>CM060423.1:162529499-163129499 GCA_030545235.1 Helianthus tuberosus
TTGCAAGTTGTAAACATCTTAATCATACAAGAATGAGGTTTTTAAATAAACAACCACACTTTAAAGGGTAACTAAACTTACTAAACACACTACCAAGTTACTACAAATTTTCATAAACTTTCAAGTTCATGAAGAGGTAGAAAATGCATGTTTTGGCAAGATTGGTAAGAGTAAGTTGTCTAGAGTTGATCGTAAGTTGATTGTGATGATTTTTACAAAAGAAAGTGATATGCTTGAAAGCATGGAAACCTCCATTTTTAGGGGAAACTATGGCAAAATTTTCTAAAAATATTAACACTTAGAAAAATATTTATAAACCTACACTTACAAGTGTATTTTCAACAATAAATGGTTACATAAACTTTTCCATAATTTTTGGTTACAAAAATACAAATATTGGAGGTTGGTTTTTATAAATAAAAGTGGCCAAATATATATTTAGAATATATATACATTGAAGACACACACTTGGGATTACTTGTATATTATGTGTAGTAGTTATATTATTTTGGTGCTTGAAATAATATAACACATTAAAGCACCAAGAAATTACAAACCAAAATACTACCAAAGATCTCAAGGAATAAATACACACGTTACACATAATATTGGAAAACCGAACGGTAGAATGTAACTTACAAAATATTCCGGAAAATATGTTCACAAAGTATACTTTGGTAAATAATATTTTGGACACAAAGAAATGAAAATATGATTTTTATGATTATTGCAAAGTTATATCATATTTTTTACAAGAAGAAAATATATTATTTTTGGGAAGTAAAAATATATTTTCCTGGAAATTTTAGAAGATATATAATTTTTGGGAAAGATATATATTTTCTTGAGAACACTTGAAGTACATTATTTTTGATAAAGATAAGTTTATGTATATCTTTCAAGTGAGACTTGAAAATATATTATTTTTAGGACTTATGAGAAGTTACAAATATTTTTGCCCAAAGAAAAATTGTAAATATTTTTTCTAAGCAATATTTCTTATATATATATTTTGGAAATATATATATATATTGGTGGACTTTTATTAAAGATAATATTCTGAAATAATTAATGTGAAGTTAAGATGAGAATACTTAATGAATACAATAAAATACGTATTTTCATACGTATGAATACACACCGGAATACGACACCAATACATGACAAGTTATACAAATATAAGAATACGAGTACAAATACTTGAGAAGTATCATTACAAAATACTGTTTTAACAATTATTCCAAAAATTCAATAAATGTAATTTAAGTTAAAATAATTATTATTTTAACAAATAATTATATAACTTGGAATAATGATGACGACACTTGGAAACGCAACTCAAAGGCACTAATTAATACTAAGTCAAGGCACGACCCGCTCGTCCAATAAGACCATAATACATTGTAGGTAGTCGTGTACACCAGAGGACACTTAGAGTTACAGGCGGATTCGAAGGACGCAAAACTGTGAGTTCATGTCCCCCTTTTCTTTAAACTGTTTTGTTTATTAACTTCGGGGGTGAAGTACATGTCTCAAATGATTACAAAATGCTTACAGACAAATACAATTAGTATGGTTAGCTAAGGAAAATACAGTAGATCATGTGAATCGGTACGCGCATACTTAAGGCCATTAATCCTCGTAGTAGGACCGAGGGACAGGAGTGATAGATCTATTTGGGTGTAGCGAGCCCCATCCATGAGTCCACCGAATGGGCCATGTGATGACTATGTCTTACAGCCGGAGGCCCGGTACAAACTCTGCTAGGTTTGAGTTTTCCTGCACCAAGTCACGTATATTAATGTATTAGCTACACATTAATCGATCTGTTTCCTTGTTTCTTTCATATCGGGATTTCAAGTACATACAAACATACTTACAAATGCTTCAAAGGTTTATTCACAAACACACACATGAACTCGCTCAACTTTTGTTGATGTTTTCAAACTACATGTATTTCAGGAAATTAAGTATGGATCTGGCGGGCGTTGGAGTTTCAAGGCATGTTAAGAATAAAAGATGTCATCCGTGTTGTAGAGTTTGGTTAGTGTGTCTTATCTTGGACGAGACACATCTTTTAAAACCTGGTTTTAACTAATGTCTTTTGATGAGTTCTTATGGAACTCTAAACAATTCATAGGGTTTGTAACTCAGATTTTAAGTCTATGTTTCAAGACGATGATGATGTAATGTTTTAAACTTGTTCAATAGATGACGAATCTATGATTTTATCATATAGTTGTTGTTATGATTGAATGCAATGGTATTAAGAAAGTCACACCATAATCACGCTTCCGCAAAAGTCAGGGTGTGATAAAGGAGCACGAGCAACCGGGGCTGCTCCTGGCGCAAGGTCGATCTGAAATTCCACCTGACGATGAGGAGGTAAACCAGGGAGTTCATCAGGAAATACATCGGGAAACTCACGAACAACCGGTAGGTCTTTGATTTTCCTTTCTTCAGGCTGTGTATCAGTAACGAGTGCTAAAATAGCAGGATAGCCATTTCGTAGACACTTCTGGGCTTTCATAGCTGAGATGATGCCAACATTGCACCGCTTTGATGATCTTGGACCGACAAAGATTCTCCACTGGGGAGAGGAATACGTACGATTTTCTCTTTACAGAGAATTTCCGCTTGATGCTTAGACAACCAATCCATACCAACGACCACATCAAAACTTCCAAGAGTAACGGGGAGTAGGTCAATTTCGAACACTTGACCCCTAAGATCGAGTTTACACCAAAAAAGAACATGTGAGGCTTCAATTGACTTGCCATCGGCTAACTCTACTACGTGTTTGTTTACAAGAGGTGTTGGAGTCAATCCTAACTGACGACTGAACTCCAAGGACACATAACTCCAATCGGCACCCGAGTCGAATAAAACAGAAGCAAAAAAATCGTTCACATAAAACGTACCGGTCCCAACATTGCCATCATTCTTAGCTTCCCCAGCACCAATAGTAAACACTCTTCCACGCGCACCATTCCCACCATTGTTCCCAGTGTTGTTGTTATTACCAGCATTCTGATTCAGTTGAAGGCAATCCCACCTAAAATGTCCCTCATCCCCACACTAGAAACATCCCTTACGATTACCCTGATTCTGTTGAGGCTACTGCCTTTCCTGTTACTGCGGCTGCTGCTGCTGTGTGGGTTGTTGTTGCTGTTGTTTTGGAAATGGGGCCATTGCAATCCCTTGAAATGGGGCTACTGCCTTTCCTGTTACTGGCGGTAGTTGCACTTGCTACACTTTGGTTGTTTCACTGCGTAAGATCCCTGATTTGAGTTGTTGCTCTGATCCTGATTAACAGAAGATGACTGGCTAAAACTGCGGTTGCTGCTGTTGTCTGGCTTCTTCTGTGACTAATTCGAGTTGGACACCTTCTCAACATTGTTCCACTTTCATTTGTTATCCGTAGCAGGAGTAGTAGCTGTAGCGGTAGTGGCAGTAGTAGAAACACGTGGTGGTAGCGAGCCAGGCTCCACTTCCTGATCAGTGATCTTGTGAGCTAGGCGAATGATTCGAGGCAAGTTGTCAAGATTTGATGCAGTGACCAAACCCTTGACCTATGGTGCTAGACCATTGATGTACAGCTTAATCCTACGGTGGGGTGATCGTGATAAGTTAGGACATATTTTCGGGAGCTCATGAGACCGTTTCGTGTACTCGTTTTCCAACTTTTGGACCTCATCACGAGGGCAGTACTCTTCTCTCATCAGTTCTTTAAAATCATCCAAAGTAGTTGCATTCGCCATTTCAATGCCCAACATTTGGACTTGGGCTTTCCACCAAGTCAAGGCACCGTCCTCCAGCGTGCCCGTAGCATACTTCACTCTGTCCCTAGCAGGACAGTTACACATAGCAAAAACCGACTCTGCTTTCTCAAACCAACGAAGTAGTACTACGGCTCCTTCAGTCCCACTGAATGTCCGTGGCTTACAATTCATGAACGTCTTAAATGTACAAGCAGGCAGATTGTTCTGATTCTGGTTCGCATTTTGACCTAAAGATGAAAGAAGATATAACGCACAAGTAAGAGTCAAGTACGTGACACAAGGATAAAGTGTGTTTGGTACGTAACGTACCAGCTTTCTGAGCTGCTAGAGCTTCAGCCACATGAGTATTGATCAAGTCGGTTAATTCAGCCTGGGACATAACAATTGTCACACCCCCAAAATCCACATGCGGAGTACCACCGCTTGGAGGCGTGACTGACCAGGATCCAGCCACCAATTACACCGAACATTAGTAAATAGTGAGAATGATCACCAACCATAATAGTTAGTAATACATAATAGTTTTAAGTTCAAAAGTTTAACTTCAAATAACAGTTTAAGTAAGTCGCGGAAGCATAGGCAAAACAGTTTAAACAAAGTTCATAGTTCAAGTTATTTAGAACCCAACACACGGGTTTAGACGACCACTACACTTCCTCAAGCCGCAAGCTCCTGAGTTACTGGGTACCTGCAAAGCATGCAGTAGGGTGTCAACAAAAATGTTGGCGAGTTCACGAGGTGTCCAGTTTTAACTTTTCGAAAACGTAGGTTGTTTAGATAGAGCATTTATAATCACGTCATGGGGAGCTACCCCATATGAAAGCTACTAAACTGATGTTACCAAAACTGTTGACGAGAAGATTTTGTGCCCCAGGTCAATGTCTATCGTCATTGACCGAGATGCAAGGTCTACTAGTTCACGCCCGATCTCCCCTGGTCACGGTGTGAGGTTGTCAAACCTAATAGCGCTATCAACTAATAACCCGTTCGCCCCCGGCGATTAATCGGTACTGTAAGCAGGGACTTTATGTGATAGAGATTCGTTTAGTTTTGCTAGTTGTGATTTATAAATAATACCCAAACGCATTTTCCCCCGGAAATAGTAGTTTAAAAGTTGTTCTTGAATTTGTTCGTGTCCCTCCCTGGGACGCATGCTTTTAGTGTGTGAACTCACCTGGGGTTGCTCGGTAGTTTAGTTTACTTGATTACGGATGCTGGTCACCACGTCCTAACATGGTTATCGGTATAGGTCAGGGTCGGATACAAGTAATCACATATATCCTACACGTATCTAACACATGGTACGCATACAGTTTTGAGTTATTGGGCCTGCTCTAGTAATGGTACAGTCGAACAGTAACAATTAACACGTAGTCCAGTCAAACAATAATCATGCATGATCAGTCCATTCACTTTGGCCCAATAACGGAGATCAGTAGCCCACTCGATACAAGGCGGTCTCGAGTCGAGACCGAGAGGTCTCGAGTCGCAACCAAGTGGTCTCGGGTTATAGCGGAGTGGTCTCGAGTAGTGCAGGTCTGAGTCGCAACCTCAGGGATCTCGAGTCCAGTCTCGAGTCGCAATTAAAAGATCTCGAGTCGAGACCTTGATGGTCTCGAGTCCCTGAAGTCTGTTTTGAGTTGCTTGGACATGATCTTGAGTCGCAATCACCACAGTCTCGAGTTAAGGTTTGATAGTCTCGAGTCGAGACCGGTGGTCTCGACTTGCACACCTGATGACCAAACCTTCTAGAACCTGTCCGATTGTACTATCCAATAGGATTGCTATTTCATGAAATTGTGTACCATCCAATTAAATCCCACAAACATGTTTTCTTGTCTACATCTTAACAAAAACGGATCAAATTATAGGATTTCAAATGTTCATATCAATATTCAAACACATATTCATCACATGTTCATCCTTCATGACCTTGCATTTTATGAACAGGAAATCATAACACCTAAACAAGATATCAAGATCATTTTGCAAATGAAACATTTGTTCTATAACTTTTAATCATAATCGGATGATCAGAAACAATCCTAACTATCATTCTTTTATCATTCAAGCTCATCTTAGCAAGGCATTATCATACAACAATCATACTTTTCACTAAAAGGGAACATTGTTCATCTTATGCATTTGGAACTAAGCATGTATCATTAACAAACAAGGACTCATTAAATCAATCAAACACTTTCATCATACTACTAAATAACAACAACAATGCACATTATAACATAGACAACACTTGTATCATGTATATTCATGTGTTTGCAAAGAAACACTAACCGGCCAAGGATTTCGGGTGCAAAAGATGTGAAAGATTGATGAAAACGCTCCCGAGTGTTGGTCTCAAACAGATCCGAGGGCTCTTTGATCGTCGGTTTGATCCAAGAGGAGGAGTGGGTGATGCTTGATGGTTAGGGTTTAAGACTTTCTAGAGAGGGGGGAGAATGAGGATGAAATGAGAGAGAGTGTAAAGGAGAGTGTGTGTGAGGGTTTTAGATTCTTATAAAAGGTGGTGCACCCTAAGTGGGTTCCGGATGGATTAAAGGAGGGGTGCGGCCCAAACGGCCCAACTGTTTACTCGAGACCGAGTGGTCTCGAGTCGGGTTCGCGGTCTCGGCCCACTACAAACATATATATATATATATATACATATACTACATATACACACTCACATAGTACAAAGAACACAACTTTCATTTAATAACATATATACACACCATGTAATTACAAGATATCTGCTCGAGAAAACCTACAGTGTCACATTATCCCCAAGTTTTAAGAACTTTCATCCCGAAAGTTAAAGCAGCCACTGTCAAGCTAGTTATGAGTGAGAGTGTTTCAACGGGGTGTCACAACAATGTTGCCACGTCCACCGCCACGGCCTCCACCACGTCCACCGTTTCGTCCGTTCATATTCTACATAAGAAGAGTGGAAAAGGTTAAGGGTCGGATTTGAGTAGGAGTCAAACATCACTATGATTTCTACAGATTAACGAGTTCTATCATTATGTCAGATAGTGGAACAGAACCTCCTTCACACTCGTTAAGACTCACTGGGACTCACATGCACCCCACATTGTCATTATGTGTGCACCCATAATAACAATGCGATTTGCATGTTTATCTTAGCTCCTTTTAAGTCGCTTTGAAAGGTTCCTCAATTTTGAGTAACAGGACAAAAGACATCACAAAAATGGGTCACGAAAATCTACAGGGAAGGTCACACTATTATTCACATAACATGAGTAAATAACTCAGGAATTCGTACTATAATGCTAAGCGTGCAATCATATGCAATGTCATATCTGGGTGTACACTAGTTATGCTATGCAATAAGTAAACGAGAGACGAACCTTGCAATCAGGAGCTGAGTGTCATGGTCGATTTCAGAACTGTTCGGTTATAGTCTGGTTTTATAAAAAGAAACGTTTTAAAACCAAGTTCACTATAACCAGTGGCTCTGATACCAAACTATCACACCCCCAAAATACCACATGCGGAAACCCCGCTAGACGTGTGACAAACCAGGATCCAGCCACCAATCACATTGAACTAATGTCAATATATTAAATAAAGTTTTCATTTATTAAGATAAAACATTCCTAAACATAACCCAAGTTTAACATGTTCAGCGGTAGCATAAGATAAGTCATCATTCAATGTTTCAAAACCAAATGTATTGTCATGTGTTCTCTAAAGGCTCGAGCCACGACTACTCCAGCACTTCCAGACTACAAGTTCCTTGTCCATAAAATCTAACGACCTGCGAGCATGCAACAAGTGTATCAGACAATGCTGGTGAGTTCGTAGTTTTATGAAAACGTTAATTGACAAGTGTTTAGTTCAGTTTAATAGTAATGTTGATAATAACTCGAGTATCGTACAAGATGGCTTCAGATTGTTTTGCTCGTCCCCAATGCCCCCTATCTAAGCATTGGTCGTGATTTAAGGTCATTAGTTCACGCTCGTCCTCTCAGGTACGGTGTGAGGTTACCAAGACTAATAGCGCTATCAACTATTACCCCGTTACGTCTCAGGTAACTATTCGGTAGAAGATGGGACTTAAGGTGACAGGAAATGAGTGAATTATCTAACATCCCAGTTTTTACCCAAAAGACTTATTCCTCTCAGGAATACCCATTTGATTGTCCCACCCACCGGGACGCATACTCAAGAGAAATGAACCCACCTTAGTTTTGCTCGGTATGTTAAGTTACCCGTTCCAAGTTAGTCAACCAAACCCTACTGTGGTTACCAATTAACATCAGTTTCATTAATCAATTAAATCACGTATTTTCCCAAACTGCATTTACCACAATGATCACCGTATAACACATAGCAAGTACTCAAATTTCATACAAGTCCTCATCTCACGTGTATGTCACATAACAAATACTTAACAGCTGAGTCTGCTACTCACACGAGCCCAATCTGGTTCCTCATTCCTAATTAACATGCATTAAATAAAGCTTTATAACATAAACATTCATCATCCTACACATCATAAAATATTCAGAACCATATGTTTTGTGAACACATTTGCTGTTTAAACTGTTCTGTTTGATTGTTCACTTGCAACATCTTCACGAAGAACCATTTCTTCGTGTGATGCCCTCATGGCGAAGAACCCTAATGACGAAGAACCATTATTCGTCAAGAAAGAGTGTGACGAAGAACCAGGTTCTTCGTCGAGTTATGTTCTTCGGGGGGGGGAGTCTTTCATCGCTGCCCTCAGCAGACGGTTAAAATTCCCTTAATTTTAGCCATAACAGTTGCTAACAAGTTTGACAGTTTTCCAATCAGATTAATCGACACTTCCTAACCATGATCATGCACCCTAATTATGAACAATCATCAACCACTCAAAACCATTCGAAACATAATAGTTCCCACTCATCATACAAATCATAAACTAACAACTTATCATGTGAATCATTATGCTAATCGAACAAATCATCAGTTTGTTAATCCCAAGTTTCTAATCACTAAATCCAACATAGTTTATTACCATAATCAGTCACATATTCTAGATTTATGATCTTATAGATGAAACCCTAGTTTTACATAAAGTCACAACATCAAGATTTTAGCCACAAACAATGATAGACACTAACCGTGATACCGAAGTGATTAGTTTGTTCTAGATGAAGGGCTTCGAGACCCAAAACTGCCGTCGCACATGGAGGAGATGGAGAGAGAACATTAGGGTTTGATGTTTAAGTTTGCAGGTTATGAAAGGTTATGCAAAATAAATAACAGGCGGGCCCATTTTGGGCCACGAATGGACCTGGGCCGAGAGCCCTCTTGGCGATAAACCTTCCTGGCGAAGAAACTTCTTCGTCAAGGAGTGGTTGTGACGAAGAACTCTAGTTTTTCGTCAAAAATAGTCAACGAAGAACCAGTTCTTCATCGACTTGAGTTCTTCGTCAACTTGAGTGTGGTGTGCGGCCGAAAGTTAAGAAACATGAACACGTTATGTCTAAACATTAAACGACTCCTAAGTTTTCATGCAACAACCAAACATAACAATACTTTAAACTTTCATATATCGTGCACATGATATAATGTAAAATGAATTGTGAAAACAGGATTGTGAAACAAGTGATGCGTAGAGGAAGGACCTTGAGAACTCAGGTTGTCACACAATGTGGCTTGTCAACTGCTCGAAGAAAGATATTGAATATCTTTTCTTCAACAAGATCATTTACTACGAAGTAGATAAAGAGCAGGCACAAAAATTTCAGAAGCTTGTGAATGTTTGTTTTAAGAAAAACATCAACTCTGGACGCTATTGGGAATCCAAATGGCGAGATTAGAGTTGGAGGAGTTTCTGAAAGAAGAGCGCTGCAATGAAAGAATTGAGAAGCAAATGGGTGATGCTGCAAGACGAGCAAAGTGGAAATTGGAATGGCCAGTAACCGATCAAACACCAATAGAGTCTGAAGAGAGAAAGATACCAAAATGGTCAAAGACTATGGATGGGATTAAAGAGAAACGTGAATGGTGGATCAAGGTTGGAAGACATAAGCATCAACAAATGCTAGCTAAACGAGCGGCGGAACGCAAGAGAAAGAACAAGGAGAAGAGAGATAGCAGGAAGCACTAATCAAGACTATACGAGACGACTACAGCTACATCCAAGGGGGAGTCTGTAGAAGCATATGTCTGTAAACTTCGTCAAAGTATTGAGTCTTATATGTAATAGTTTTAACATGTTTGGTTTGAGTATGTTTTGTATGCCTTCATACGAAGGGAGGTAGTATAGCATAGTTGGTTCGAAGTGAGCATTTCCCTGGCTTCGTACGAAGCTACAATGGCTTCGTACGAAGGCCCTTAAGGTCTATATATAGGGGCAGTGGGTTCTCACCAATTGTAACTTTTGGCATTCTGATCCGAAGTGCTGCCAAATTTCTCTTGGCTTTGTATTTTGCTAAATCATCAATGTGAACGTACTTTAACTGTCACACCCCAACCGGTGGCGGAAACAATGAAGTGAGATGAAAACGAGATTGCAAGAGACTTCATACCACTATTTGTGACAATATTTAAATCAATAGTTTTCATTTGATAAATCAAATTGTCAAACATTATAAGGAAATTCAAATAATAACAAGTTCAATGAAAATACATAACAACATGAACAAAATTGATACGACATATTAAACCTAAAGCGTCTGTATGTGTATCTAAGCATCAACGCTACTTCATTTCATAGCATCGTCATCCTCAACCTGTAACATGTTTAAAATAGAGTTCAATGCAAAAACAAAGGCGAGTATACAAGTTTGATATATACATAGCATAAAAATTATGTTTAAACAATTCCTCATGGCAAGCTAATGATACAAGATAAACATTAAAATCAGCATGTGTCTAACAAATAAAAAAAAATGACGAAACGCAATAAGCTCATGACATAACCTCAAGTCTACGGGTGGTGCGTTAATCCTATAGCCATATATATGTCAAGGATAGGCTCGATCGAAGCTAATGATAAGTCTAACACAAAACGAATAACCCCAAGTTCAATGTATCATGTAATCAAGTATGCAAGCATGCTATAGGAATGTTTGTGTATTTACGAATAAAGTTCATGTGTGAGTTTCATAAGTAAACATGTTACACCCCAAAAAGTGGTAAACGTAAAGAGGGGGTTCGAGTATACTCACGGTTTTGCAAGCTTTCTACTTGTTAATCCACGAGAGTTGGTGGTAGATTAGTTTGGAGCACCTTGTCCTTCTACACGAAGAAACATAGGTGGATGAGTATGGAGATTTTAACGGAAGATTATAGATTCAGAGATTTAAATTACATAAAAATAACATATGGAAAAGTAATCATCTAATCATATAATATTTGTTTAACACTATGAAACCCCAAGGGTTAGAATGTTTTCATGGGTAAAATATCCATTAGAATCATAACAAGTTATTAAGTCTTAGATGATGTAATCTAGTATTTGACAGATGAACACTAATTCATCATCAAAAGTTCAATAATTTAGATAATATATAAGTATTATATAATGTTCATTATGTCATATAGGTCAAGCCTGAGGTAGGAGGATGAATCCCCCATTTAGGAACCTCTTTGTATCATATAAGTCATGTAGGAGGTAGGAAGAACAAGTCTTATATTTAGGTACCTCTTAGTGTTCACCACTACACTTGTTGTTGTAAACAATCAAGGAGGGTCATGAACATACAATGTGAAAGGAATTAACTACAACTAATCTAAGAAATCATCAAGTAATGTGTGGATTTTTAGCAGGATAGCCCAAGCTAGTCCTATAATCACACAAACATCAAGCTTTGAACTTGTTCAGTACTTGTGGGTTAAACCCTAACCAAAACAGGAAGTTTATGAGGTTTTAACCTCTGATTTTTAGTTTCACAACCTTGTTTTTAAGCTCAACTAACCATAGAAGTGATTATGAGCATAAGGACATAGGAATGTGTATGAGATAACTCAAGTTCAAGCTAGTTTAGTGAAGTTTAATCCAAACAGAAAGTTTAGAGCCTTATTTGGTGACGTTCTAGCCTTGGTTTTCCATGGAAAACCTATTGGAAACATACCTAAGGTTGTTCCAAGAAAGTAGGAAAAAGAATCAAGGAAAAAGGTTAAGAAATGAGTGAGTTATGCTCACTTTTGTAAGATGGTATGAATTTGTCTTGTTCTTGGATTCAGCTGCGATTTTAGTGAGTTTGAGAGTGATTAGAGAGTGTTTTCAAAGTGGAAAATGCTTGGAGGAGGCTTGGGTTATATAGGGGATGGATTAGGGTTGGGTTGGTGAGGTTTAAATGCAAGAAACACACTTAAAACCAATCAAAACCCATCATAAAGTGACCAACCAGCAAGCTGGTTGTGCTGTTTCCGGATTCGGCTGGCTCACGGTCAGCGAAGCCCCTTGCTGGGCGAGTCGCGGCCCACCAGGCCTTGGCCTGGTGAGGTTTGTGTTTTAGTTTTTGTCATAATTGGCCCCTCATGTTTCTTACTTAGGCTTTTTAGGTGTTTTAAGGGTTGTTTATGATATAAAGGTATATTATAAGGTTGTAACAAGTATAATAAACATAAAACAAGTATAAGGAAGTATGGTTAAGCATACGAATGTCATAATTAAGTATCGTATGCATCCAGAAGACGTATGATTAGCGTGTTTCATGCATTTGCAAGTTTAACGCAAAGATTCCAAGAATTACGAATAATGTAGCAATTGTTTTACGATATTAAACATATGAACAAGTATGAAGTATGTATAACACAAATTTAAAGAAATACGAGTTTTATTTATGATTCAAGTCTCGGATTTTACAACGATTACAATGAAAGAACGATTACAAGAACACAAGACTTCCAAAAATAGAAATACAAGCAAGACCTTCTAATTATGGAAAGTTCGAAGAAGCAGGGCGTTACAGTCTCCCCTCCTTTAGGAATTTTCATCCCGAAATTTAGGAAGAAGTAACGAAAAGTTGTGGATACTTCGTCTTCATATCACTCTCAAGTTCCCAAGTGAATTCAGCGCCACGCTTTCCTTCCCATCGAACCTTAACAATAGGAATTTGACTGCGCCTCAATTTCTTGACTCATCGGTCCATGATTTCAATGGGTTTTTCCATGAAATGTAAAGTCTCGTTGATTTTAAGATGTTCTAATGGAAACGTGGAACACAGGATGAACGTTGTTGAGTTCTTCAGGTAGGTCCAGTCTATACGCAACCTTACCAATCCTTTCGAGAATTTTGAAAGGACCAATGTAGCGAGGTGAGAGTTTTCCTTTCTTACCAAATCGAACTACACCCTTCCAAGGGGATACCTTGAGAAGTACGAAGTCACCTATCTCGAATTCCAAAGTCTTGTGACGCTTGTCGGCGTAACTCTTTTGTCAGCTTCTAGCTTTCAGTAAGTTGTATCGAACCTGTAAAATCTTGTCCGTTGTCTCTTGTATGAGCTCGGGACCAGTGATTTGAACTTCACCAATCTCGTGCCAACAAATAGGTGAACGACACTTTTCTGCAGACTTCAGCACGGGCCGTGCTCAGCCAGACACGGGGCCGTGTCCATCATCGTTACTGGTAATCCTGTTTTAAGTCAGATAGTAGCTGACCACGGAGCCGTGCCCACTCCCCACGCTCCTGTATCCACCCCCATTTGCTGAAAACAGAACCGTAAGATCCCGACGGTTGGTAAATTCTGTTTGACCATTTCACTAACTATTACATTATCGGCATAAAAATAAAATTAATCTATTCGAACAGCATCGGACACACAAACTGTACCAACAAATTCTCCCTTATCTGTTGCTGTCGAATGCTGAAAATGCAACTACAATCGATCTTAAGTCAAGTATTTATTGATGTCATCTTCTTTGTGTTAACAAATTCCCCCTTGACCGAAGATCCAGGTTAGTAGTATCTTCACTTGAATCTTCATACCAAAACCTTTAAGCTTCTCGTATAACATTTCCCCCTTAAAGTACGCGTATCTGGTTGGGTGTTGTGCAATTTCCTCGCAAGGCTAAATTGACCAATCTTCTGTTGATCTTCCAACACTCCAACTGGCATCTGATAAGGGTTCCATTCTTTAAAAACTGCATCAAGTCTTTATATTGTCATAAGAACTCCATTTCATTCAAGCATACTTGACGTGATGTCGTGGTCACACTCAAATTTAATCCAATTACTACTAAATAGTTAGTGGCAAGTGGGTATCGAACACAGGGAGTTTGTGGAATATGTGTTATTTAATGGTTTATCTAAGTTAACTAAAATTAAACTAATTGCAATAAAAATAAATTCAAGAGTTGGATTGATTGATTTGAGTTTTAAAACTAAGATTACTAGCCTAATTGCAAAATGAAAGTTTTGGTTTGTAAACAATTTAGAGACAAATGACCATCATTAGTGTTTTGGTCAAAAATTACCGAAGCAATTAAGTGATCAAATTAGTTAAGTGAGGTAGTGTGCTAGAAATGAGTGTCAAAAATATGTTAATCAAGTTAATTGCAAAAACAGTTTCAGGATACGGCTCAGGATATAGAGTTGTATCTATGATCAAACAATGAGCAAAAAAGTAAAGGTTGACACGTGATGTACGAGGAAAGCCCTTGATCAATCTAGATCGCCGGCACAAAACCTCGGGAGCTGACAATCGCAGATGCCTTGTTCTTCTATTACTTCAAATACCAGGATACAGTGCAGGATGTGATGCGGATCAACTATGTGTTACAATGTAATTCGAGTACAAGTGTTTGTGTGTAATGAATGCTAAAAATCTAGGAGCAAAAGTGTGTGAAAGAGTGTGTGTAAAAGTTGCGTGCCTTAATCTGATCCGCCCCATCTATTTATAGTAAAAGAAATGCAACAAACTACCCTAATAAACCGGGATCCGACGGATATTCCCCACTTGAACGTTGTAGACCTGGTCTTTCGGGTCCAACGTCTCTCATATAACAGATTTGCCCGAGTCTTAAGGAGAAGAAGTCCATCTGACCGTTAGTAACCCACAGCCTCTAACCTGCACGTGGTCAATTTAGTTAACACCAGGATATCGCCCAGGATGTTATCAATATCCTAATCCAGTATCCTGATCACAAGTAAACAATCAAAAGCAGGATATTAGTCAGGATATATACGCTCAGAAAATGGCCCATAACAATTGTCCCCAAATATATCTGTTGGTATACCAATCCAATGGATATATTTTAAAAATTCCATCTCGTAGACCGAGGCAATTAAAACGAAACGATGGTTGAGGTGACATTGTGCAATTTTCAATGCAACATTTACTCTTTACCCCCCTCCAAACTCAGCTTTTATTTGACCGACTTATCACATATCATCATCACCATATCCCAAGCGATTTCTCAGGTACTTTTCTCCTTCTCTCTTTTCTTCTGTTTTCCTTTTATCAAAATTCTTCATGGCTAGCGAGACGAGATCTCACACAGGCAACCCGACTCCATCCTTTGAAGCCCAAAACCTTCTTAGCAAACCCGAAAAAGAAATATGCTCGTTCGACAATGCCGACATAGCCTCTTTGTAAGCTTCTGGTGCCTTCCCCGTTGGAACAATCATTCGTGCTTTCGATAGGGAAGTCCGATCGGATTTCTCTTCCACCGAATGGGTCTATTTCATGGCTTACCTTTTTTCTATTGGACTCTGATATCCGTTTCTGACCTTTATATCCCGCTTCTTTGAGCTTACCGGTCTCAGTTATGCCCAAACCATGCCTATGGTTTGGCGAGTGCTGGTGACCTTAGACCAAATCAGATCCCGTTTTACCCCTGATCTTTGCATTGAAGATCTCTCGATGGCCTATCGCCTTCGTTCTCATGGCAACAGTCGTTTTCTCCTTTTCTCTACCTCCAAAAATCCTCTTATTCTTAAAGCCACGAAGAATGAGGAGAAATGGAAACAGAAGTTCTTTTTTGTAAAAAGGGATTCTATTGCTGGAGGTTTTGACCTTCCGGTGAAGTGGCTGACTTCCGGTAGGATTTAGGGTTTTAGGAATATCCCCAATCGTATCCTGAAGTTATATCTTGAGACAGCTTTATCTTTTGTGTAGCAAATCTCAAGGAACTTGCCCCTCCAAGCGCTGAGTCTAAACAGAGGATCAAAAGCATTTACCAGCTTCCAAAGAGTGAAAGAACTTTCTCCCTATTATCTGCAAGCTCAAGCCAGAGATCCAGCTCCGAGATGTCTGGTAAGTATGTTAGTACGAAATGTATGTATTAGCTTAAGAAAAAAAATACTCATGGATCAAACATTTCTTCCCTTTATACAGCACCAGTTAAAACTCCAGAGATCTTTGATCTCGATGAACTAGACAGCTACTCCGATCCCCTTTCGGTAAACAAGGAATCAAGCCCCCAAGTCACCATGTCCTCCAAGTCCAGCGGCTCAAAGGCTATTGCTATTCCCAAGCTCCCTCCAGCCTCCAGGACTCGTGCTGCCAGCGCCCGGAAGAGAAAGGAAACAAATTCTCCAGCTACCACCGAGACTTTTTTCTCTCGAGAACCATGGATTTATTGAAGCCACTTCATTCCTTAAGCAGGTATGAATTCCCATCCGATATCCTGTACATGTATGTTAACCATTATCCTGCACATTTTATATCGATACCTGTGTCTTTAACTGCAGGGTTTGGAACGTCTCATGCACTTGTATGAAGATGCCTGTGGGCTTAATAAGATGCTGGAGATCAAACTCAAAAAAGCTGTAGCCACTATAGCCGATCAAGGAGCGATTGCGGCCGCCAAGTCCCAACATTATGAAGATAAACTTAAGGCGATGACCCAGGAGCACCAAGCTACCCTTCATAAAGCTAACGAGGATGCTCAAGCCAAGCTAGATGCTGCCCTTCTTCAATACCAGCAGGATATGAGTTCCCATCGGGATGGCCTTAAAGGATCCGTTGTTATTTCCCTTCTCCAAGCCAGGTTAAGGATGGCTTATGAGGCGAAAGCTTTGGGCTTCGAATGCCCCTCTTGGAATATCAAGGCTTGGGAAGCGAAATTACAGGATCTTGAAGGCCAACCTGTTGCACATCCCGCAAAGCATGCTGGTGAAGAGTCTTCTAAGGCGGCAGAGGAGGTCGCCAATGCTGGTGATGATGCTGAGAAGAATCCTGAGGGGAATGTCGATGCAGATGCTGGGAAAGAGGTTGCTGGTCAAGAAGGTGCTGCCCCTTAGGCAGCGAAGTGGGCAATGATGGATATATGTGCTGAGGCCGGAGCCCACTTTTTTTAAAACTTCATGGTTGTGGTCTGTACAAACAATTTACATTTCCTGTCTTTGAACAATTTATATTTCCTGCATTAGAACAATACGATGACCAAAGGTGGATGGGTCCTGAGTTTCAGGATGAAGCCCTTGGTCATCAGTTAGTATAATTTGTTTTGGATGACGTTACAGTTGAAGGAGGATAGGTTTCGTTTTGAGACAAAACCTTCAACCGTATGGTAAAAACTAATCGTGCTTTTGGCGGAAGGGCCTCGGTTTGAGGTGAAACCAAAAGCACAACCTTTGACTTGTTAATAATATAACTACCTCTTGACTTATTTGTTGTCGTCTTTTAGATTTTTGCCATGTGTTACTTAGTTAATTTTGCAAAATATCCTGATCAATATACTCAGTGATATATTATGAAAACCTTTTTCAAATAGAATTTCTAAAAATTCAATTAATTTAAGACAAAACTTCTAAAGAATAAAAGATAGCCCATTTTCTAAAACCTGTTCTGATAATACTTGTTTGATCAGGGCTTTCATTTTCAAATCAAATATTTCAATGAAATATCCCGAAACGTATTCCAAAAATACATTTCGAAGACATATCCTAAAGATATATCCTTAATAAGAGTTAAACAATTCATTTAAGGTTCACAAAGGAAAGATCATACCAGGAATTGAGTGTAGCCCTAGTATTAAAATCCAACCCCTTTTGTGACTTCTCCTACTAAGATGTCCCCAGTTCGAGACACTTAGCTCAACTTTGATCCTTTGTGCTTCATACAATTACTTTAGATGGAATGTCCCCTGTGCATGAAGTCCTCAAACACTTAGAAAATTTTTGAACACCAGTTCTAATTGTATGGACAATTTTTTGTGTTACAGGGGTAAAACCCAAAATATATTGGAGAAAAATCGTTTGTATCCTGGGGAAAATCCCAAATTTTTGTGCGCTACAGGCGGGAGTGTATAAACTCCAAGACTTAGAAAGGTGAAAACCTTTAAACCTTAGAGAGTATGAAAATACCCTTTCGTGAGAGAGGGTGATCAATCCTCATATACCTTAAGGATTCAGGATATAGCCAATAGAAACGAAATTGTCAGCCACTTTTACATGAACTGGTCCCGCCACCTTGAACTATTCCCGAATAACTTGTGCTCCAGGCGGGGTGTTTAAACCCAATTCGGAAGAAAGGTGAATACCTTTAAACCTGTGAAGGGATCAGGATCCCTTAGACATGAGAGAGGGGGCCAATCCTCTAATCTTTCAAAGTATCCTGAGTGTGTATCCTGGTGCTATATCCCGAAGCATATTCTACAAAACACTTATAAGCTAAGGTGGGTGTTAGCCTGGCTAACACCCCTCCAATGCTTAAGTCAGTAACGAGTTCAAAACAGTAACTAATATTAAAATTTAATAAAAGAGTCAGAATCCATACCACCCTGGGTCAGAATTTAAATTCCATACTCACTTGAAATAGAGTTTTAGATGTATAGCATTCCAGGATCTCGGTAGCATATCCCCCTCCATATTCTCGAGTCGGTATGCTCCTTTTCCTGATTCTGATTCAACCTCATAGGGTCCTTCCCATTTTGGAGCCAATTTTCCATCAGCAGGATTAGTAGTGTTCTGAAAAGCTTTTCTTAATACCCAATCTCCAACCTGAAATCTTCTAGTCCTTATATTCTTGTTATATGCTTTAGATATCCTCTGTTGATATGCTGCCATCCTTAGCCTTGCAGCGTCTCTTGTCTCATCAATAGTATCCAGTCCCTGGCATAGGATTTCAGGATTCTGCTCAGGATTCCTGAGGTTGGATCTCGCTGTAGGTATCCCCATTTCTGTCGGGATCACCGCTTCTACTCCAAACACCAAGGAAAACGGGGTTTGGCCAGTTGCACTCTTCACTGTTGTCCTATCAGTCCACAAAACAAAGGGTAATTCTTCTACCCATCTTCCTTTCTTAGCCCCTAGTCTCTTTTTCAAGTTGTTGACAATTATCTTGTTCGAGGATTCTGCTTGTCCATTCGCTTGAGGATGTACCAGGGTAGACGTGATCATTTTGATTCCCCAACTCTTGAAAAAGTCAGTAGTCCTTTTACTTATGAATTGAGATCCATTGAAATGGTTAGTAATCAACAGGGAATCAACATATACTTGTAAACATCTAATATTCATATTTTTAGCCAACTTTAATCCTGCAATCAAAGCTTCATATTCTGTCTCATTATTAGTAGCAGGAAATTCACACCTAATAGCCTGGGGTAATATATCCCCATGTGGCGATTTTAGTAGTATACCTAGACCTACACCTCTTACGTTAGATGCATCATCAGTATATAATGTCCAGCATTCTAAGTTTTCTCCTAGCTGTTGTACTTCTAAGTCTACTTCATTTTGAACGTCACTACTGAAATCAGCCACAAAGTCAGCTAAAGCCTGAGACTTTATGGCATTTCTAGGGTCGTACACTAAGTCATAAGCACTTAATTTTACTGACCATTTAGCCATCCTACCCGACATCTCGGGTTTCCTAAGCACGTTTTTAACAGGATAATTGGTTTTAACATGAATCCTATGTGTCTCAAAATAATGTCTAAGTTTCGTTGATGCCATAACTAGGGCTAATATCAATTTTTCTAGATGAGAATATCTAGTTTCAGCATCTAATAAACTTTTACTAACATAATAGACAGGATATTGCTAACCTTCATGGTCCTTTACAAGAACAGCACTTACAGCATTCCCTGATACAGCGAGGTATAGGGATAGTGTTTCACCATTTTCAGGCTTCATCAATAGAGGTGCAGTTGAGAGATATCGCTTCAAATCCTGCAAGGCTGCTTCATGCTTTGCTCCCCATTCGAACTTCTTATTCTTCTTGAGGATATCATAAAATTCCTTGCATTTTTCCGAGGATCTTGAAATAAATTTGTTCAATGCTGCTACTCGGCCTGTTAACCGTTGAACATCCTTCATATTCGAAGGTGATTTTATATCCAGGATAGCTTTGATCTGGTCCAGGTTTGCCTCTATGCCTCTTTTGGTCACCATATATCCTAAAAACTTTCCTACCCCCACTCCGAAATGGCACTTAGCAGGATTCAGTTTCATATTATATTGATCCAGGATATCAAACACTCCCTTAATATCCTGGAGATGATCCTCAGCCTTTTTAGATTTCACCACCATATCGTCAATGTATACCTCCATGGTGTCCCCCAGCTTGTCTTTAAACATCATGTTTACCAACCTCTGGTATGCTGCACCTGCATTTTTCAAACCAAAGGGCATAGCAGTGTAACAATAAATACCTGTGGGTGTCATGAAAGCAGTATCCTCCTGATCAGAGGGTTCCATTTGGATTTGCTGAAATCCTGAAGAGGCATCCATGAAGGTTAATATCTCGTGGCCGGGGGTAGCATCTACCATTGAATCAATATGAGGTAGAGGAAACGGGTCTTTGGGACATGCTTTGTTTAAGTCTGTGTAATCTACACAAACTCTCCATTTCCCATTTTTCTTTTGTACCACGACTACATTCACGAGCCATTTAGGAAACTTCACTTCTCTAATCATCTTGCTCCTTAGTAGCCTTTCAACTTCCTCTTGGATGATCACATTTCGCTCCGGAGCAAATTTCCTTCTCTTTTGCTGGACCGGCTTGAACGACCTGTCAATACCGAGTTTATGTGTTATAATATCCTTGGAAATACCTGTCATATCCTCATGCTTCCAAGCGAATGTTGACATCCTGCATTTCAAAAAAATTAGTCAATTGATTTTCAATATCCTGAGGGATATTGGTTCCTACGAGCACCGAGATATCCGGATTATCCTGATCCAGGATAACTTTCTTTACATCCTGCTCCGAAGCCTCCATGATATCCTGGGCCCGCATCTTTAATCGCTATGCTGCATTAGGCTTGGTTGAGGATTTCATTGAGGATGAGTAGTATTCCTTCGCCTCCTGCTGATCACTATCAACTTTGACGACCCCCCAAGGTGTAGGGATCTTGATGCACTGGTGATAAGTCGATGGCACAGCCTTCATGTCATGGATCCATGGCCTGCCTAGTATGATGTTATAGCAGGATAGGGAATCCATCACACAGAAGCGTTGTATCGAGTTGACCCCTTCAACATATACTGGCAACTTTATCTCTCCTACGGTATTCCTAGCTTCTCCACTGAAACCAACGAGCACAGTGGACTTCGAAGTAATGTCCATCGGAGATACATTCATCCTCTTCAACGTTTCCAGCTGAATTATGTTGACAGAGCTACCATTGTCCACTAATATCCTGCGTACAAAATGGTTAGCAACATATAATGTAATTACAAGGGCATCATGGTGAGGATCCTGCACAGTATCCCTGTCATCACTGTCGAAAGTGATCACTTTATCAGTTGTAAGGGTAGTCATCCTGGCTGGTTTGTCTCCCCTTTCAGTCTTGGCCTCCTTTGCATGTCTCTTGGCCGCAGAATACGAAGTCCCACAAATGCTGGATCCTCCTGAAATAAAGTTAATTATTTTGGCATCTGCTGGGGGTGATGCTGCTCGTTCAGGATCCTTCTCAGGATCCTGCCCTTTATTCTTCTTTCTTCCCAGCAAATCCTTCAGGTATCCCTTGCTCAATAGGTAGCTTATTTCTTTCCTTAGAGCAATGCAATCCTTAGTTACATGTCTGAAATCTTCATGGAAGGCACACCATTTGGATTTATCCTTCCAATCAGCTTTTTGTTGATTCTTTCGAGGCCACCTAGCTTTGTCTCCTAAACCCTGCATAGCATACATCAACTCAGGTATATTAACAGAAAAGCAGTATTCAGATAATTT
Organism: Helianthus tuberosus; assembly: GCA_030545235.1. Taxonomy (NCBI): domain Eukaryota; kingdom Viridiplantae; phylum Streptophyta; class Magnoliopsida; order Asterales; family Asteraceae; genus Helianthus; species Helianthus tuberosus. The sequence continues at coordinate 162,551,368 of CM060423.1, forward strand.
AGGATATTCTTCAGGATCCTCGTCTTCAACATCATTCACTTTCTTGTTGTCATTTCTGCCATATGGCTTAGAGCGATATGGTTTATACGAGGATTCTGATTTCCTGTTAGTTGATTCATAGGTTGAGGTAGAATTCATCCTCTCTTGCATCTTTCTGTCATCTTCCAAGCGAATATATCTCAAGGCCCTGTTACGAGCCTCGTCAAGATTCCTGCAGGGATTCATTACAAGATCCTGATAAAACTGAGTATCCTTTTGTAACCCCATCTTAAAAGCCTGCACAGCTGTTGCAACATCAAGATGTGGGATATCCAAGGATTCCCGACTAAACTTGTTCACTTAATCCCTCAAGGATTCCTGAGGTCCTTGAGTTATCCTGTAAAGATCACTGGTTAGTTTCTCAAAACTCCGGCTGCAAGAAAACTAACTATTAAATAAATTAACCAAATGAGCAAACGAAGTAATTGAGTGAGGAGGAACATTTAATAGCCATTTTAAGGCCGATCCTGTTAAGGTAGAACCGAAACCCTTGCACAAGCATGCTTCCTTGAGTTCCGGAGGGATAGGGTTAATCTCCATTCTTTCCCTATACTGGGCAATATGCTCTTCAGGATCCGTAGTCCCATCATACTGTTTCATGTTGGGGGTCTGAAATCTCTTTGGGATTTCAGCATCACAGATAGGATATGCAAAGCGGGATATCCTGTGGCTGTCTTGGGATACTTCCGGAATTGGCTGGACCACTCCAGGTACACTGGATATCATGTCCTTCAATTTCTGAAGCTCCCTAGTAAATGTTGACGTCGTACCTGCATCCTGCAAAGACCCATTTTTGTTAGTAGCAAGAATATTATTATTTGACACGTTACCGGTCTGAGGATTCTGGCCATATCCTGAAGCATATCCAAAGCTCCTCATAGTTGACATCCTGACCGAGGAGGGTATCTCAGGAGTATGATTCTGAGAATGGCTTGGCACGATAATCCCCCGGTTATCTTCAGTGTAAACTGCAGAACTGAAGTTCAAAGCTCTAGGCTGCAAAGGAGTGACAGTTTCTTCAGCAGGTCTACTTGGGCCGGATTTCAAGAGTTGTATCTCTCTCATCAGCATCCGATTAGTTTCCTGCTGCTGCCTCATCTGTTCCTGTACACTACCAAACAAATTCAAAATTTCATCATTAGAAGCCAAAACAGGAGCAGATCCCTGGGTACTGGGAGCGGGGATAACATCCCGAGCCACATGACTTTCAGTTCCGTGCGAAGAAGTTTTGCATTCGTGGAGGAGGAGGTGGAAGCACCGAACCAATTGTTGCAAAGGTTGTAGCAGACATGGTGGATGAGCTCATGTTTGATCTCGAGGCCATAGAAAACAATGTAGCAAAAAGTTTTGACAATAGAAAACCGAGTAATGATTTTACTAAAGTTTTTAGCAAAAATAGCACCACTTGCCCCACGGTGGGCACCAAATTATTTTGGTCAAAAATTACCGAAGCAATTAAGTGATCAAATTAGTTAAGTGAGGTAGTGTGCTAGAAATGAGTGTCAAAAATATGTTAATGAAGTTAATTGCAAAAACAGTTTCAGGATACGGCTCAGGATATAGAGCTGTATCTATGATCAAACAATGAGCAAAAAAGTAAAGGTTGACACGTGATGTACGAGGAAAGCCCTTGATCAATCTAGATCGCCGGCACAAAACCTCGGGAGCTGACAATCGCAGCTGCCTTGTTCTTCTATTACTTCAAATACCAGGATACAGTGCAGGATGTGATGCGGATCAACTAGGTGTTACAATGTAATTCGAGTACAAGTGTTTGTGTGTAATGAATGCTAAAAAGCTAGAGAGCAAAAGTGTGCGAAAGAGTGTGTGTAAAAGTTGTGTGCCTTAATCTGATCCGCCCCATCTATTTATAGTAAAAGAAATGCAACAAACTACCCTAATAAACCGGGATCCAGCGGATATTCCCCACTTGAACGTTGTAGACCTGGTCTTTCGGGTCCAACATCTCTCATATAACAGATTTGCCCGAGTCTTAAGAAGAAGAAGTCCATCTGACCGTTATTAACCCACAGCCTCTAACCTGCACGTGGTCAATTTAGTTAACACCAGGATATCGCCCAGGATGTTATCAATATCCTAATCCAGTATCCTGATCACAAGTAAACAATCAAAAGCAGGATATTAGTCAGGATATATACGCTCAGAAAATGGCCCATAACAATTAGTATCCGGTTTGCTTCGACATTTATGCTATCATTCACTAGAAAGAACTACATAGACATAGTTCATGTGTGATTACTTGTTGTGATAAAAGGGAACTAAGTACTTAGATTCCTAGAACGTGAGGTTGTTACCCGATGACCAATTAACCCTTACCCAATGCTAATTCTACCCATGATATCTCGAATGCCAACGACACCAAGAACGTATGGTTTCAAACTAGATTAACATAAGAATCAACAATTTACAAGAAAATAAACACACACCAGAATAAACAAAACATAGATTAAGTTTATCATTCTAGAAATACGAAATCAAAGCACAAACGTCTCAAACAAACCTTCAACTAAAGATGACCACCATAAGTTTAGCTGCTCATGGCTTGGACAATCGTCATCACAAAAGTCTTAATCTTCAAGCAAACTAAAAACATAAAACACAATGTTTAACAAGTGTCTTCAAGCTCCAAGAACAAGCAAATTCTTCTCCAAAGTGACAGGTAACCGAAATACCATGATAGGACACATAAAAATCTCATAAACATGTCAATTAATGCGTGAGTTACAATATCACTCCAGTCGGCGCCGTAAGCTAGGCCAAGCACCGTAGCTTACGGCGGTCAACAAGTCAGCGGGTCAAGCACCGGGCCGTAACCTACGGTCCTCACCGTAGGCTACGGTGACCATTGGAACATTACGCCATTAAAAGACTGGGCTACGGTGAACATTATGCAAAACCCCAGGCACCGTAACCTACGGCGCCGTATGTTCCTTTTTCCTTGTTTCTTTATCAAATCTTGATTTCTTCCATTCTTGATTCCGCCACTTCCAACTTCCATCTATCTTCATAAAAGTTTCTCCTTATGCCCGTTTAGCACCTGCAAAACCAATGATCTAGTAGTTACCAAGTTCTAACAATTAACCGTGTAAAGCATTGAATGTGCGTGATATTAAACCTTTTAAGGGTTGTCCTACAGGCCACCCGTCACATCCCCACACTTACCCGTTGCTTGTCCTAAGCAACCCACTCAAAAACTATTTCAAAACCACAAGCGATCAACATGCAAACCAAGCTAAAATGTTTTGTCCTTTTACTAACCTTTTATCACACCACAAGACACACCCCACACAATAACTCTTGGTGACAAGAAATATTAGCACATTATGCTAAAACACTCAATGCATGTATGTGATTGTGCGACAATAAGCTTGTATAAAAATCAAGTTTCCTCCTATCGAACATTTAGCATGCTTAGGAATCAAAAGGACTTATGGGTTATAATGAGGCTATGTGTAAAGGTAGGAAAATAGTGGGATATATATGTAATGAGCTAATTGATTCGACCCGGTTTTTATTTCTACTACTACGCAACACAAACATTAACTATATACACAACTTCATCAACTTTTCAACTACTATTGCAACTAAATACTTCTTTTTGTATTTTTCTCATATTTTTCTCTTTTTTTTTTCTTTCTTCTTTTTTTTAAGGATAAAACATAAAACTCAACAATATATACAAGACATCAACAATCACAAACTAAACTCCTAAACCGGGTCATCTCAATAGGTAAAGTTTTGTAAGAAGTAGGTTTGGGTCACAACCGAATAGTATAAGGCTCAAACATGGCTTTCTAAAGGCCAAACCCCCACCCCTCACAATACCAAGCTCATATATGTAACGTATGAGGTCCAACCCCCAATTCCCAGACTCTCACACATCCAGACGAGGCTACCTAAAAGTCCCTATCATTTTCACAAGCATGCTAATCCTAGGCTTCAACAAGAATTCGTACACAAGTTCTATTAACACAATACACACACCGCCACTCAAAACAAAGAAAGCATCTTTAATAATCATGTGTGGCGCAAAAACTCACCAATAAATGACTAGAAAGGGGTGTCGGTGTGTCATGCGGAACAATATCAAGTGTTCAAATTTCAACAATATTTCGCTTGGTTTCACAAATTTTCTAAAAATTCTCAAAAATTCCCCCCATCCCCACACTTGGGATACATTGTCCCAATCTATGGTTTTGAGGTGAAGATCGTTATCAACAAAAACGCTAACTTTTTGCTTATACTCTCAACCCACAAATTTCTTTTTGTATTTTTTTATGAAAATTAAAAACACACCACCGACTAGCACATCCCATAAATCACATAAAACACAGAAACACCACCCGACCTCCCAACCATAAACATAAGACATGAAATATACATAAATATACAAGATGGAGCGCAATACGACCTGGTTAATAGTAACGTGGCTGAGGAGCCCCAAAAATGGAAGTCATCATGTCATTCCATTCTCCAAAAGCAAACGAACTGCTACCACTTTCACTTTCGCTTTGTTGCGAGGCTCCATGTTGTTGATCTCGACGGGGGTCCACCCATTGCGAATGATGAAGCGGCGGTGTCGGATACGAAACACTACCATCATAATGTGGTAGAGACGCATAATCCACCGCAGGTGGATCCACAACTACCGGCCGCCCCGCATGCCAATCCGCGTGCATTCGCCGAGCAGGATCATCGTTGTACCTGTTGTTCATCTCTTGCTCGAAGGAATAAGCATGTGCACGGTTCCATGACTCTTGTCTATCATAGCTCTGTTTAAGAGCTCTCTCCATGCTAGCTCCCATATAAGTCTGTTGATCATAAAGTATTGGATTAGGTTCGGACCAATCACCAAAAGTAGGCGATCGCCTTTGCTCAATAACCAGCCCCATGTTCCCCGTGTGAGCCCAATAAGGATCATAAGGCTGTTGTGCATAATCAAATGCAGTACCCACATACCCTAACTGTACTCCTGCTCCATGAACACCACTTGGGCCAGCGCTCCCCATCTCAACATTAACCGTTTATGTGTCCTCACGGTAGTCATCATCTCCACTAACCTCCTCATCACTCATCTCGGGCTCATCGGCCTCACCCGGTCTTAATGGACGAGCATCCACCTTCAACGCTCTCCACCTCTTCCCATTAGTCTTCAACTTGTGGTACCTTTCCGACTCTTTGTACTCCCATCCCGACCCTAAATGTTTAATATCAAATGGCTTGAACCTTGTATACGAGCCTTTGTCTTCGGCTCCAATTGCCCCATACTTCTTCAACAATGTCGTAATCAATCGGCAATGGGGTACATTTTTTCTCTCACCACTATTTCGACTGAGCCAAATATTGTTCAACACTAAGAACCGAAAGGGAACTATGGGCGACCCGTGCATTAACATGTATAGAACCGGCACCTCCTGAAATCTAACCTCCATCTTATCACCCCGCGCGGAATAACGTTGTGCGTGCACAACACTAGCATCAACTTTGCTTCAATCCTCAAATTCCTCCTAAACAACTTCCCGTGTGTAGTCCCCGGGACAAAGAGGTAATCAAGCATGTGTTGCCATTGGGGGTACTTTTCGGGCTCGTGGTAAAGATCTTTTAGGCTTGAGTAGATGTATTGATTAGATGGCTGGCTATCGAACTTTGCTATGCGGCGTAAGGAATCATATGACATCTCGACCTTCACCCCGTTACACGTTCCAATAAGTTTCATCTTATTTGGGGCCTTGAATGGAGGGCATTCAAGCATGGCTATCCATTCTTGAACTTGTTGATCATACATGGTCTTAACTTCATTATCATAACACTTAAGCGCCGCCTCCCAACCTAAATCCTTGAACTTGTCTGTTATCCCAAAAGGCCCGAAATCTGCTTCCCGAATCTCTTTCTCACATATGAATGCTTCTTTTCGTTGTTGCAACTTATTCATTTGTTCATGAAACAAATTAGCCCGCCATTCTTTGGGTTGATCAAGTAGAGAACCGGATGTCCAATCCGGTTTTGGACCCCTTGGAGGCGCATCTTCTTCTGAGTCCGGGTCACCAACCCTAACCAATCTCCTCTTTTTCTGTTGTGCTTTCCCTTGCAGTTGACTAGAGGAACTTGCTCCTGCTTTCTCCTTTGTTCTCACCATATCCTACACATATTCACAAACCACACACAAAAATCATATAAGTTCAACTTCATAAACTTCCCCACACTTGCTTTATATTATGGGTATAGATGTACAAACACCAAAGATTTATCCATTCAAACAAAAATTCGGCATGATGTCTCTACAAATTAGAGTTTCCCAAAAGTTTTAAATCAAGACATCATATACATCTATAACCATACATCCAATAACTCAACAAAATCCTATCATCTATCTTCTACAAACAAGTGTGTAAGCAAAAACAAGAATGGAAACTTACAAACCGCAATGTACTTCAAATAATGAAAGGAAATTGCATACCTTGACCTTGTGGAGGATGAAAATAACAAGCACTTCAAGTTTAAACAAAAACCCACAAAAAAACCCCAAAATTTTCAGGCCCCTTATGCTCAAATCAGACCACCAAACAAAGGAATCTTCGAAATATAAGTATAAATCTGAATTCCTTGTGAAATTTTACCCAAGATGGACTCAAGAATCACTGGATTTGGTTAAGATTTGAAGGAGATATGAAAGTTTGAAGGTGATGGTGGGTTAGGGTTCTTGAGTGAGAAGATGAAGAAGGACATGAAAGAAAAGTTGTGGTTGGGGAATGAGGAAGGAAACGTATGGATGGGGATTAATTTCAGATTTAATATTTATTATTATTATTATTAATTTTCAATTTTTTTTATATATACCTGCCGACACAAACAACCAACTCACTTAACGTCGTGCCGTAGCCTACGGTACTCACCGTAGGTTACGGCAAGACCTGGGCAACTTTTCTTCGCCGTAAGGCAGTTAATTGGTGGCGTAGGCTTTTATTTTTTTACTTGCCACCGTAAGCTACGCCACCCACCGTAGCTTACGGCGGCATCTGGGGGTTTGTGGGTGGCCATTTCTCAACTTTTCAACTTTTTATGCTTGTTTTTTTTTAGCTTTTATAATTTTATGATTTTTATGGTTTTTATAAATTTTTGAAAACCTGAAAATTATACCCTACCCCCCATTAAAAACCCGTGTTGTCCTCAACACTATGTTAGAGAAATTCGTACGAATTTCCCCACACTTGTCTCGAACACAAGTTTTAAACGGAGATGGTAATTATTCAAAAACAAAACAAACTAAACTACATATGTACATAACCAAACCTGGGCCTCTTTCAAGCTTCCTCGTCATCCAGTGGGCGTAGAATGTAACCCACTTTATCGAGCTCGAGATTGTTGATGCCGTTGCCTTCCAAGTACGGTTTAAGCCGATACCCATTCACCGTTTGTTGCTTGTTGGTTTGCTCATCTTGTATATCGACATAACCAAATCTTCCCACTCTTCGGATGACATAAGGACCCATCCATTTGCTCTTGAGTTTCCCGCAAACATCTTCAACCTCGAATTATACAACCACACCTTTTGACCCACTTCAAAGTTCTTTTTTCTTAACTTTGCATCATGAACTTTCTTAAGTTTATCTTTATATGCGGATGCACATTCGTATGCTTCATCTCGAATCTCTTCAATTTTACTCAATTGAAGCTTCCTTACTCGTCCCGCTTCGTCATAATCCCGCATTCACCGTTTTAATCGCCCAATGTGCTCGATGTGCTAACTCCATTGGTAAATGACATCCCTTCCCATACACCATCCGGTAAGGGGTGGTACGAATTGGAGTTTTGTAGGCCGTCTGATATGCCCACAACGCATCGTCAAGTTTACTTGACCAATCCTTCATATCCGTTCGCACCATCTTCATGAGAATTTCTTTAATTTGACGGTTGGACACTTCGACTTGCCCACTTGTTTGCGGATGGTATGGTGTAGCAACTCGGTGGTTCACATTATATCTCTTCAATAATTTCCCAAAATTAAAGTTTTTAAAGTGTGAACCACCATCACTAATTATAACTCTTGACGAGTGAAAATGTTTGATTGCACGAACTTGGACACAACGGAATGATCATTGGTTCTTGTGGCGATAGCTTCAATCCATTTCGAGACATAATCAACCACAACTAAGATATACAAAAACTCGTTTGAATTTGGAAAAGGACCCATGAAGTCTATTCCCCAAACATCAAACACCTCAACCACCAAGATTGGTTGTAAAGGCATTTTATCCCGCTTCGAAATGCTTCCCACTTTTTGAGAATTTATGCAATTTCGAGCAAATTCGCAAGCATACTTAAAGATTGTAGGCCAATAAAACCCACATGACAACACCCGATATCCCATTTTGTTCCCACTAAAATGCCCTCCACATGCCGACGAATGAGCATGGGTCAAAATCTCTAATACTTCGGTCTCGGGAAGACATCTTCTTATCATTTGATCGGGTCCAATCTTAAATAGATCCGGTTCATCCCAAATGTATTTTTTGACTTGACTTAAAAATTGTTGTCTTCGCTTCTTGGTCCAATGACTTGGAATTGCACCCTTAGCCAAATAGTTCACATAGTGGGCATACCAAAGTGCAACAAAAGTGGAGACGACCAATAATTGCTCATCAGGAAACCGTTCATTAATCTCGCTCGGATCATCAACACCTTCTAATGGGATTCGGGACAAGTGATCCGTAACAACATTTGCACAACCCTTTTTGTCCCGAATTTCCAAGTCGAATTCTTGCAACAAAAGCACCCAACGAATCAACCGGGGCTTTGCATCCTTCTTTTCCATCAAATATCGGACCACACTATGATTCGAATACACAATCACCTTGCTCCCCCAAATGTAAGATCTAAACTTGTCCAAGGCATACAACATCGCTAATAATTCTTTTTCAGTTGTAGTGTAAATCAGTTACGCCTCGGACAAAGTTTTACTTGCATAATAAATCACCACCGGCTTCTTATCAACACTTTGACCCAAAACCGCTCCAATGGTCGTGTCGCTAGCATCACACATAATTTCAAACGGCTTCCACCAATTCGGTGGTTGCAAGATAGGAGCTTTCACCAACTGTTCCTTCAAAACATTAAACGCTTGCAAACATTCGTCAGTAAAATCAAAAGGGACATATTTCAATAACAAATTACATAAAGGTTTTGTACTCACACTAAAACCTTTAATAAACCTTCTATAAAACCCCGCGTGTCCCAAAAATGATCTCACCCCCTTTACATTCTTTGGTGGGGGTAGAGATGAAATTACCCGAATCTTTGCTTTATCTACCTCCATCCCCCAGTCTGAAATCACATGACCCAACACAATACCCTCTTGAACCATAAAGTGACTTTTTTTCCAACTTAACAACAAGTTTGTCTCAACACACCTTTTTAAAACTTTTTCTAATTCATCAAGACAAGACTCGAAACTTGGGCCAAAGATGGAAAAGTCATCCATAAACACTTCAAGAGACTCCCCGACCATGTCCGAAAATATACTGATCATACATCTTTGGAATGTGGCCGGGGCGTTACATAGTCCAAACGGCATTCGCCGAAAGGCAAATGTGCCATATGGACATGTAAACGTGGTTTTGTGTTAGTCGTCCGGGTGAATAGCAATTTGGTTATAACCCGAATACCCATCCAAAAAACAATAGTATTTTTGACCCAAATTTTTTTCAATTATTTGGTCAATGAAGGGTAACTGGAAATGGTCCTTTGAGGTAGCGGCGTTTAATTTTCTATAGTCAATCCAAACTCGCCACCCGTTGACTAGGCGGGTGGCAATTTGCTCGCCTTCTTCATCTCTGATTACCTGGATACCGGCCTTTTTAGGCACTACCTGAGTCGGACTTACCCATGCACTGTCTGAAATGGGATATATAATCCCCGCATCCAACCACTTTATAACTTCTTTCTTGACCACCTCTCTTAAATTCGGGTTCAACCTTCTTTGCGTTTCACGGGTTGGCTTTGCATCTTCACTTGTAATAATTTTATGCATGACAATTGATGGACTAATACCTTTCAATTCGGATATCGTCCATCCAATTGCTGCCTTATTAGCCTTCAACACCCGCAACAATTCCTCCTCTTAAGCTACCTCCAAGTTAGAAGCAATGATCACCGGTAAGGTGTCATTCTCCCCCAAAAATGCATATTTCAAATGTTTTGGTAGCTCCTTCAACTCCACATTTGGTGGACATTCTAGAGAAGGCTTTGTACCCGAATCGATTCCCACCGGTAAATTCTTTGTTTGGTGGGTCCATGGCGGTCTTCCTTCCTTCACCGCTAGAGCCTCTTGCTCCCTCTCTTCCACTTCCAATGCACAAGCGTGAACCTGCAAACAAACATCACACATACACGATTCCAAAATCTCTTCTTCGTATTCCTGCGGGTCGTATACATCGATGAAATCTGCTAGAAAACACTCATCACCACTAAAAGTATTAGCACCGTTAGTAAAAACATTTAATCTCATTTTTCTATTACCGAATGTCATATCGACCGTACCATATCGACAATCAATTACGGCATGTGCGGTGTTCAAAAATGGCCGACCCAAAATAACATTTTGTTGTTGAATTGGGTCCGCGGACGAGTAATCTAACACAAGAAAATCAACGGGATAATAAAATTCTTAAACTTTTACTATAACATCCTGTACTATACCCCGAGGAAGTTTATGAGACAAATCGGCTAATACCACCGTTGTCTAAACCCGTTTCAATGGACCAAAATCATATTTGTCATATAACCCCCCCGGTAGAATACTTACTCCAGCCCCAAGATCTAGTAACGCCCTTGCAGTTTGAAAATTCGCAACTTGAATGTTAATAAGAGGCGTTCCCGGATCTTGTAGCTTAGGAGGAAGATCTCCTTTCAAAACCGCGCTTACCCGCTCAGTCAAATCAACCAATTTAGGCACTTTTTGTTGCCTCTTTTGAATACACAATTCTTTTAAAAATTTGGCGTAAGAGGGTACTTGTTTGATTGCTTCAAGCAAAGGAAGATTAATTTTAACTTGATTGAAAACCTCCCACATCTCTTCCTTTTGAGGACCCCGTTTTGAAATAAAGTTCTTTTTACCTGGATCTAACAAAGCCGAGGGAAATGGTACTTGACTAGATCCCCCTTCCTTATTTTTATTTTTTAATTCTTCATTATTAACGGGTTTTTCAAAATTGGGGTTTTTAGAAGAAATTATAGGTGTTTCATTTTCTTCCTCACTTTCTTGACCCGTTATGTCCTCAACCAACCCATCAACCAAATCCGGTGAAGGATTGGTTTTGTACTCTTTCCCACTTCTCAAAACACTTACATGATTAATATTAGTATTATTACCTCGAGAAGAATTATGAGACGGGTTTACCTTAGTGTCGCTTGGTAATTGACCTTTACCTTTTTTCAAGTCCGCCACTTCGGTTGCGAGTTGACCCATTTGGGTGGTCAAAGTTTGAATCGCTTTATCACGGGCTTCGTCCTTTTGAATGCGAGCATCATCCATTTGGTATCTCTTTTGCATTTCCGCTTGCATTGTCTTTAACATCTCCATCATCTCATTTCCACCCGAAGACCCCCTTGCTCTTGACCCGTTTGATATTGCCTTTGGTACCCTTGATTGTTCCCACCTCGATATCCACTTTGATTATCGAAAGGTTGACGTGAACCAAAGTTACCTTGAGTTCCTTGAAAATTTGGGTTGGCTTGATTTGAGGGATTCCCATATCGAAAGTTTGGGTGGTTTCTCAAACCGGGGTGGTAAGTGTTAGAATTCATTGTAATTTCTACCACCCCCTCCTTGCCCTTTCAAAGCATTCACCTCCTCATATTGCCCCTCCACTCCTTGGCAATTTTCAGCCGCATGTCCTAACTCATTACAAAGCGCACAAACATTATAAATTTGATTAGAAGTTTGAACATTACCATCGTTTACCGCGTGCACTTGAGTTCGGGTAATGGCCGGTTGTGCTCTCCTTAATGCTTGAGCTTTTCTTTTTGATGTAACCGCCATTTGCTCCAAAAATTCCCAATCGTCATGCTCGTAATTCGTGCCAAAAGTGCCATTTGTAATAGACATCAAGTCACGAGCATCTTTGGCACATAACCCCTCATGAAAAGCATTCATCAACTCTCATAGTTCTATCCCATGATGAGGGCAATTCTTGATCATCATGTTAAACCGTTCGAATGCTTCATGAAACATCTCACCCGATTGTTGTTGAAAACTTCTCAACCCTTTCCTAGCATCATTTGTCTTTTGAGCGGTATAAAATTCATCCAAGAAGATTTGTTGCATTTCCGTCCATGTATAGATAGATGCCGAAGGTAAAGTATAAAACCACTTTTTCGCCTTGTCTTCTAAGAAGAATTGGAATAGCACCAATTTGACATCATCAGCCGAAAATCCTTAACTCCCAAGAGTGTTGCAAATCGAATCATAAGCCTCCAAATGAAAATAAGGCTCCTCCGTTGCTAGACCCTTATACTTTGGCAAACTTTGTAACGAAATGGTTCGCACTTCAAACGCCCTCCCTTAATCATTGCGAGGAATAACTACTGGTGAAGGATTATGAGTGATCACCGATCTAAAATGTGCTTCTATACCTCTCGCATGTTTTCGAAGATGCCTTCTTGGTACACCCAAACGGACTCTTGGACGTATAGGACCCATTGGTCTTTGCATAGGCCCTTGGGGTGCAAATGGTGGCTGAATTGATGTTGCATCGGTTGTTATTGAATTGGCCTTTGGAATTGAGGTTGTGCATTTTGTGGACGAATTTGTTGTAACGGTGTAGGACGTTGCAATTGTAACCCTTGTGGTAGAACATGTTGTACCCCAACCGGTAGCCTACCCATGTCTTGAATTCGTTGCAATGGTTGACTTTGTTGATCCACTCCTCCTTGAGGTCGCAAATTACCTCCATCATCCCCATAGTAAAATCCATCATCTTCATATCCCCCATACTCTTCTTCATACCCCTCATCGTATCCATCTCCTCCTATACCCGAAGATTGCACAAATGGAAAAGATGAATATTGAAAACCCGTTTGGTTTGGTGGTCTATATGTAGAAGTAGCATGAACGACAGTTGAACTTTGTGGTAGTGAATAAGTTGAAGATGATTGACCCGAAGCTGGGAAGAAGTGGGGAAATGGTGGAATTATTGTAGAAGGGTTAAAGGAAAGTGTAGGTTTAACTTGGGTAGTAATAGGTGGTGTAGTGTTGGTTGGTGTAACATCATGTGGTGAAGTAAAATCGGTAATGGTGTTAGGCATGGTGGTATTTAGTGAAGGTTGTGTTGATGATTGTATGAAAGGTGGTGTAAGCTCACCCGTAGTGGGTGGTGGTGGTGGATCCATGTATCTAATTGGTGTAATTGGTGTAGTAGGTGTTGTTGGTGAACCGCTGATTTTGTTTTCTCTTAGAAAGATTCTGTTTCTTCTCAAAGTCCGTTCAATTTCTGGATCAAATGCCAATGGTGATAGCTTATGAGAGCTCCTAGTACTCATGCACATGTAAATACCTGCACACTAACACACCCAGCGTAAACCAGAAAAATAATAAACTTAAAAAGATCAAAAATAACACACGTTGGGCACTACTCCACGGCAACGGCGCCAAAATTTGACGTCATGTCGTGGTCACACTCAAATTTAATCCAATTACTACTAAATAGTTAGTGGCAAGTGGGTATCGAACACAGAGAGTTTGTGGAATATGTGTTATTTAAAGGTTTATCTAAGTTAACTAAAATTAACCTAATTGCAACAAAAATAAATTCAAGAGTTGGATTGATTGATTTGAGTTTTAAACTAAGATTACTAGCCTAATTGCAAAATGAAAGTTTTGGTTTGTAAACAATCTAGAGACAAATGACCATCTTTAGTTTCCGGTTTGCTTCGACATTTATGCTATCATTCACTAGAAAGAACTACATAGACATAGTTCATATGTGATTACTTGTTGTGATAAAAGGGAACTAAGTACTCAGATTCCTAGAACGTGAGGTTGTTACCCGATGACCAATTAACCCTTACCCAATGCTAATTCTACCCATGATATCTCAATTGCCAACGGCACCAAGAACGTATGGTTTCAAACTAGAATAACATAAGAATCAAAAATTTACAAGCAAATAAACACACACCATAATAAACAAAACATAGATTAAGTTTATTATTCTAGAAATACGAAATCAAAGCACAAACGTCTTAAACAAACCTTCAACTAAAGATGGCCACCATAAGTTTAGCCGCACATGGCTTGGACAATCATCATCACAAAAGTCTTAATGTTCAAGCAAATTAAAAACATAAAACACAATATCTAACAAGTGTCTTCAAGCTCCAAGAACAAGCAAATTCGTCTCCAAAGTGATAGGTAACCGAAATACCATGATAGGACACATAAAAACCTCATAAACATGTCAATTAATGCGTGAGTTACAATACCACTCCAGTCGGCGCCGTAAGCTACGCCAAGCACCGTAGCTTACGGCGGTCAACAAGTCAACGGGTCAAGCACATGGCCGTAACCTACGGTCCTCACCGTAGGCTACGGAAACCATTGGAACATTACGCCATTAAAATACTGGGCTATGGTGAACATTATGCAAAACCCCAGGCACAGTAACCTACGGCGCCAGCCGTAGGCTACGGCGCCGTATGTTCCTTTTTCCTTGTTTCTTTATCAAATCTTGATTTCTTCCAATCTTGATTCCGCCACTTCCAACTTCCATCTATCTTCCTAAAAGCTGCTCCTTATGCCCGTTTAGCACCTGCAAAACCAATGATCTAGTAGTTACCAAGTTCTAACAATTAACCGTGTAAAGCATGGAATGTGCATGATATTAAACCTTTTAAGGGTTGTCCTACGGACCACCCGTCAATACTACATTGGTAGAGTTTTCTAGTGAACTGTCTTCTATAAACCATCTTTGTGGAATCGACCAAGTAATGCACTTTGATCTTCAGCATCAACACTCAGGAAGTCAACTAGACCGAGTATATCACTTACAAGCTCAACCAGCATGCTTAGTTGAATTACATCCAGATCTCATTGTCTCGCCTTTGTGAAGTTGACCAAGTAATGCACTACGGATCTTCAGCATCAATACTCAGGATGTTTGCTTGACCAAGTACATCGTTTGCGAACTCAACGAATTGAATTACACCCAGATCCCTATAAAATCTCATAAAGATTCCTCTAGGTCTTCAATGAACAGCGCTTTGAAACTACTATAGACTTTAGATACCTGTATGTTTCCGTGCAAAACCCTTTATGCTGGCTGGAGAATTAATTAAAATCCTCAAATATGTATCTGTGCAAAACATTCCATGCAGAACCTTTGGTATCACCAGAAAAACACAAACTCCACCACTTGTGATTGCGTTTAGAAATTTACCGAAGAAATTCCAAAACATATGAAAATTTTTATCCCCCCATTTCTTTGGTAAGATCTCTAAATCTTGACAAATTCCCTCCACTGAGCAGAACTGTCATCAACTACACTGAACAGATTCTCTCCACTGAGCAGAATCTTTCAAACATTCTCGGTTTTTCTAAAAATCATGAAAGAAACTTTCTTCTTTGCATATTCTAGTTGATAATGAAAGCCCCCTAGCCCCGTAGGATCCAACTTGTATCCCCCCAAAGTTCTGCTACCACCTAATCCGAAAGCTTCCATCATAGGCATAACTCTTCGACTTTGTGAACTCGTTAGGACCGGTCTTGGCTCTCTAGGTTCCTCCAATCGTTACCAAATGCGATAAAATGATAATAAACAAAATTCTTTAGAACATATACGAACCCCGATAACAAATTTTCACGTGCGGAAGCAAAATATACCGTTTTTGGCCCATAATAGTCACGTCACCAATTTTGACATTTGCACCGGTAACCGTCACTACCCCACATTTAATAAAAATCAAGTTTTCATCATCTCTCATCATCCCAAACTTGACCTGACGTTCCCCCGAAGACGTACGAATTTGACGTTAAAAATTAACTCAAAAATCTTTCGCGAACACCCAACCCCATTTTGCAACTCACGAGTAGAAACGAGTCCATGACTCCATGTCTTATCTTCCCCATCAGATGCAGATCCAATAAAACATATGGGCTCATGATAGAAAATCATGTGGGCCCTTGAGAAATTCTGCCATCATTATGTCAATGGCCCAACTCAAGCCCATGCATCATGTGAATAGACACCTGCTAAACCCGTACCCCAACATAATTTTCAGCCGATAATACCTTTCTTTCTCTTTGATACACCTTCCCCCAACCTTATCTTCCTCATCCAACTTCATCCGACAAACATCAGACATCATTATCTTCGATTAACTACTATACTCACAACTCATCATGGATCATCTGCACTAATTTCTGCTGTTGATCTTCTCAATTTCTCTAATTTCTGATCGGTTGTTCATCGTTATCTTCAGATCTTCACATTACAGGTTCTTGGAAGAGGTGAAAGCAACTACATAAACGAAAACAATTCTTGCAGTATTGTCGTTGCTGGAAAAGATGCAGAATCATGATGAGATCCCTGTGGAATCTGAATCAGAGTCCTCCGCATTCAACATAGATTATGAAGCTGGTGATGCCGCCATCACAGGAAATTATTCACTGAAAACCTGAAGTTTTGAAAGTCCACGAAGACCTGAAAGTCCACGAAGACTGATGGTTCGTCAGCCCAGTCTTCGTCGGCCCATGGACTTTGGTTCTGATAACAAAGGAGTCTTCGTGGTATGACGAAGAGTTGTAAGGTTGTTCATTGCTGTTTTCATCGACGTTGAAAAAGAATCTTCATCACGAAGTCTTTGTCAACATCATATTCAATGACGAACAGTGGAGTATTCATGTGGAGAGACTCTTCTCCATAATGAGTCTTCGTCCACAAGCAGAGTGACACTTCGCCATAATGATTCTACTTCGTTGACCACGAAGACTTTACAACCCACGAACAATGATTGTTCATCGGTAAGAGGCTTCGTGGCCAGGAGATCGACGAACTTTGGAGTCTTCGTGCCTTCTTATTCTTCGTCGCAAAGTAAGTTTTTGTCACATGGAGGTGTTCGGCATTGAGTGGCCGACGAACAATATAGGCTTCGTGGAGAGAGACTCTTCGTCCAATACGGAGTCTTTGTGAGGGGCAGCAAGTCTTCGTCGCATCCTTAAGTCTTCGTCGGCAAGGAGAGTCTTCGACGACATCAGATTCCATGATAACCTTCATCACAGGGAGTCTTCGTCCAAACATGGAGTGTTTGTTGGGGACTCTTCGCCAAGGAGGGGTCCTCGCTGGTCACTTTTGGGTCCAGATCTGAAGAAACCTATCTTCTCTCAACAGCCGCCACCAGACATCAAGAACACAGCTAATTGTTTACTTGCAGATCTGATGAAAAACCTTTAAATGATGATGAAAAACTTGATTTTGTGGTGTGAAATACAAAACCCAACTCTTTTGTACTGTCCAATTCATCTCAGACCCCCATATAGTTCCAAATTTGGGTTTTTCTTCTATACACCTTTTACATCTCGAACAAAAAATCACAAAAATCACAAATCTAGAGCACATGTGACTTAGCAAACTGTTAGATTCACTGTATCGGGCACCATGGCTCTGATACCAATTGTAGATTCGTGATTTCGGGACCGAAACCGTGATTAGTGAGTGATTATTTTCAAGATGGGAGAGATTAGAGACAAACAAACAACTTCTTTGTATTAATCTGGTAGTATAACATTACAAAGCGGCCCGATTACAAGATAACCGAACAATACCAAAGGAGTATACATCCGGGGAGAGACCAAGTGGTGATCTCTCCCCCAAACACTAAAACTTTCCATAAAACTCTCTGTGAAATCTCTCAAACGGCTCTCTCTATCTCTCTTTTGCAAATGAACCAAAGGGTTGCTATTTATAGCCACACCCCTTTGTCTTGCAAACACACACGGTCAAACACATAACTCTCTCGTTTGACCGTTTCACGAACTATTACATTATCAGCATAAAAATAAAACTAATCAATTCGAACAACATCGGTCACACAAACTGTACCAACACTTTTTAGAAAAAAGGTTATATAAGATTAATGTATATTTTTATTATATTATTATATGTATCATGAGTTTTAAGAATTGTTTCATTTACATTGTTGATTGCCAGATTCACAATGTTATGTTTTATGAACACTGTTTTTTTATGGTGCGCGTTGCGGAGAAACCGAGCAAATGATTTAAAAATAAAGTATGTTGTTTTGAAAGCCAAACCATTAGAACGGTTTAGTTTATCATCGTACCGAATTATAATATCAAATAAATACTTTATTTTGATTAAAACTTTGTTTTTAACATACTTATAACGGAATGTCGAAGAAAAACAATATATTTTCTTCATTTAAATATACTAATTTTTTTTTTCATTAGAGTTCCATTTGATTTTTTTAAAGATAGTTTGATTGATAATTAATTACTAGTAAAACAGTATATTTTCTTCAACCCATCCATTTTACCACTTCTACATCACCTAACAGTATGTATATTTATTATAACATTATGATTCAGGCGATAACATTGAACACGAATTCATGGACAAATGTTGGACATGCAATAAATCATATATATGATATACTATACATGATGGGGCGAGATGATATTTGTGACACCTGTGTCACTTCAACCATCAAACAAATACCAAACCAATGAAATATTGTATTTCATACTTGGGATTTGTAAAAATATGTGTATCATTTGCACATATCAATTCTTGTTCGATTTCGAGCTCTAAATCGCTTTCTGGAAGGTTATACGCAAACTAATGCGTAAATATAACCAGTTTAATGCAACAAACACTCCGTAATAGTGACATAGGCTTAACATACCTTAAATAACCTTTACATAACTTAGAAATAAGTTTTGGATGGTTTGGTATGACGAAATCATGTTTATTCGCTTATAGGGACTAATTTTGACAAACTGCGAAAGTATGCCGATTCGTACTGTAACGAACATTCTGTAACTTGATCATAAGTTAAATATGCCCTAAATATCCTTTACATAGCTTAGAAATAGGCTTTGAGGTGTTTGGTGTGCAAAAATAAACTTTCTTGATCAATAGGGACTAAAAACGTCAAAAAGTGCATAAGTTTGCACTTTCGCGCATATCTTACGTTCTGAATATATCCGGACATCCAAAAATTTATGTAAGCATTAAAATATTTTATTTTAGTGTTTGGCATGATAAAATTCCATTCGTCGCGTAATTTGGATCGTTATTTGCATCCGTTCGTGTTTCGTCGTAATTAACCAAACAACGCAACCGTACGGCCAAACGAACCGACATCCGAGATATTTTTGAGCATATTTTAAGTTCCCTATACTTTAACATCATTTTAGAGCCTTGAAATGAGGTTAACGAGGCTTAAACGTGCCAAAAATGCATCAAAATGCATGTTTTTCAAGTGCATGGACCTGTTTTGACATTTCTGCCAAAGTTTGCTTGGCGTGGGGCGTAAGCCTTGATCAATTCTTACGCGGCCGGCGAGAGCTCATCAGACAGAAACTTCATTTTCAGCATTCTGGTCATATTTCAGGGGTTTTAATGCAAAATTCTCAATACCTTGGGCTGAAAATTGATGGTTTTTAGCATCCCATTGTATTCTAATACCTTGGGCCCAAGTGTAAGGCCAAGATTCAAGCTCGTTTTTCGATGAACGATCCTAATGGTTCTTGGTTTTTGTTTTGGTCAAAAATTACCGAAGCAATTAAGTGATCAAATTAGTTAAGTGAGGTAGTGTGCTAGAAATGTGTGTTGAAAATATTCTAGTTAAGTTATTTTCAAAAACTGTTTCAGGATACGGCTCAGGATATAGAGCTGTATCTATGATCAAACAATGAGCGAAAATGTAAAGGGTGACACAGGATGTACGAGGAAAGCCCTTGATCAATCTAGATCGCCGGCACAAAACCTCGGTAGCTGACAATCGCAGCTGCCTTGTTCTTCTATTTCTTCAAATATCTGGATACAGTGCAGGATATGATGCGGATCAACTAGGTGTTACAATGTAATTCGAGTACAAGTGTTTGTGTGTAGTGATTGTTTGCAACAGGTAAGAAAAAGTGTGCGTCAGAGTGTGTCCCTTAATTTGATCCGATCAATATATTTATAGTAAAAGAAAACTAACTAAATATCCTATTATTCCGGGATTCATCGGATATTCCCCATACGAACGTTGCAGTCCTGGTCTTCCGGGTCCAACATCTATAACTCAACTGATTTGCCCGAGTCTTGAGGGGAAGAAGTCCATTTGAACGTTGGAGACTTGCACCTTCTAATCTGCACATGGTAAAATCACTTACTACCAGGATATCGTATCAGGATGTCACCAATATCTTGATCCGGTATCCTGATCACAAATAAACAATCAAAATCAGAATATTAATCAGGATATATGTGCAGAAAATGACCCATAACAATTGTCCCCAAATATATCTGTTGGTATACCAATCCAACGGATATATTTTAAAACTTTATCTCGTAAACCGAGGTAATTAAAACGAAATAATGATTGAAGTGACATTGTGTAACTTCCAATGTGACATTTACTCTTTACCCCCTATACCCAGCCTATATTAGCCAAGGGATTCTTCATTATGATCATCTCTATCTTCAAGCGAATTTCAGGTATTTTCTCTATTTTTCTTCCCTGTTTTTCTTGTTTAAATCACTTATTCTTTGGTCGAGATTCTCCATGGCTACCCGCACTAGATCCCAAACGGTGGATTCCGTTCCCCCCTTTCACAAGCAAAACCTGCTTAAAGAACCCTCGAAAGAGGTGTGCTCATTTGATGATGTCGATATCGCGGCTTTATAGGCTTCCGGTGCCTTTCCTGCTGGAACAATCTTCCGTCCATTCGACCGAGAGGTCCGATCAGACTTTTGTTCCGACGAGTGGGTATGCTTTCTTGCTTATCCTCTCTCCATAGGGCTTCAGTATCCATTTTCAGCCTTCATATCTCGTTTCTTCGAGCTTACTGGCCTTAGCTTCGCCCAAACCATGCCCATGGTTTGGCGCGTATTAGTTACCTTGGAACGGATTAAGACTCGTCACATGCCTGACTTGTGTATTGAAGATCTTCTGATGGCCTATCGTTTAAAATCCCATGGTTCCAGCCGGTTCCTTCTATTTTCTATCTCCAAAGATCCTCTCATTCTTAAGGCTACCAAGAACGAGGATAAATGGAGAAGAAAATTCTTTTTTGTGAAAAGGGACTCCATTGACAGGGCTTTTGACCTTCCTAAGAGATGGTTGACTTCCGGTAGGATTTAGGGTTTTAGGAATATCCCCACTCATATTCCAAGACTACATCTTGAACTGATATCCTGCTATGTTTATTTTCTTGCAGAAAACTTCAAGGAATTAGCTCCCCCAAGTGCTGAGTCGGAAGGAAGAATTAAAGAAATCTACAAGCTTCCGGAAAGTGAGAGGACTTTCACCCTGCTACTTACAAATTCAAGTCAAAGATCAAGTTCCAACATATCTGGTAAGCATATTTTCAGAAGTTATTGTTATTATTATTATTTATCAAACCAATTATATTTTAAGGGTATAACAAGATTGAACGTATCTTCCCTTAAGCAGTGCCGGTTGTCAATCTTGAAGGCTTCCAACTCCACGAGTTAGATAGTTACTCTAGCCTCGCACCTACCAAGCAAGAATCCAACCCGAAGCCAGCTGCCACACCAAAGCCTTCCGGTTCGAAAACCGCTCCTGCTCCTAAAGGTCCCCCAGCATCCAGGACCCGGGCCTCCAGCTCCCGGAAGAGGAAGGAAACAGATTACCCTGCTACCCCCCACGTGTTCCCATTTGAGAATTACGGGTTCACAGAATCCAGCAAATTCATGACCGGCGTCCTCAACCAGGTTAGTATCCTTGACCTATATTAGATAGTTACTCTAGCCTCGCACCTACCAAGCAAGAATCCAACCCGAAGCCAGCTGCCACACCAAAGCCTTCCGGTTCGAAAACCGCTCCTGCTCCTAAAGGTCCCCCAGCATCCAGGACCCGGGCCTCCAGCTCCCGAAAGAGGAAGGAAGCAGATTACCCTGCTACCCCCCACGTGTTCCCATTTGAGAATTACGGGTTCACAGAATCCAGCAAATTCATGACCGCGTCCTCAACCAGGTTAGTATCCTTGACCTATATCCTGCACCATATGCTTGGTTATAAATGTTTATTAGGGCTAATACTTGTTCTCTTATTTTGCAGGGTCTCGAACGTCTGGTATTCCTTTATGAAAACGCATGTGGCACAAACGTCATGCTAGAGAGTAAGCTGAAAATGGCTGAAGCCACCATTGCGGACCAAGCAGTGGTCGCCACCGCTAAATCGGAGCATTACGAAGCTAAATACAAGGCAATGGTCCAAGAGCACCAGTCTGCCATCTAGAAGGTCACTCACGAGGCCCAAGCCAAGTCCGATGCAGCCCAAGTTCAACATGAGCAGGACATGGCTTCATATCGGGAAAGCCTCAAGAATTCCGTTATCATCTCCCTCCTCCAGGCCAGACTGAAGATGGCTTACGAAGCTATGGCTATGGGATTTGAGTGTCCTTCATGGAACATCAAGGCTTGGGAGATGAAACTGAAAGATCTTGGCGGTAACCCTGTGGAGCCCCCTTCAAAGCCTGCTGCAGAGGAGCCCGCTAAAGTGACCGAGAAGGTAGATGATGCTGGTGCTTCAAAGGATGCTGGTGGTGATGCCGGGATAAATGCTGGAGAGGATGTTGGAAGGGATGCCGGAGAAGATTTTGCTGATGAAGTCATGATGGAAGAGGGTGATGCCCCTTAAAAGCAGTGAAGTAGGCGATGATGGATGTATGTGCCTAGGCCAGAGCCCACTTTTTTAATTCTGATAGTTGTGGTATGCTTGAACAATTTACTTTTCCTGTCTTTGAACAATTTACATTTCCTGCACTTGAACAATATGATGACCAAAGGTGGATGGGTCCTGGGTTTCAGGATGAAGCCCTTGGTCATCAATTAGTATAATCTGTTTTGAATGATGCAACGGTTGGAGGCGGATGGGTCTCGTTTTGAGATGAAACCTTCAACCGTTGCGTAAATATGGTAAAAACTAATCGTGCTTTTGGCGGATGGGCCTCGGTTTGAGGTGAAACCAAAAGCACGACTTTTGACATGTTAATAATATAACCACCTTTTGACTTATTTGCTGTTGACTTTTAATTTTCTGTCGTGCATTGTTCAGTTTAGATTTCAACTTTGCAAAATTATTTTTTCTTTTTAAAAATATCCTGATCAACATACTCGGTGGTATCCTACGAAGACTTTCATCAAATAGGGTTTTTCAAAATTCAAACAAGTTAGATAAAGTCTTTAAAGAATAAAGGATAGTTTATTTTTCAAAATCCGTTTTGATAATACTTGTTTGAACAGAGTATTAGTTTTCAACTCAAATATTCCAATCATATATCCCGAAACATATCCCGAAAACACATTTTGAGAATATATCCTAAGGATATATCCTAATTAGGATCTTTAAGCCTTAAACATAGTTTCAAAAGTTCAAATAACTTATGTAAAGTTCACAAAGGAAAGATCATACCAGGAATAGAGTATAACCCTAGTATCGAACTTCACTCCTTTTGCAACTTCTTCCACTAAGATGTCCCCAGTCCGAGATACTTAGTACACTAGGTCCAAATTTGATCTTTTGAGCTCCACACAATCGCCTTAGGATGAATGTCCCCTGTGCATGAAGTCTTCGAACACTTAGAAAATTTTTGAATTTAAGTTCTAACTGTTTGGACAGTTCTTGTGTTACTGACATACTGGAGATAAATCCTTAGTATCCTGGGGGAAATCCCATAAGTATCCTGGGGAAAATCCCACATTTTCATGCGCTACAGGCGGGAGTGTATAAACTCCAAGACTTAGAAAGGTGATAACCTTTAAACCTTAGAGGGTATGAAAATACCCTTTCATGAGAGAGGGTGATCAATCCTCATATACCTTTAGGATCCAGGATATAGCCAACAATATCGAAATTGTCAGCCACTTTTACATGGACTGGTCCAGCTATCTTGAACTATCCCTGGATAACTTGCGCTCCAGGCGGGGTGTTTAAACCCAATTTGAACGAAAGGTGGAATACCTTTAAACCTGTGAAGGGACCAGGATCCCTTAAACTTGAGAGAGGGGGCAATCCTCTAATCTTTCGAAGTATCCTGAATGTGTATCCTGGAGCTATATCCCGAAGCATATACTGAAAAACAACTGTAAGCTAAGGTGGGTGTTAGCCTGGCTAACACCCCTCCGATGCTTAAGTCAGTAATGGGTTCAAAACAATAAATAATATTAAAACATATTAAAAGAGATAGAATCCATACCATCCTGAGTTAGAATTTAAATTCCAAACTCACTTGAAATAGAGCTTTAGATGTATAGCATTCCAGGATCTTGGTAGCATATCCCCCTCCATATTCTTGAGTTGGTATGCTCCTTTTCATGATTCTGATTCAATCTCATATGGTCCTTCCCATTTTGGAGCCAACTTTCCATCAGCAGGATTAGTAGTACTCTGGAAAGCCTTTCTCAATACCCAATCTCCAAACTGGAATCTTCTAGTCCTTATATTTTTGTTATATACTTTAGATATCCTCTGTTGATACGCTGCCATCCTTAGCCTTGCTGCATCTCTTGTCTCATCAATATATCCAATTCCTGGCATAGGACTACAGGATTCTGCTCAGGATCCCGGAGGTTGGATCTTGCTGTAGGTATTACCATTTCCGTCGGGATGACCGCTTCTGCTCCGAATACCAAGAAAAACGGGGTTTGGCCAGTTGCAGTTCTAGGTCTACTTCATTTTGAATATCACTACAGAAATCAGCCACAAAGTCAGCTAAAGCCTGAGACTTTATGGCATTTCTAGGTTCATACACTAGATCATATGCACTTAATTTCACTGACCACTTAGCCATCCTACCTGACATTTCTGGTTTCCTAAGCACGTTTTTTATAGGATAGTTGGTTTTAACATGAATCCTATGTGTTTCAAAATAATGTCTAAGTTTTGTTGATGCCATAACTAGGGCTAAAATTAATCTCTCTAAATGAGAATACCTAGTTTCAGCATCTAATAAACTTTTACTAACATAATAAACAGGATACTGCTGACCTTCATGGCCCTTTACAAGGACAGCACTTACTGCATTCCCTGATACTGCAAGATACAGGGATAATGGTTCACCGTCCTCAGGCTTTATCAATAGGGGTGCAGTTGAAAGATACTGCTTCAAATCCTGCAAGGCTGCTTCATGCTTTACTTCCCATTCGAACTTCTTGTTCTTCTTCAGGATATCATAAAATTCCTTGCATTTTTCTGAGGATCTTGAGATAAACCTATTCAATGCAGCTACTCGTCCTGTCAGTCTTTGAACATCTTTCATGTTAGAAGGTGATTTGATATCCAAGATGGCTTTGATCTGTTCTGGGCTTGCTTCTATCCCTCTTTTAGTTACCATATATCCTAGAAACTTTCCTGCCCCCACTCCAAAATGGCACTTAGCAGGATTTAGCTTCATGTTATACTGATCCAGGATATCAATTGCTCCCTTAATATCTTGGAGGTGATCCTCAGCCTTTTTAGATTTTACTACCATGTCATCGATATACACCTCCATAGTGTCCCCCAGCTTGTCTTTGAACATCATGTTCACCAATCTTTGATATGTTGCACCTGCATTTTTCAAACCAAAAGGCATAGCAGTGTAGCAATAAATACCGGTTGGTGTCATGAAGGCAGTATCCTCCTCGTCTGAAGGTTCCATTTGGATCTGCAGGAATCCTGAGGATGCATCTGTCACACCCCGACCACGTTAAAACAACAAACCGTGGCGGAAACGTCGGGGAGTGTTGCAACAGAATCATCGTTTCACAACCATGGATACAAATGTTTCATTTTATTAATTTATTATGTAATGTACATTGTCTTTAAACCAAAACAAACAAGCTACACATCGTCTATTATTGTTTTTAAGTCACTAAGGCCTCGCCCAGATCCTAAGTGACCCAAGCTTCCTAGCAATCAACTTCACGCAACACCACCTGAAACATATGTAGAAACAAAGTCAGCAAAGAAATGCTGGCGAGCACATAGGTTTTATAAGAGTATCGGAATCATGGCTCGTTTATATATATTGCAATACCTCGAAAACCTTGTTTTGAAAAGTATATAATATTGCAACATGATTAACCAACTCAAATCGAGATGGTTATAATTTATAAAATCTCGTAGCCATGATTCTTAACCCCAAAACATTTGTTTTAGTAAACTAATTCGTAAAACATCTCGTTAAAAACTCATTAATAAAACTCGTATGGTTTATATCATTTCGAAAACCTTATTGTGTGACATCGTTTCAAATCTTTTCTCAAGTGAACTAAATAATGACATGAAATGTAATATGATAAAAGCGCTTATATATAAGATGTACCAGCGGCGTATCTACCATGCTTCTATCATGTTACACCCGTCCCATTATCTAATCACTACCCAAAACCAATCGTTCGTTCAAAACGTTTAGGTCGTTCCAAATCGTTTAATTCGTCCCAAAGTTCGTTTTTGTTTTAATTGTGAAACTAATTTTGGTTGTCTCGCTAATAACATTCAAACCTTCGTGACTCGACTACGTCGCCTATCGCATTAACAAACCACCAAAGGGTAAGTTAACAATCATCAGATTCGGTCGTTACCTACATAACCCCCACACATAACCATGGGTGTAGTCTGATAACGGGATTTGTCAGATCCTATGGTACCATAACCTAATACTGGTTGGCTTGATCAATGCTAATGAATGTCATTTGTTATGTAATTACAACCAAAAAGTTCGTTCACATTATCGAAATCGTTATTAGTTTAATATAAACCATCCTTATCGTTTTTGAAACCATCATTTAAATATCGAAATCGTTTTAATACATATGAATCACCCCAAAACAATTGAAAACAGTAAAATAGGGGAACTATGTACTCACATTGAATAGTAGGGTATCCTTGATCTAAAGAACTTAGCGAAGCTCAGACAAACCAAGGAAATTCAAGTAGTACCAAGTAATCGGATCACTAGTAAATAAATCAACACCTATATCGGAAGATCGGATAGAATGAGGTCTTGTAAACCAAATGAGTGTTGGAACTCATGTGATATGGTTTAACAAAGCCTACATCCTAGCTCGGAACTTAGCCTAAGTGCTTTCGACCCGTTACGACCTATTAAGGTAGCTTATGCTACTTTAACGCGTCGTTCGCGCAAAACTATGTTCGGATGGTTAACTATGTGCTATGTCAAGTCTTACATGCCCAATAATACCTAAACATGTTACTAAATCAGACTATATGTCAAAAACATGTTCACATATGTAAAATACAGATTTATGCTTCAAAAGGGCGTTTTGGTCATTTCTTATGGGCATACAAGCTACTTAACAAATAATTAACCAATCCTATGTGATCATAAGGTATAACCTCAGTGGTTATTCCCTATGCAACTATGATCACTAATCAAGCTTGATCGGATCCTAAAGATCGACCAAACGGGTCGGGTTCGAAAGTCTAAGCGGTTGTTTAGTCCGCTTAACTTACGACCTTAAACAAGCACTAAACTAATAGTGACGATTTAAACATGTCAAAACATGTTTAACTAGCTTATAAAACTGATTTGGTATCAAAACAATGGGTTTTGATACCCGAAAATAGTTCCGTTGCAAAATGCGTGCTAAAACGCATTTTGACCGAAACTTTGACTCGTCACTACGCCTAGTTAACGTGGTAATCAGTGGGTATAATCGCTGTGGATTATAACCATCGTGATTAGAATCACGTTGCAAAGTTCAATTGAACTTTGACTTGCCCAATTGATGGTCAAAACCGAAAGTCAAACTGTTGGCCAAACTGTTTGACTTTCTGCTTAAACATAAAGAATAAGCATGAAAGAAGACTTACAAAGGGTCCTAGCTATCTTTTCTACCAAGAATAAGGTTCCAAGCAGATTAGAAAGCTCCCAATTCAGATTGAAGAGAAGAGAAGAGAGGTATGAGCAATGAACAAGTGAAATGGTTGGGCTATTTATACTTGTAGCAAGCTCACAAGATCAAGACAATTGGATTGTGTAGCCTCCAAGCAATGATCAAGGCCCTACAATTGTCACAAGCAGGTACAAAGCCTTGGAGACGTGGTAACTTGGCTACCACACAAAGATCTTACAAGAACAGCCCCTGAACTATCAAACAGCAGCTGATTTTTAAGTTTCTGGTTGCTGGGCACTTCACACGGCCCACGTAAACAATGGGGAGGGGGTCACGCGGCCCGCCTGGGCTCCCCAGTTCAGCATAAGTTTGAAAATTGACAGTTCAGGTCCCTACACTTGGTTTAAGCTCATTTCAGGCCCTTTTGACCCCCGTTAAGCCATTTTCAAGGCTCTACCAGGTCAATAAAGTTTAGAGGACTCAAAATGTGCTCGGAAAACTCTCGGATGTCGGCTCGTTTGGTCGTACGGTCACGTTATTCGTTAAATTACGACGAAACTCAAACGGACGCGAAAACGAACCAAATTAAGCGAAGAATGGTATTTTTGCATGCCGATCACTAAAATAAAAATATTTTAGTGTCTACAAAAATTTTGGGTGTCCAGATGTGGTCAGAACGTAAGATATACGCGAAAATGCAAATTTACGTTGTTTTTTACACTTTTAGTCCCTGTAAGATCAAATAAGCATGTTTTCGCCCACCGAACCCATCAAAGCTTATTTCTAAGCTATGTTTAGGTTATTTATGGTGTGTTTAGCTTATGATCAAGTTCCAGACTCTTCGATACCATACGAATCGGTATAGTTTCGCAGTTTGACACAAATAGTCCCTGCGATCGAATAGACTTGTTTTCAACACACCAAACCATCCAAAACTTATTTCTAAGTTCTGTAAAGGTTATTTTAGGTATGTTAAGCCTATGTCACTATTCCAGAGTGTTTGTTGCGTTAAACTCCCTGTGTTTACGCACCAGTTTGCGTATAACCTTCCAGAAAGCGATTTATAGCTTGAAATCGGAATCGAATCGAATCGTAAAATCATCAAACACAATTACACACATAAATACACCAAAGCACATTGTTTTATTGATAATTAGCATTGTTTTGCATTGTTCATCGATTACAGAGCACAGTTGTTACAGTCTCCCCTTCTTTAGGAAATTTCGTCCCGAAATTTTAACTAGAGGAAACTTGTGAGAAAAATTGTGGATATTTCGCCTTCGTTTGGTCCTCACATTCCCAAGTAAACTCTGGGCCATGTTTGGATTCCCAATGAACCTTGACCAAATGAATTCGTTTGTTCTTCAATTGCTTGTATGTACGGTCCACTATCTCCACAGGTTTCTCGACAAAGGGCATCGTTTCATCGATTTGGATCTCGTCAAGAGGAATGTGAAGATCAGTGTCAGCTAAACACTTTCGCAGATTGGACACGTGAAAAGTCGGATGAAAATGTCCAAGCTCTGGAGGTAGCTCTAGTCGATAGGCAACCTTTCCAACCCTTTCAACAATCTTAAATGGTCCAACATATCGTGGTGCAAGTTTTCCTTTCTTTCCAAATCTCACCACTCCCTTCCAAGGTGACACCTTGAGTAGGACATGGTCTCCGACTTGAAATTCTAAGGGCTTGCGTCGTAAATCCGCATAACTCTTTTGACGGCATCTAGCTGTCACAAGATTATCGCGAATTCTCTTGATTTTGTCTGTTGTTTCTAGAACAAGCTCCGGTCCAGTAAGCTGAGCTTCACCGGTCTCGTTCCAACAAACAGGTGAACGACATTTTCGACCGTAGAGAGCTTCGAATGGTGCCATATTGATACTAGAATGATAACTATTGTTGTAAGAGAACTCGATCAATGGCAAATGAGAATCCCAATTACCACCAAAGTCTATCACGCATGCTCTAAGCATATCCTCCAAAGTTTGAATCGTTCTCTCAGATTGTCCATCTGTCTGGGAATGATAAGCAGTGCTTAGATTTAGTTGGGTTCCCATAGCAGATTGTATGGTCTTCCAGAAATGAGATGAAAATCGAGCATCATGATCGGATATGATGTCCAAAGGAACACCATGTCGAGATACAATCTCATCAACATAAATCTTTGCAAGTTTATCAACAGATAGATCCTCGCGAATCGGAATAAAATGAGCTGACTTCATCAGTCGATCGATAACAACCCAAATAGCATCATGACCTTTTGATGTACGCGGTAATTTAGTGATGAGATCCATTGCAATGTTCTCCCACTTCCAAACCGGTATCTCTGGTTGTACAAGCAAACCAGATGGTCGTTGATGTTCAGCCTTAACTTTGAGACAAGTTAGGCATTTTGATACATACAAGGCAACATCCTTCTTCATACCAGGCCACCAAAACTTAGTACGAAGATCCTTGTACATTTTATCAGCACCAGGATGGATAGAATATCGAGACTTGTGAGATTCGTCCATCACTAAAGTGCAGAGATCGTCTTGTCTCGGAATCCACAAACGATCCATAAAATAGAGTAAACCATCGTCCTTCGCTTCGAGTTTAAGCTCTAGTTGATGTGGTAATTCCTTACCCATCAAATTTTGTGAAACACAAAATTGTTGAGCTTGAAGAACATGAGTTTGAAGATCAGATAGAGTTCGAACAGAATGAATCTTGACTCGCTCTTTTTGACTAAGCGCATTGGCTATGACATTCGCCTTACCAGGATGGTAGCGAATTTCGCAATCATAATCGTTTAAGAGTTCAACCCAACGTCGTTACCTCATGTTCAGCTCCTTCTGATTAAGAATGTGCTGGAGACTTTTGTGGTCTGTGAAAACCACGCACTTCGTGCCATAAAGATAATGTCTCCAGATTTTGAGAGCGAAAACCACAGCTCCTAACTCAAGATCATCAGTTGTGTAGTTCTTCTTGTGAACTTTCAATTGTCTAGACGCATATGCTATAACTTTGCCTCGTTGCATAAGAACACAACGAAGGCCTAAGTTGGACGCATCGCAGTAGACAACAAAATCATCGTTTCCATCTGGCAACGATAGAACAGGAGCATCACAGAGCTTCTGTTTCAGCGTTTGGAACGCTTCTTCTTGCTTGGGTCCCCACTCAAAAGGCTTATTCTTTTGAGTCAAAGCAGTGAGTGGAACCGCGATCTTCGAGAAATTAGAAATGAATCGACGATAATATCCAGCGAGACCAAGGAAAGAATGAATTTATGTAGGTGTCGTTGGTGTATTCCAATCCTTGATTGCAACAATCTTGGATGGATCTACATGAATACCTTGCTCGTTGACAATATGTCCCAAAAACTAAACTTCTTTAAGCCAAAATTCACACTTGGAGAATTTAGCAAAAAGTTGTTCCTTCTTCAGGAGTTCCAAAGTCAAACGAAGATGTTGCTCGTGGTCGGCTTGAGACTTCGAATAAATGAGAATATCGTCGATGAACACAATGATGAACTTGTCTAAATAAGGTTTACAGACCCTATTCATTAAGTCCATGAAGATAGCTGGGGCATTCGCCAAACCAAAAGGCATGACTGTGAACTCATAATGCCCATATCTTGTTCGGAAAGCAGTTTTGGGAATATCTTCTTCGAATACACGAAGTTGATGATACCCAGAACGCAGATCGATCTTGGAGAAACATGTAGTACCTTGCAGCTGATCAAAGAGGTCATCAATTCGAGGTAGGGGATATCGATTCTTGATGGTAAGCTTGTTAAGCTCACGATAATTGATACACATTCAAAAAGATCCATCTTTCTTCTTCACAAAGAGGACAGGAGCTCCCCAAGGTGAATAACTCGGACGGATGAATCCTTTATCAGATAACTCTTGAAGCTGTTTTGATAATTCTTGCATCTCAGATGGTGCAAGACGATAAGGTGCTTTCGCAATCGAGTTAGCATTGGGTACAATGTCAATATAAAACTCGACTTGACGAACTGGAGGCAAACCAGGCAGTTCATCAGGAAACACCTCTGGATAATCCCGAACAATTGAAATATCCTGAATACTCTTGTTCTTGCCTTTCTTCTCAGTGACATGTGCCAGGAAGGCAACATATCCTTTTTGTAAATAACTCTGGGCTTTCGTGCACGACATGAGTTTCAATCCACCAGATGGTTTCTCGCCACGAACTTCCAGAACATCACCAGACGAAAAAGGAATACGAATGATCTTATCGAAACAAACCACCTCAGCATGGTGTTTGGTTAACCAATCCATCCCCACGATAATGTCGAAACTCCCAAGTTGCATCGGTACGAGGTCAATGGGCAAACGATGGTTATCGAGGTTCAATTGACAACCATGAAGAACATAATCGAGTTCGAGAGGTTTACCAGTAGCAACTTCAACAGATAAGGGTTTCCTCAGTTTAGTTCTAGGTATCACAAGTAAAGGCTCAAAGGATAACGAAACAAAACTCCTATCGGCACCAGAATCGAAAAGAACAGATGCAAGTTGATTGTTAACAAGGAACGTACCGTTAACAAGAAAGGTACCATGGACAACGAGGTTGTCAGCTCGAGCCTCGTTTGCATTCAGATTGAATGCTCGTCCACGTGCGGGATCAACAATTGGAAAAAAAAAAAGAGGTATTGAAAACATCGACAAAACACAAGGAGTGCGATCATTTGTTCATTACCACGAATAAATAAATGATACGCAGTGACAAATCAAAGTAAATAGATCATAATAATGTTTCGCTGAAGACATGCTCGCCTATAATTGAACACTCACCCCAAGAGTTCCCAGGTAAGAGTGACTGGTCCGATATTGCGGATTTGTACGAACACTCTAGCCTTAGACAGAAAACTCAGGGTACAGGCATTCACTCTTCCAGTTTGCACGTGTTCACATTATTTATACCCAAACTTTGACGAGATTTTGAAAATTCAGAGGGCATAAAGCCGAAAATGAATTAAACTGGAAGGGTTCAAAACCTTATAATCAATCATCCAAGAATAGAAGATTAATTTTTGAAGCGGATTTGTTATTGTGTTCTCGTTGTGGTTATCACCTAAGGATAGGTGAAGTGTATTGTTTTAAGTCTAAACACAAGATAACTTGTGTTAGGGTCCTAGGAAGGTTATAGTCTAGGTCAAAGCATTACTAATAACCTAATTCTCTATAACCATTGGCTCTGATAGCAATTCTTCTGTCACACCCTAACCAAGTTAAAACAACAAACCGTGGTGGAAACGTCGGGAGTGTTGCAACAGAATCATCGTTTCACAACCATGGATACAAATGTTTCATTTTATTGATTTATTATGTAATGTACATTGTCTTTAAACCAAAACAAACAAGCTACACATCGTCTATTATTGTTTTTAAGTCACTAAGGCCTCGCCCAGATCCTAAGTGACCCAAGCTTCCTAGCAATCAACATCACACAACACCACCTGAAACATATGTAAAAACAAAGTCAGCAAAGAAATGCTGGCGAGCACATAGGTTTTATAAGAGTATCGGAATCATGGCTCGTTTATATATATTGCAATACCTCGAAAACCTTGTTTTGAAAAGTATATAATATTGCAACATGATTAACCAACTCAAATCGAGATGGTTATAATTTATAAAATCTCGTAGCCATGATTCTTAACCCCAAAACATTTGTTTTAGTAAACCAATTCGTAAAACATCTCGTTAAAAACTCGTTAATAAAACTCGTATGGTTTATATCATTTCAAAAACCTTATTGTATGACATCGTTTCAAATCGTTTCTCAAGTGAACTAAATAATGACATGAAATGTAATATGATAAAAGCACTTATATATAAGATGTACCAGCGGCGTATCTACCATGCTTCTATCATGTTACACCCGTCCCATTATCTAATCACTACCCAAAACCAATCGTTCGTTCAAATCGTTTTTTTCGTTTAGGTCGTTCCAAATCGTTTAATTCGTCCCAAAGTTCGTTTTTGTTTTAATTGTGAAACTACTTTTGGTCGTCTCGCTAATAACATTCAAACCTTCGTGACTCGACTACCTCACCTATCGCATTAACAAACCACCAAAGGGTAAGTTAACAATCATCTGATTCGGTCGTTACCTACATAACCTCCACACATAACCATGGGTGTAGTCTAATAACGGGATTTGTCAGATCCTATGGTACCATAACCTAATACTGGTCGGCTTAATCAATGCTAATGAATGGCATTTGTTATGTGATTACAACCAACAAGTTCGTTCACATTATCGAAATCGTTATTAGTTTAATATAAACCATCCTTATCGTTTTTGAAACCATCGTTTAAATATCGAAATCGTTTTAATACATATGAATCACCCCAAAACAATTGAAAACAGTATAATAGGGGAACTATGTACTCACATTGAATAGAAGGGTATCCTTGATCTAAAGAACTTAGCGAAGCTCAGACAAACCAAGGAAATTCAAGTAGTACCTAGTAATCGGATCACTAGTGTCACACCCCGACCACGTAGAACATACAAAACGTGGCGGAAACATCGGGGAGTGTTGTAACAGAATTAATTGTTACAAATCCATGGCAATTGAAGTTTCGTTTTATTGATTAAAAGTGTTACAATGTCTTAACAAACAAAGAAATATAACATAATTAACTAGTCTTGCATCTTTTATTGTCACTAAAGCCCAAGTCTGTCTATGTGTATCTTGATCATCTTATGCAACAGTTCCTGAAAAACACATGTGAAAATAGGTACGTCAGCATAAAAATGCCGGTGAGATACATAGGTTTTGTGAAAATAGGTTTCATGACTTATGTTTGAGAAAATGTTTAGTCATGAACCTTGTTATTTGCTTTGTTTTGTAAATCATTTGAAAATCAATAAGATCAGATGATATGTATAAATAATGTATGGTTAAATGAATAACCATATAAAATGAGTTTGTATTAGATAAGTTGTTTGTAAAACAATGTCTTGTGAAAAGTATGTTATTTGTATAAAATGTTATATGTATCAAACTGAAATGATTCAAATAACGCTACGATATGTAATACCATACAAACACTTATATATAGGAAGTACCAGCGGCGTATCCACCATGTTTGTATCATATTACACACGCATCATTACTTAATCACTTAATCAAACCAAACCACCAATATAGAATGTCTATGTTTAACAATTGAAGAAATGTTTATGTATGGTAAGTAATGTAAAGTTAAACGAATAACCTTATAATAGCATATAAAAAGTATACTTTGGATTTGTAAGTAACATATTAAACTATGTTTTGGTTTCATAAGTAACATATCAAAATATACTTTGGATGTGATAAATAACATATTAAACTATGTTTTTGGTTTAGTAAGTAACATATCAAAATATGCTTTGGATGATTAATAAAATAAATATGTTAGTTTTGTACAATACCACACATGAGAGTATATCAAAATATACTTTAATAGTGTGATTTAAGAATTCATTCAGACCTGGTGCATCAAGATACACCTTTGAGACTATAGAAATACCACAAAGGCAATTTCTATTTGGATGGAGCAACAAATTGGTTTCAGACATTCCATGCCAACAGGAATGGGGTGTCAAATCCTATAGCGCTATATCATACTAACAATCGGTCTGGTGAACAAAATAAGTACAATTCAACCATTTATTTTATGTTTTTAGAGAAATCAGTGTTTAAAACCATAGATAGTCATTTAGTTTGTCAAAAGATAAGTAATAACTTGTATGATCAAATGTCAAAATGTAAGTATGTGATGAAATCAGCTGTACTAAGTAATGCACACAATGGCACACGTAGCATGAAATGTAATGTAAAATGATGTACCAAGTATGCTAAGTTAACATACGAAGCAGAAAAGTCATGTAAATCAATGTACTAATAGTGTACTAATGAACATAACCAGTATATGATGTGTAAACAGGAAAGCATGAAAGTAACAAGTAGGCACATGTGTTCCACCCCAAAACAGTTTGGAAAACAGTAAAAGAGGGGTCTATGTACTCACTTGAGATTGCTCAGTAGTCCTTGAGTAACAACCAAACAATGCTAGAGATCGCGGATATCAAACGGCACCTAATATAGGTAACTACATTAATAAACCGGACCTAAATCGGAAGATCGGGTAGCATTAGGGTTTGTAAACCAAACGAGTGTAGAGACTCGTGTCTTTTGGTTTAACAAAGCCTACATACTAAATGAAACTTAACCTAAGTCTTATCGACCCATTACGACCCGTTTAGGAAGCTTATGCTACTTTAACGCGTCGTGCGCGTGAAACGCGTTCGGACCGCCTAACTAGTCCTATGACAAGTGTTATATGCCTAAACATGTTACATAATCAGTTATGTGACAAAAGTTTAGGTTACATATGCTTAATTACCAATTATACATGAAAAGGGTATTCTGGTAATTTACCTAAGGCATATAAACTACCTATCATACAACTACTTAAACGATGTGACCATAGGGTATAACCTCGGAAGGTTATTCCCTACCTATTATGGTCACCTAATGTATTTGGTCGGATCCTAATGATCGACCAAATGGGTCGAGTTCGAAGGTATAGGCGATTTATCAGATCGCCTACCCTACGACTCTAGACAACGTGGTAATCAGTGGGCATAGTCCCAAGGGACTATGACCAACGTGATTACACTCACGTTGCGAAGTTCAAACGAACTTCGCATTGACCATTACTGGTCAACGCTGAAAGTCAAACAAAGTTTGACTTTCGGACTCGAAAAGCAATAAAATAAGGAAAAGAACGAAAGAATACTTACCCAGGGTCCCCGAATGCTAATCCCGATCCAAGAACTCAGGTATGAAACAATGGTTTCAACTTAGAGCTCTCAAATCAGAATTCTTGTAAGTTTTAAAGCAATGGGGGTGGGGTATTTATAGTATTCGGTCCACCGTTAAGATCATTTCATGGAATAACGTGATTCGATCACATCCGTACACTTGTTGGAAGGTTATGGAAGCTAAAATATGATCTTATCAGCTGACTAGATAATTGGAAACATGTGGGTGAGAAACAAACAGCTGCAACACAGGCTGTTAAACATTGAATCTGGTCTGGAGACCCCTAGCGCACCGCTACACTAAAAGTGTAGCGCACCGCTAGGCCTAAGTTTGGCAGAATTACAGTTTTAGTCCCTGTTATGCAATAAGGTCATTTTCGACACGTTTAAGGCCCGTTAACCCCATTTCAAAGCTATAAAATGAAGTTAAAGTATAGGGAACTTAAAATGTGTTAAAAAATATCTCGGATGTCGGTTCGTTTAGCCGTACGAACGCGATGTTCGCTTAATTACGACGGAATGCGCATAAGCGCGAAAAACGATCCAAATGACGTGACGAATGGATTTTTCTTATGGCGAACACTAAAATATAATATAGTCATGCTCACATAAATTTTTGGATGTCCGGATGTATTCAGAACGTAAGTTATGCGCGAAAATGCAAACTTGTGCACTTTTTGGCGCTTTTAGTCCCTGAATGACCCAAAAGTTTATTTTAGCACACCGAACACCTCAAAGCCTATTTCTAAGCTATATAAAGGATATTTATGGTATGTTTAACTTATGGTCATGTTCCGGAATGTCTGTTACAGTTCAAATTGGCATACTTTCGCAGTTTGTCAACTTTAGTCCCTGTAGCGATTAAACTTTGATTTCACCACACCAAACCTTCCAAAACTTATATCTAAGTTATGTAAAGGTTATTTAAGGTATGTTAAGCCTATTTCACTATTCCGGAGTGTTTGTTGCATTAAACTGGTTATATTTACGCATCAGTGCGTGTATAACCTTCCAGAAAGCGATTTAAAGCTTGAAATCGAACAAGAATTAATATGTGTAAACGATACACATATTTTTACAAATCCCAAGTATGAAATACAATATTTCATTGGTTTGGCATTTGATTGATGGTTGAAATGACACAGGTGTTACAGTCTCCCCTACTTTAGGAAATTTCGTCCCGAAATTTAGTTTTAGAGGAAACTTGTGAAGACAGCTGTGACGGTTTCGCCTGCTAATATATCCTTTAAACCCTTAAGTAAAACTCTGGGCCATGTTAGGAATCTTAGCGAATTTGTTAACCATCAAAGTGAATTCCTTGCAGTAGTAAAACATGGAATTTTGAACTACGGACAGAGGTACGTTTCTCATGAAGACTCATCATAGGAAACTTGGTGTGTGATTGAGATCAGAATTGAGAATAAATGACATTGGTCGAGGTCCAAGACTTCTCCCGTATCATTATTCTTGTCACTATAGGTCTGAACACATGACAAAGCTTCCTGTGGTTTCTGTGCACTGAATTCCATAATTATGTAGGCCTCCATAATTACGTAATTCCTTGCCCAGTCCGCACAGTTCATTTCATAATGCGTAGAGGAAAAATCAATTGAATAAACATGAAGAGACCTGACTAGACCACCAAAGGATCTTTTTAATTAGATCAACGAACGATCCTTTTAACTAGATCAACATATGATCTTCTTAACTAGACCGTCGTATGATCTCCTTAAATAGACCACTTAAGGGATCTTTTCAATTATATCATCACATGATACTTTTAATCAGATTTTCAAAATCAATATGTTTATCTAGACCTCTCAAGGGGTCCAATTTTGGAATAGTACTTTAAAATCCAAGGGACTTAACTACAACGTAGAAGCCCATTGAGGATTTAATATAGTACCTTTGGATATCCTACTATGAATTTCCTTATACAAAGATATGGAAGATTCTACGAGGATTTGGATGACAAAACTTGGATCACACAAAACATAAAAGGAAACACATAAGCACATAATCACATAGTTGTTTAACTTGTTATTAACTTGTTATCTTTGGACGCGGATACTTAAAGCACACCAGGAATCCAATCCGTGGATTTCATTTGGCACTTTAATCATTTCAAGAATCTATCTATGAAGATAGGATAATCTTAAAAGGAATTCGGCTTTGTCCTTATTGAATTGTGATGTACGTATTGAATCATACAAAGAATTCAATTAAGGGCTCCGATGAATGATACCCATCCACAAGGATCTAATTATGAGGATAGAAAGATCCTACATGGATTTTGGAATTTGTGTAACGAGAGGTGTTCCGACACCTTGCACTAGGCGTGCTTAATTCGATACACAAGGTAGAAAGTTCATGAGGTTGAGGCGCCAGATATGCCAAGCGACATATGAAGCAGAGTTTGAAGGTTGAGCAGCAACAGGATTTGTAACAGCTTTGCTTTGGATTGCAAAGCGGCACATGTTAACCAAATGTCTCCATCGTCCATCGTGGGTGCATTTGAAACAAGGTATTTGATTTGGATGATGATGTTTGCATTGATTGCACCAAGGAGCAGTTCCATTATACAGCTTCATCCCTGAGGCGAGTCATGGTGATAGCTAAGTCAACGGTCCTCTGGAGTACGACGCCTATTCGCTGGGTAATTGCAGCACCTGGTTCGGACATTGTTGTTGCGATGAAGAAGCATCTTGAAGATAACGAAAGGCATAGGAGGGAACAAGAGAAAGATAGTCAAAAGAAAATGACAAGGCATGTAGATTGTGACCATTTGTTTGTTACCAAAGGCAAACAAATGAGACAGTGACTAATCAAAGTAAGCGGGTCAATATAATGTATCGCGAAGACATGCTCGCCTATAAGTGAACACTCATCCCAAGAATTCCCAGGTAAGCACAACTGGTCTCGCATCTGATGAGATGTATACGAAGTGCTTGCCTAGACAGAAAACTCAGAATACAGGTATTCACCCTTCCAGTTTGCACGTGTTCACATTATTTAAAACCCAAAACCTTGACGAGATTTTGAAAATTCAAAGGGGTTCAAAACCATATAACAGAGGGTTCAAAACCTTACAATAGAGGGTTCAAAACCTTGTAATAAATCATCCTAGAACAGATGATTAGTTTTCAAAGCGGTTTTGAAATTTATGTTCTTGTTGTGGTCGTCGCCTAAGGATAGGTGACGGTATTGTTTTATGACTAAACGCAAGTAAACTCGCGTTAGGGTCCTAAGAAAAGTTATAGACTAGGTCAAAGCATTACTAATAACCTAATTCCCTATAACCATTGGCTCTGATACCATCTTTACTGTCACACCCCGACCACGTAGAACATACAAAACGTGGCGGAAACATCGGGGAGTGTTGTAACAGAATTAATTGTTTCAAATCCATGGCAATTGAAGTTTCGTTTTATTGATTAAAAGTGTTACAATGTCTTAACAAACAAAGAAATATAACATAATTAACTAGTCTTGCATCTTTTATTGTCACTAAAGCCCAAGTCTGTCTATGTGTATCTTGATCATCTTATGCAACAGTTCCTGAAAAACACATGTGAAAATAGGTACGTCAGCATAAAAATGCCGGTGAGATACATAGGTTTTGTGAAAATAGGTTTCATGACTTATGTTTGAGAAAATGTTTAGTCATGAACCTTGTTATTTGCTTTGTTTTGTAAATCATTTGAAAATCAATAAGATCAGATGATATGTATAAATAATGTATGGTTAAATGAATAACCATATAAAATGAGTTTGTATTAGATAAGTTGTTTGTAAAACAATGTCTTGTGAAAAGTATGTTATTTGTATAAAATGTTATATGTATCAAACTGAAATGATTCAAATAACGCTACGATATGTAATACCATACAAACACTTATATATAGGAAGTACCAGCGGCGTATCCACCATGTTTGTATCATATTACACACGCATCATTACTTAATCACTTAATCAAACCAAACCACCAATATAGAATGTCTATGTTTAACAATTGAAGAAATGTTTATGTATGGTAAGTAATGTAAAGTTAAACGAATAACCTTATAATAGCATATAAAAAGTATACTTTGGATTTGTAAGTAACATATTAAACTATGTTTTGGTTTCATAAGTAACATATCAAAATATACTTTGGATGTGATAAATAACATATTAAACTATGTTTTTGGTTTAGTAAGTAACATATCAAAATATGCTTTGGATGATTAATAAAATAAATATGTTAGTTTTGTACAATACCACACATGAGAGTATATCAAAATATACTTTAATAGTGTGATTTAAGAATTCATTCAGACCTGGTGCATCAAGATACACCTTTGAGACTATAGAAATACCACAAAGGCAATTTCTATTTGGATGGAGCAACAAATTGGTTTCAGACATTCCATGCCAACAGGAATGGGGTGTCAAATCCTATAGCGCTATATCATACTAACAATCGGTCTGGTGAACAAAATAAGTACAATTCAACCATTTATTTTATGTTTTTAGAGAAATCAGTGTTTAAAACCATAGATAGTCATTTAGTTTGTCAAAAGATAAGTAATAACTTGTATGATCAAATGTCAAAATGTAAGTATGTGATGAAATCAGCTGTACTAAGTAATGCACACAATGGCACACGTAGCATGAAATGTAATGTAAAATGATGTACCAAGTATGCTAAGTTAACATACGAAGCAGAAAAGTCATGTAAATCAATGTACTAATAGTGTACTAATGAACATAACCAGTATATGATGTGTAAACAGGAAAGCATGAAAGTAACAAGTAGGCACATGTGTTCCACCCCAAAACAGTTTGGAAAACAGTAAAAGAGGGGTCTATGTACTCACTTGAGATTGCTCAGTAGTCCTTGAGTAACAACCAAACAATGCTAGAGATCGCGGATATCAAACGGCACCTAATATAGGTAACTACATTAATAAACCGGACCTAAATCGGAAGATCGGGTAGCATTAGGGTTTGTAAACCAAACGAGTGTAGAGACTCGTGTCTTTTGGTTTAACAAAGCCTACATACTAAATGAAACTTAACCTAAGTCTTATCGACCCATTACGACCCGTTTAGGAAGCTTATGCTACTTTAACGCGTCGTGCGCGTGAAACGCGTTCGGACCGCCTAACTAGTCCTATGACAAGTGTTATATGCCTAAACATGTTACATAATCAGTTATGTGACAAAAGTTTAGGTTACATATGCTTAATTACCAATTATACATGAAAAGGGTATTCTGGTAATTTACCTAAGGCATATAAACTACCTATCATACAACTACTTAAACGATGTGACCATAGGGTATAACCTCGGAAGGTTATTCCCTACCTATTATGGTCACCTAATGTATTTGGTCGGATCCTAATGATCGACCAAATGGGTCGAGTTCGAAGGTATAGGCGATTTATCAGATCGCCTACCCTACGACTCT
Source organism: Helianthus tuberosus (assembly GCA_030545235.1). Classification (NCBI taxonomy): domain Eukaryota; kingdom Viridiplantae; phylum Streptophyta; class Magnoliopsida; order Asterales; family Asteraceae; genus Helianthus; species Helianthus tuberosus. The sequence continues at coordinate 162,593,792 of CM060423.1, forward strand.
AGACAACGTGGTAATCAGTGGGCATAGTCCCAAGGGACTATGACCAACGTGATTACACTCACGTTGCGAAGTTCAAACGAACTTCGCATTGACCATTACTGGTCAACGCTGAAAGTCAAACAAAGTTTGACTTTCGGACTCGAAAAGCAATAAAATAAGGAAAAGAACGAAAGAATACTTACCCAGGGTCCCCGAATGCTAATCCCGATCCAAGAACTCAGGTATGAAACAATGGTTTCAACTTAGAGCTCTCAAATCAGAATTCTTGTAAGTTTTAAAGCAATGGGGGTGGGGTATTTATAGTATTCGGTCCACCGTTAAGATCATTTCATGGAATAACGTGATTCGATCACATCCGTACACTTGTTGGAAGGTTATGGAAGCTAAAATATGATCTTATCAGCTGACTAGATAATTGGAAACATGTGGGTGAGAAACAAACAGCTGCAACACAGGCTGTTAAACATTGAATCTGGTCTGGAGACCCCTAGCGCACCGCTACACTAAAAGTGTAGCGCACCGCTAGGCCTAAGTTTGGCAGAATTACAGTTTTAGTCCCTGTTATGCAATAAGGTCATTTTCGACACGTTTAAGGCCCGTTAACCCCATTTCAAAGCTCTAAAATGAAGTTAAAGTATAGGGAACTTAAAATGTGTTCAAAAATATCTCGGATGTCGGTTCGTTTAGCCGTACGAACGCGATGTTCGCTTAATTACGACGGAATGCGCATAAGCGCGAAAAACGATCCAAATGACGTGACGAATGGATTTTTCTTATGGCGAACACTAAAATATAATATAGTCATGCTCACATAAATTTTTGGATGTCCGGATGTATTCAGAACGTAAGTTATGCGCGAAAATGCAAACTTGTGCACTTTTTGGCGCTTTTAGTCCCTGAATGACCCAAAAGTTTATTTTAGCACACCGAACACCTCAAAGCCTATTTCTAAGCTATATAAAGGATATTTATGGTATGTTTAACTTATGGTCATGTTCCGGAATGTCTGTTACAGTTCAAATTGGCATACTTTCGCAGTTTGTCAACTTTAGTCCCTGTAGCGATTAAACTTTGATTTCACCACACCAAACCTTCCAAAACTTATATCTAAGTTATGTAAAGGTTATTTAAGGTATGTTAAGCCTATTTCACTATTCCGGAGTGTTTGTTGCATTAAACTGGTTATATTTACGCATCAGTGCGTGTATAACCTTCTAGAAAGCGATTTAAAGCTTGAAATCGAACAAGAATTGATATGTGTAAACGATACACATATTTTTACAAATCCCAAGTATGAAATACAATATTTCATTGGTTTGGCATTTGATTGATGGTTGAAATGACACAGGTGTTACAACTAGTAAATAAATCAACACCTATATCGGAAGATCGGATAGAATGAGGTCTTGTAAACCAAATTAGTGTTGGAACTCATGTGATATGGTTTAACAAAGCCTACATCCTAGCTCGAAACTTAGCCTAAGTGCTTTCGACCCGTTACGACCTATTAAGGTAGCTTATGCTACTTTAAGGCGTCGTTCGCGCAAAACTATGTTCGGATGGTTAACTATGTGCTATGTCAAGTCTTACATGTTGACATATGTAAAATACAGATTTATGCTTCAAAAGGGCGTTTTGGACATTTCTTATGGGCATACAAGCTACTTAACAAATAACTAACCAATCCTATGTGATCATAAGGTATAACCTTAGTGGTTATTCCCTATGCAACTATGATCACTAATCAAGCTTGATCGGATCCTAAAGATCGACCAAACGGGTCGGGTTCGAAAGTCTAAGCCATTGTTTAGACCGCTTAACTTACGACCTTAAACAAGCACTAAACTAATAGTGATGAGTTAAACATGCCAAAACATGTTTAACTAGCTTATAAAACTGATTTGGTATCAAAATAATGGGTTTTGATACCCAAAAATAGTTCCGTTGCAAAATGCGTGCTAAAATGCATTTTGACCAAAACTTTGACTCGTCACTACGCCTAGTTAATGTGGTAATCAGTGGGTATAATCGCTGTGGATTATAACCATCGTGATTAGAATCACGTTGCAAAGTTCAATTGAACTTTGACTTGACCAATTGATGGTCAAAACCGAAAGTCAAACTGTTGGCCAAACTGTTTGACTTTCTGCTTAAACATAAAGAATAAGCATGAAAGAAGACTTACAAAGGGTCCAAGCTATCTTTTCTACCAAGAATAAGGTTCCAAGCAGATTAGAAAGCTCCCAATTCAGATTGTAGAGAAGAGAAGAGAGGAATGAGGAATGAGCAATGAACAAGTGAAATGGTTGGGCTATTTACACTTGTAGCAAGCTCACAAGATCAAGACAAGTGGATTGTGTAGCCTCCAAGCAATGATCAAGGCCCTACAATTGTCACAAGCAGGTACAAAGCCTTGGAGAGGTGGTAACTTGGCTACCACACAAAGATCTTACAAGAACAGCCCCTGAACTATCAAACAGCAGCTGATTTTTAAGTTTCTGGTCGCTGGGTACTTCACACGGCCCGCTTAAACTATGGGGAGGGGGTCACGCGGCCCGCCTGGGCTCCCTAGTTCAGCATAAGTTTGAAAATTAACAGTTCAGGTCCCTGCACTTGGTTTAAGCTCATTTCAGGCCCTTTTGACCCCCGTTAAACCATTTTCAAGGCTCTACCAGGTCAATAAAGTTTAGAGGACTCAAAATGTGCTCGGAAAACTCTCAAATGTCAGCTCGTTTGGTCGTACGGTCACGTTATTCGTTAAATTACGACGAAACTCAAACGGACGCGAAAACGATCCAAATTAAGCGACGAAGGGTATTTTTGCATGCCGATCACTAAAATAAAAATATTTTAGTGTCTACAAAAATTTTGGGTGTCCAGATGTGGTCAGAACGTACGATATGTGCGAAAATGCAAACTTACGTTGTTTTTGACACTTTTAGTCCCTGTAAGATCAAATAAGCATGTTTTCGCACACCGAACCCCTCAAAGCTTATTTCTAAGCTATGTTTAGGTTATTTATGGTATGTTTAGCTTATGATCAAGTTCCGGACTCTTCGATACCATACGAATCGGTATAGTTTCACAGTTTGACACAAATAGTCCCTGCGATCGAATAGACTTGTTTTTAACACACCAAACCATCCAAAACTTATTTCTGAGTTATGTAAAGGTTATTTTAGGTATGTTAAGCCTATGTCACTATTCCGGAGTGTTTGTTGCGTTAAACTGGCTGTGTTTACGCACCAGTTTGCGTATAACCTTCCAGAAAGCGATTTATAGCTTGAAATCGGAATCGAATCGAATCGTAAAATCATCAAACACAATTACACACATAAATACACCAAAGCACAGTTGTCACAGCATCCATGAAGGTAAACATCTCATGGCCGGCAGTAGCATCCACCATTGAGTCGATATAAGGAAGAGGAAATGGGTCTTTGGGACAAGCTTTGTTCAAGTCTGTGTAATCTACACAAACTCTCCATTTCCCATTCTTCTTCTGCACCACCACTACATTTGCTAGCCATCTTGGAAACTTGACTTCTCTGATCTTTTTGGACTTCAATAACCTCTCTACTTCTTCCTGAATAATCATATTTCGCTCCGGAGCAAACTGTGACAACCAGTGATTTACGGCTCTTAATTACGTGATTAACAAGCGATTAACGCGACAATAAATAGTGTTTACAACACGAATAAACTTAATTAGGCCTTTGGAGTACCTAGGAACGCCTGATCGACTTTACAGTACGCGCATGACGGTCCACAGAGAACCTGCTAAACGATAAACAATAACGATCTGAAACTGTATGAAATACTGATGACACCGACAAATATGGATGTTACACGAATATTTTATGCTCATGGAGTTTGGGTCGTGATATCGGGTCTCGTAGGAATTACGGGCTACTTACACGTGAGAAGGGCTTGTGGGCCCTGGGCCCAAGCCCAAAAACCACAAGCCTAAACCTACATATAATAAACAAAATCTATACAAATTTAGCAAAATCTAAACAAAATCTGTGCAAAATCTTCCATAATCTCTATAAAATCTAGATAATAGATTTTGTCTCTAAAATTTGAAACACAAAAGATTTACTCAATCCTTATAAAATCTCTACATCTCTATATGTATCCTGCACCCACTCATCTCCACCAACTCAAGTCAATATACACACACATAAAGCAGAGTACCTCTCACCTTCTACCCTCTCCCTCTTTCTCGATTCCTTCTGCTCACCCACAACAAAATTTGAGCATCTCCCTCCTTCTCTAAGCTCATACATAAACAACCACACATAAGACATCAGAGCACACCCCATGCCTCCCTCCCTATTCCGATGACCGGCCACCGGAGCCGACAATCCGGTCGGCGGTGGTTGCTTCCCAACAGACGACCCCCCCTTTTATATTCACAATTGGAGCACCACCACCACTGTCCGGTGGTGGTGCGGTGGCTACAACAGACAGAGAGAAAGGCGAAGAGAGAGAGAGATAAGCGATGAGAGAGAGTGGCGATGAGAGAGAGAGAAATCAGAGTAACAGTCCGGCGGTGTCGTCGCTAAGAGCGACGGCGGCAGTTGCTTGTTCGATGCATTTTTCCTGCAAACAGCGGCGGACCCCCGCCCCCCCTAAATCGAGGTTTCCGAACACGATTCAGGCCTACAATGCCCGTTTTGAGCAACCTGAGTAGCATGTTGAAGTCCGACAGCCTCGAGTTTGCTTGAAGTTTCTCCGGTAAGTGACGTTTCTCTTCATATTAGAGAAGCTTCGTGATTTTTATGCTGATTTATTTTTTTTGGGAATCATGGTGTCTGTGGTGGTACGACACCACTGCCGGTTGATTCTGACCGGTGTCGATGGCGGAGGTGGTGATTAGATTCAGATGGCTTTGTTTTGCTTCGGGCCAGATATGTTCAAGTCAAGTTTTGGGGTTTTAGATACGGCTCGGTTCAGTGTAGATTTAGTGGTGATTCGGGTTATGTTTCGGGTCAGATGGTTCGGTGAGCAGGTTCGGTTTCGGGACAGACGACTCGGGTCACATCAGACGGTTCGGGTCAAGGTTGGATTCGACTCGGCCCAACTCAGTCAACAAGAGCTGACTCGGTCAACTCAGTTGACCCGGTCAACTCAGTCAAATGGTTTGATGTTTCGACACGCGAAGACTCGGTAAAGGATTTATGACGATTATTATTTACGTTCATTTGTTATTATACGCGAAATCGAGCTCGAACCGATCTATTTAAATATACTTTACATCTTTACACATTTGACGAAATCATATATATTGAGTATATTGTGAGTAATTGATTGAATTTTGATAAAATAACGACAACTTGTGTTGTCGGGGGCGTCCAAAAACAGAGGAAACTCTGCCCGTTTTTTGAGAAAATCCGTAAAAACAACACACGTTTTATTATATAAGAAAACCAATCGGATTCAAACGACTTTTATAAAACTAGATACAAATGCATGTTATTTCCGCCGACACTTTATAACTTGCAAAAACGACGACGACGCAAACTATTATACAAAATAAATATAGTTATTATTATATTTATTTCAAACGTAAACTCGAATCCTTTTATAAATAAATATAGTATATATATTTATTTCAAACATCGCGTAACACGAATTCGTTTTATAAAAATAAATATAGTTTTTATATTTATTTCAAATATTGTACCACACGAATTCCTTTATAAAAATAAATATAGCTTTATATTTATTTCAAACTTCAAACAGACTCGATCATACTTTCGCAAAATAAATATAACTTGTTATATTTATTACAAACGCCGAAACGGCACATACGTATATTTTGACAAATAGCATACAAGACGCAATATATATAATACAAGTTTATTATATATTACTTTCGTACGAATATTCCTATATACACAAACGACTTTTCGGGGCGACAAAGTATAACTTAATCATTTTTATTAAGTTAACAACTTATCGTCAACGATTCGGTAGAGCTCGGTAACACGTAGATTAGTTACCGCTTTTGGTTAGAAACATATAAGATATTCCGTGTTAGGAATATTGTAGAATGCACGCTAGCGAGTCTCGTCTTGGAAACGACATCACGAAATCGTAATTAGCTAGCTTTGCACAGGAATATTCAGGTGAGTTCATAACCCCACATTTTTTTTACGGTTTTACATTTTTATAAATGTTTTCGGGGTGGAAAGACATGCACTTTTTGCAAAGCATGCAAGAATTACATATTTCTAAACCATTTTACAAGCAAGTTTTAACTGACACAAATGGTTTACGAAAAGCTTATGTTTTATACCGGTTTTTCAGACAAGCGTATTTTTCGAAGTATGCATACACACGAGTTCTAGTTTTCTAAACTACGGGAAAATACAAATACAAGAGTTTACAAGATACAAATGTTACAATGTTTACAAGTGGTATGATGAATACAAGAATTGAGAAACGATACAAAAATAAGAAGCACTCTTGGTGATAACTAGTACCAAGTATGATGCGTTTTGAGGAATGATACGAGAAATCGTGTCACGAATAGGGTACCATAAGCACCATTAATCGTGTACATACTTAGACCGCAGAACAAAAGGTTAGATCTAACGGGTGTCCGGGCAGCCACACTCTTGGTGAAAACTAGTACCGAGTAGTGCTTTTGTGTCTCAGTCGTGAATCGACAACTAGAAAAATGCCTATGGTTTGGTTGCTTCCTATGTCGTGTCACATGTTAATGGCCTTGCAACCCATTAACAACAAGATACATACAGAAATACTTGAGTTGTACAAGAGACATACAGAAATACTTGATTTATACAAGATACATACAGAAATACTTGATTTATACAAGATACATACAGAAATACTTGATTTATACAAGATACATACAGAAATACTTGATTTATACAAGATACATACAGAAATACTTGATTTATAAAAGATACATACAGAAATACTTGAATTATACAAGATACATACCATGTTTTCATACAAAGTTTCCGTATAACATGACAAGAAAATGATTTTAAATTCGTTTTCTCAACAATACTTCAAAAACCGGTTATTCAAATCGATTTATTTCAAATCTTTTACAAACAAACTATGAACTCGCTCAACTTTATGTTGACTTTTTCGCATGTTTCTTTCTCAGGTTACTTTTCAGAATTTATGGCACGGTTAGAATTGGAGGACCATTGGAGATACGAGTACTTAGTGGCGTTCATTTTCTAAAAGACTTAGCTTATTTGCTTCCACTGTGCAATGAAGATACCAGTCCAGTCACGCCAGCTCTGCTAATTTCGGGGTGTGACCGATTGGTATCAGAGCCATAGGTTACAGCCATAGGTCACCCCAGCTCTGATCCCAGATTGGTATCAGAGCTATAGGTTACAGCGAATTAGGTTTCTGTAGATATAGGCTCTAACCTCACTTTTCCTCTGGGAACTTAGAACATTAAAACCTGAATGCATACAGAACGCATAGTACTCGAATATGGTCTCCAACCGTTGCCGAAAAACAAACAGTCAAAATTTTGTTTTCAAACATACGCTCTTGTGGTGTTTTATACATGGTACACAAAAACAGTCGCATACAGTTCACAAAACTCTAAGAGTTTAGGAAACATGCATTTAAGACCTTCGAAAACTCATGTTGAAGTTCATTAAAGGTCATCACGTAGGAACTGCGAATATTAACTCGGGCACACACTATTATTCATATTGTCTGTGATATTTTGACTTCCCTAGCAGGCAGCCTATGCATAACGAAACGCTAGTGCACAAATATACGTGAAACTTAAGCTATACATCAACGGAGGTTGAAGTACACCACATACGACTTTCGAGGAAGCGACAGTTTGGCATGGGGTCCTGCAAACGACACGAGTCATGCTAAGGAGAAGACGTATGTCTCCGCATTCCCCCTATCTTGTTAACAACGAATACGCTATGTTCGACATTCCATGGTAATGTCACTTAACAACCGGTTATCACATGCAACCCCAGGTAAAGTCCTTAAATTTCTTTTATTGAAATTTTGACTTTCACATTTACTGAGCAGATTTTCGTATCTCTACTCCTCTTAATGGTCATTGTATCACGATCATTTCTTTCAGTATAGCGAATACTCATTCGCTTCATTTCTTGAAAATTCATATGTTACGCATGCATCGTTTGTTACGCATGTGGTTTCGTTTTGAATAAGCGTTTCATCAAAGTTCAAATATTATTTCGCTAAAGCTAATTATTGATTTGTGATTCGAATGACCCGCATTATTGTAATTGTTGGCTTCTTTGTTATCAAGTCAACACAATTTCTTAAAGTTACTCTTCTTTTCAAGTTACATACATGGTTTTTCGTTGAGACCATGCCGAAAGTTTTCTTGTCGATACATGTACTTATTGTCGGCTTGCGCCGAAACCAATATTCAATTGTTTGAAACTTGTTCATTACGCATATTCAATTCAACACACTATATGATGTATTGAAAGCATCATATTCAAATTCGTATTAATAAGTGTTTCATTTGTTTCGAGTCGTAGTAGACTTGTTTGATCTACGACTCCATTAAGTCGGTGATAACTTCGACACCTTGTGGTGGCGTTTCACTAAATTGAAGCTTGCGCTAATCTCATGCACGGATTTAATTATCTATTTATTGATTTAGACTAAATCCGCTTCGATTTATTATCGCGCTTTCATTTCACTTCAAACACAGGTGATACTTGTTTGATCACCACTATTATTGAATTATTTTTTATCACTACGACACCTTGTGGCGTCGGTAGAACTTGCAGCTTGGGCTGATCATGATCGAGCGTCTCATGCAAAACTATTTCGTTGGGCTTGTTGATTCTAAGCTTCTCCTAGCGAATGTTATTGTTTCCAACATTCATTTGCATATTGTAAACGTCCATTTGGAATTCTATTGGTCGAAATTTCTCTTTTATTGAACCCCTGTTAACTTGGTCACATTGGTGACTATATCAGTATATCTCGTTTCCTTTGACATTATTCGTATTTACTTACGCATAACGTAACTCTAAGGAGTTAACGTAGTCTAAATTTCGAGGATGAAATTTTATTAACAAGGGTAGAATGTGACAACCGGTGATTTACGGCTCTTAATTACGTGATTAACAAGCGATTAACGTGACAATAAATAGTGTTTACAACATGAATAAACTTAATTAGGCCTTTGGAGTACCTAGGAACGCTTGATCGACTTTACAGTACGCGCATGACGGTCCACAGAGAACCTGCTAAACGATAAACGATAACGATTTGAAACTGTACGAAATACTGATGACACCGACAAATATGTATGTTACACGAATATTTTATGCTCATGGAGTTTGGGTCGCGATATCGGGTCTTGTAGGAATTAAGGGCTACTTACACGTGAGATGGGCTTTGGGCCCTGGGCCCAAGCCCAAAAACCACAAGCCTAAACCTACATATAATAAACAAAATCTCTACAAATCTTAGAAAAATCTAAACAAAATCTGTGCAAAATCTTCCATAATCTCTATAAAATCTAGATAATAGATTTTGTCTCTAAAATTTGAAACACACAAGATTTACTCAATCCTTATAAAATCTCTACATCTCTATATATATCCTGCACCCACTCATCTCCACCAACTCAAGTCAATATACACACATAAAGCAGACTACCTCTCACCTTCTACCCTCTCCCTCTCTCTCGATTCCTTCTGCTCACCCACAACAAAATTTGAGCATCTCCCTCCTTCTCTAAGCTCATACATAAACAACCACACATAAGACATCAGAGCACACCCCATGCCTCCCTCCTTGTTCCGATGACCGGCCGCCGGAGCTGACAATCCGGTCGGCGGTGGTTGCTTCCCAACAGACGACCCCCCTTTTATATTCACAATCGGAGCACCACCACCACTGTCCGGTGGTGGTGCGGTGGCTACAACAGAGAGAGAGAGAAAGGCGAAGAGAGAGAGAGAGAGAGGTGATGAGAGAGATAGGCGATGAGAGAGAGAGACGATGAGAGAGAGAGAAATCAGAGTAACAGTCTGGCGGTGTCGCCGCCGAGAGCGACGACGGCAGTTGCTTGTTCGATGCGTTTTTCCGGAAAACAGCGGCAGACCTCCCCTAAATCGAGGTTTCCGAACACGATTCAGGCCAACAATGCCCGTTTTGAGCAACCTGAGTAGCATGTTGAAGTCCGACAGCCTCGAGTTTGCTTGAAGTTTCTCCGGTAAGTGACGTTTCTCTTCATATTAGAGAAGCTTCGTGATTTTTATGCTGATTTATTTTTTTTGGGAATCATGGTGTCTGTGGTGGTACGACACCACTGCCGGTGGATTCTGACCGGTGCCGACGGCGGAGGTGGTGATTAGATTCAGCTGGCTTTGTTTTGCTTCGGGCCAGATATGTTCAAGTCAAGTTTTGGGGTTTTAGATACGGCTCGGTTCATTGTAGATTTAGTGGTGATTCGGGTTATGTTTCAGGTCAGATGGTTCGGTGAGCAGGTTCGGTTTCGGGACAGATGGCTCGGGTCACGTCAGACGGTTCGGGTCAACGTTGGATTCGACTAGGCCCAACTCAGTCAACAAGAGATGACTCGGTCAACTTAGTTGACCCGGTCAACTCAGTTAAATGGTTTGATGTTTCGACACGCGAAGACTCGGTAAAGGATTTATGACGATTATTATTTACGTTCATTTGTTATTATACGCGAAATCGAGCTCGAACCGATCTATTTAAATATACTTTACATCTTTACACATTTGACGAAATCATATATATTGAGTATATTGTGAGTAATTGATTGAATTTTGTTAAAATAACGACAACTTGTGTTGTCGGGAGCGTCCAAAAATAGAGGAAACTCTGCCCGTTTTTCGAGAAAATCCGTAAAAACAACACACGTTTTATTATATAACTAAAACCAATCGGATTCAAACGACTTTTATAAAACTAGATACAAATGCAAGTTATTTCCGCCGACACTTTATAACTTGCAAAAACGACGACGACGCAAACTATTATACAAAATAAATATAGTTATTATTATATTTATTTCAAACGTAAACTCGAATCCTTTTATAAATAAACATAGTATATATATTTATTTCAAACATCGCGTAACACGAATTCGTTTTATAAAAATAAATATAGTTTTTATATTTATTTCAAATATCGTACCACACGAATTCCTTTATAAAAATAAATATAGCTTTATATTTATTTCAAACTTCAAACAAACTCGATGATACTTTCGCAAAACAAATATAACTTTTTATATTTATAACAAACGCCAAAACAACACATACGTATATTTTGACAAATAGCATACAAGACGCAATATATATAATACAAGTTTATTATATATTACTTTTGTACGAATATTCCTATATACACAAACGACTTTTCGGGGCGACAAAGTATAACTTAATCATTTTTATTAAGTTAACAACTTATCGTCAACGATTTGATAGAGCTCGGTAACACGTAGATTAGTTACCGCTTTTGGTTAGAAACTTATAAGATATTCCGTGTTAGGAATATTGTAGAATGCACGCTAGCGATTCTCGTCTTGGAAACGACATCACGGAATCGTAAATAGCTAGCTTTGCACAGGAATATTCAGGTGAGTTCATAACCCCACATTTTTTTTACGGTTTTACATTTTTATAAATGTTTTCGGGGTGGAAAGACATGCACTTTTTGCAAAGCATGCAAGAATTACATATTTCTAAACCATTTTACAAGCAAGTTTTAACTGACACAAATGGTTTACGAAAAGCTTATGTTTTATACCGGTTTTTCAGACAAGCGTATTTTTCGAAGTATGCATACACACGAGTTCTAGTTTTCTAAACTACGGGAAAATACAAATACAAGAGTTTACAAGATACAAATGTTACAATGTTTACAAGTGGTATGATGAATACAAGAATTGAGAAACGATACAAAAATAAGAAGCACTCTTGGTGATAACTAGTACCAAGTATGATGCGTTTTGAGGAATGATACGAGAAATCGTGTCACGAATAGGGTACCATAAGCACCATTAATCGTGTACATACTTAGACCGCAGAACAAAAGGTTAGATCTAACGGGTGTCCGGGCAGCCACACTCTTGGTGAAAACTAGTACCGAGTAGTGCTTTTGTGTCTCAGTCGTGAATCGACAACTAGAAAAATGCCTATGGTTTGGTTGCTTCCTATGTCGTGTCACATGTTAATGGCCTTGCAACCCATTAACAACAAGATACATACAGAAATACTTGAGTTGTACAAGAGACATACAGAAATACTTGATTTATACAAGATACATACAGAAATACTTGATTTATACAAGATACATACAGAAATACTTGATTTATACAAGATACATACAGAAATACTTGATTTATAAAAGATACATACAGAAATACTTGAATTATACAAGATACATACCATGTTTTCATACAAAGTTTCCGTATAACATGACAAGAAAATGATTTTAAATTCGTTTTCTCAACAATACTTCAAAAACCGGTTATTCATAAAGATTTATTTCAAATCTTTTACAAACAAACTATGAACTCGCTCAACTTTATGTTGACTTTTTCGCATGTTTCTTTCTCAGGTTACTTTTCAGAATTTATGGCACGGTTGGAATTGGAGGACCATTGGAGATACGAGTACTTAGTGGCGTTCATTTTCTAAAAGACTTAGCTTATTTGCTTCCGCTGTGCAATGAAGATACCAGTCCAGTCACGCCAGCTCTGATAATTTCGGGGTGTGACACAAACTTCCTTCTCTTTTGTTAGACAAACTTGAATGACCTGTCAATACCGAGCTTATGTGTTATAATATCATTGGAAATACCTGTCATATCCTCGTGCTTCCACGCGAATGTTAACATCCTGCATTTCAAAAAATTAGTCAATCGATGTTCAATATCCTGAGGGATATTGGTTCCCACGAGCACCGAGATATCCGGATTATCCTGATCCAGGATAATTTTCTTTACATCCTGTTCTGAAGCCTCCATGATATCCTGGCCTCGCATATTTAATTGCTATGCTGCACTAGGTTTTTTTGAGGATTTCATTGAAGAAGAATAACACTCTTTTGCTTCCTGTTGATCACTTTCCACCTTGACAACTCCCCAAGGAGTAGGGATCTTGATACATTAATGGTAGGTTGACGGAACAGCTTTCATATTGTGACACCTGTGTCACTTCAATTATCAAAAAATTTCCAAACCAATGAAATATTGTATTTCATACTTGAAAATTTTATAAATATGTGTATCATTTGCACGTATCAATTCTTGTTTGATTTCAAGCTTTAAATCGCTTTCTGGAAGGTTATACGCGCACTGATGCGTAAATATAACCAGTTTAATGCAACGAACACTCTGGAATACTGAAATAGGCTTAACATACCTTAAATAACCTCCACATAACTTAGAAATAAGTTTTGGATGGTTTGGTGTGTTGAAATCAAGTTTGATCGATCGCAGGGACTAATTGTGTCAAACTGCGAAACTATACAGATTTGTATAGTAACGAACCTTCCGGAACTTGATCATAAGTTAAACATACCCTAAATATCCTTTACATAGCTTAGAAAAAGGCTTTGAGGGGTTCAGTATGCTAAAACAAACTTTATTGATCAATAGGGACTAAAAGCGTCAAAATGTGCACAAGTTTGCATTTTCGCGCATATCTTACGTTCTGAATATATCCGGACACCCAAAATTTATGTAATCATTAAAATATTTTATTTTAGTGATTGTCATGATAAAATTCCATTCGTCGCTTAATTTGGATCGTTTTTGCGTTCGTTACGACTTCCGTCGTAATTAACCGAACAACGCAATCGTACCACCAAACGAACCGACATCCGAGATGTTTTTGAGAATGTTTTGAGTTCCCAATACTTTAACATCATTTTAGAGCCTTGAAATGTGGTTAACGGGGCTTAGACGTGCCAAAAATGCATCAAAATGCAAGTTATACAAGTTCAGGGGCTAAAACTGACATTCTGCCAAAGATGGCCTAGGCGGCCCGCGTAAGAATGTGTATGGGGCTACGCGGCCCGCGTCAGTGTTGCAGATCAGAAACATTGAATCTGGTCATTTAGCTCGATTTTGATGGTTTTGATCTATGGTTTTCAATGCTATAGGCTGGTTTGTGTGGAGAACAAGTCCCCCAATCATTCTCCAACACTTGTATGGCCAAGATCATTCCCTCCTTGCCAAGAAATGATCCTAATGGTTTGTGAAAAACTATATAAGGCCATGCTCCCATTCCATTTTCCTCACATTTGATATGAGATTTCTCTAAGTGGTTGTGATTATTCACTACCTACCTGAGAATACTTAGAATCAAATCTATTTGGACCCTTTGTAAGTCCTCTTTCGTTCTTTTTTCTAGCTTAAAAGTCAAACAATGTTTGACTTTCAGCTTTGACCACGAGATGGTCAACGAGAAGTTCGTTTGAACTTCGCAACGTGAGCATAATCACGATGGTTAGAGTCCCTTGTGACTATACCTACTGATTACCACGTTGACTAGGCATAGTGACGAGTCGTAGTTTCGGTCAAAATGCGCATTTAAGCGTATTTTGCAACCAAACTACTCTTGGTATCAAAACACTTTGTTTTGATATCAAAACTTGTTTTCTAACTTAGTTAAGCATGTTTTAACATGCTTAGCTCGTCACTTTTAGATTAGTGCTTATGTAGACTCGTAAGTCAAGCAGTCTAATCAACCGCTTAGACTTTCGAACTAGACCCGTTTGGTCGATCATTAGGATCTGACCAAACATGTTTAGTGACCATAGTTGTATAGGGAATAACCTTCCGAGGTTATACCTTATGGTCTCTTCGTTTAAGTAGTTGTATGATAGGTAGTTTATATGCCTTAGGTAAATTACCAAAATACCCTTTTTATGCATAATTGATATTTAAGCATATGTAACCCAAACTTTTGTCACTTAACTGATTATGCAACAAAATTAAACATGTTTAGGTATATAGTACTTGTCATAGGGCTAGTTAGGAGGTCGGAACGCGTTTTACGCGAACGACGCGTTAAAGTAGCGGGAGCTACCTAAACGGGTCGTAATGGGTCGTAAGCACTTAGGTTAGGCTTCCTTTTAGTATGTAGGCCTTGTTAAACCATATCATATGAGTTCCCACACTCATTTGGTTTACGAGACCTCATCCTATCCGATCTTCCGATTTAGGTCCGGTTTGTTTTTGTAGTTATCAATATTAGGTGCCGTTTGATTCCGTGCTCCCTCTAGCTTGCTTGGTAGTTGTTCAAGACTCCTAAGCACTCTCAAGTGAGTACATAGTCCCCTCTTTTACTGTTTTCAAACATTTTGGGGTGAAACATGTGTACCTATCTGTTATTTTTATGATTTCAAAGTATAATTGATTATACATGATAGTACTTATCTTTTGACAAACTTAATGATTATTTATGGCCTACACACTGATTTTTCAAAGATTATAAAAATTAATTGTTGGAATAGTACTTATTTTTGTTCACCAGACCGGTTGGTAGTATGATATAGCGCTATAGGATTTGACACCCCATTCCTGTTTTCATGGAATGTCTGAAACCAATTTGTTTCTCCATCCAAATAGGAATTGCCTTAGTGGTATTTCTATAGTCTCAAAGGTGTATTTTGATGCACTAGGTCTGAATGAATTCTTAAATCACATTATTTTTGTATATTAAGTTATACTCCCAAAAGTATAGTTTGATATGCTCTCATATGTGATACTGTACAAAACCAACATGTATTTTGTTAATCATTAAAAATTAGTTTGATATGTTATTTTCAAAAAACCAAAGCATAGTTTAAATATGCTATTTATAAATCCAAAGTATACTTTTGATATACTACTGAAAATTATTATTTTTAACAACTGAAGTATATTTAATATACTATCTGTTTAACAATTGGGTTTTGGATAGTGTTTAGATAACGGGATGGGTGTAGTGTGATGAATACATGGTAGATACGCCGCTGGTACTTCTTGTATATAAGTGTTTTCATCACATTATATACCGTGGTGTTATTTAGTACACTTGGGTTAATGATTTTGATCTAAAATATATTTTAATATATTACTTATTCGACTTTCTTAAAACCAAAGTATATTTCGTATATGCTACAAACCTTTTATCAAAACAAATGCATTTTTGGAAACAAAACTTTTTACAAGGATCATGACTACTTTTATTAAAACATTTTCCTTAAACTTATAAGTCATGAATCCTAAATCAATAAAACCAATGTATCTCACAGGCATTTTTATGCTGACGTACCTATTTTTACACATGTTTCAGGTGCAGTTATGTGATGATTGTTGATGCATGCTTTACATAGGATGAACTCGTGCCTTAGCGACTTTAAAACTTGAAAGATAATAGTTGTACCTATTTGATTGTATTAAAACAATAAGTTCATTTATTCAATAAAACAAAACTATTTATTCCATGGTTGTGAAACAATGATTCCGTTGCAACACTCCCCGACGTTTCCACCACGTTTTGTTGTTTTACGTGGTCGGGGTGTGACACATATCATGGATCCAAGGCCTACCTAATATGATATTATAGCAGGATAGAGAGTCCATGACACAAAAGCACGGCATTGAGTTAACCCCTTGAATATACACGGGCAATTTTATTTCTCCTACGGTATTCCTAGCTTCTCCAGTGAAACCAACGAGCACAGTGGACTTCGAAGTAATATCCATCGGGGATACATTCATCCTCTTCAATGTTTCCAGCTGACTTATGTTGACTGAGCTGCCATTATCCACCAATATCTTGCGCACAAAATGGTTAGCAACATATAACGTTATTACTAGAGCATCATGATGAGGATCCTGGACAGTATCCCTATCATCATTATCGAACGTGATCACTTTGTCAGTCGTGAGGGTTGACATCCTGGTTGGCTTATCTCCCCTCTATGCTTTAGCTTCCTTTGCGTGTCTTTTCGCTGCAGAATATGATGTACCGCATATGTCGGATCCTCCTGAAATAAAGTTAATTATTTTTGCATCCGCAGGAGGTGATGCCGCACGTTCAGGATCATTCTTAGGATCCTGATCCTTATTCTTCTTTCTTCCCAAGAGGTCCTTCAGATATCCCTTACTTGAGAGATAGCTTATTTATTTTCTTAAAGTGATGCAATCTTCAGTAACATGTCCGAAATCCTCATGGAAGGCACACCACTTGGACTTGTCCTTCCAATCAGCCTTTTGTTGATTCTTTCAGGGCCATCTTGCTTTGTCTCCTAAACCCTGCATAGCATACATCAGTTCAGGTATGTTAACAAAAAAACAATATTCAGACAACTAAGGATCCTCGTTTTCAACAACATTCATTTTTTTGCTATCATTTCTGCCATATGGCTTTGAGCGATATGGTTTATACGAGGACTCCGATTTCCTGTTGGTTGACTCATAGGTCGTGGACGAATTCATCCTCTCTTGCATCTTTTTATCATCCTCCAGCCGAATGTATCTTAAAGCCCTGTTACGAGCTTCGTCTAGATTCATGCAGGGATTCATTACAAGATCCTGATAAAATTGAGAATCCTTTTGCAACCCCATCTTGAAGGCTTACACGGCCGTTGTAACATCAAGATGTGGGATATCCAAGGATTCCCGATTGAACTTGTTCACATAATCCCTCAAGGATTCCTGAGGTCCTTGGGTTATCCTGTAAAGGTCACTGGTTAGTTTCTCAAAACTCCAGCTGCAAGAAAATTGACTATTAAATAAATTAACTAAATGAGCAAATGAAGTAATTGAGTGAGGGGGAACGTTTAAGAGCCATTTTAAGGCTGATCCTGTTAAGGTAGAACCAAAACCCTTGCACAAGCATGCTTCTTTGAGATCTGGAGGGATAGGATTGATTTCCATCCTTTCCCTATACTGGGCAATATGCTCCTCAGGATCCGTAGTTCCGTCATAAAGTTTCATGTTGGGGGTTTGAAATCTCTTGGGGATTTCAGCATCACAAATGGGATACGCAAACCGGGATATCCTGTGGCTGTCCTGGGATACTTCAGGAATTGGCTGAACCATCCCAGGTACACTGGATATCATGTCCTTCAGTTTTTGAAGCTCCCTGGAAAATGTTGATGTCATACCTGCATCCTGCAAAGATCCAACACCATTAGTAGCAAGAGTATTATTATTATTAGATACATTACCGGCTTGGGGATTCTGGCTATATCCTGAAGCATATCCTGAGCTTCTCATAGTTGATACTCTTACTGAAGAGGGTATCTCAGGAGTATGATTCTGGGAATGGCTAGGCACAATACTCCCCCGGTTATCCTTAGTATAAACTGCAGAACTGAAGTTCAAAGCCCTGGGTTGCAAGGGAGTGACAGTATCTTCAGCAGGCCTACTTGGGCCGGATTTCAAGAGTTGTATCTCTCTCATCAGCATCTAATTAGTTTCCTCCTGCTGCCTCATCTGTTCCTGTACACTGCCAAACAAATTTAGAATTTCTTTGTTAGAAGCCAAAACAGGACCAGATCCCTGGATATTGCGAGCGGGGATAACATCCCGAGCCACATGACTTTCAGTTCCCTGTGAAGAGGCTTGCATTCTCGGAGGAGGTGGTAGAAGCACCGAACCAATTGTTGCAGAGGTTGTAGCAGACACGGTAGAAGAACTCATGTTTGATCTCGAGGCCATTGAAAATATTGTAGCAAAAAGTTTTGAAAATAGAAAACCAAGTAATGATTTTGCAAAAGCTTTTAGTAGAAATAGCACCACTTGCCCCACGGTGGGCGCCAAATTGTTTTGGTCAAAAATAACCGAAGCAATTAAGTGATCAAATTAGTTAAGTGAGGTAGTGTGCTAGAAATGTGTGTTGAAAATATTCTAGTTAAGTTATTTGCAAAAACTGTTTCAGGATACGGCTCAGGATATAGAGCTGTATCTATGATCAAACAATGAGCGAAAATGTAAAGGGTGACACAGGATGTACGAGGAAAGCCCTTGATCAATCTAGAGTGTGTAATTCGAGTACAAGTGTTTGTGTGTAGTGATTGTTTGCAACATGAAAGAAAAAGTGTGCGTCAGAGTGTGTCCCTTAATTTGATCCGATCAATCTATTTATAGTAAAAGAAAACTAACTAAATATCCTATTATTCCGGGATTCATCGGATATTCCCCATACGAACGTTGCAGTCCTGGTCTTCCGGGTCCAACGTCTATAACTCAACTGATTTGCCCGAGTCTTGAGGGGAAGAAGTCAATTTGAACGTTGGAGACTTGCACCTTCTAATCTGCACGTGGTAAAATCAGTTACTACCAGGATATCGTATCAGGATGTCACCAATATCTTGATCCGGTATCCTGATCACAAATAAAAAATCAAAACCAGAATATTAATCAGGATATATGTGCAGAAAATGACCCATAACAGTTTTCTATAAATACCCACCCCCACTCATTCGATTCTTCACACCTTGATCTGATTTGTTCTCTAAGTTGGGGTTCTAACACTCCATACCTGAGAATAATTGGATCAAACTTCCATTCTTGGACCTCTTGTAAGTATTCTTTCGTTCTTTTTCACGTTTTTAGCGTGAAAGTCAAACAAATGTTTGACTTTCAGCTTTGACCAGTTTATGGTCAACACGAAGTTCGTTGAACTTCGCAACGTGAGCGTAATCACGATGGTTATAGTCCCTTGTGACTATACCTACTGATTACCACGTTGATTAGGCGTAGTGACGAGTCGTAGTTTCGGCCAAAATGCATATTCATGCGTATTTTGTAACCAAACTATTCTTGGGTATCAAAACCGTTTGTTTTGATACCAAACCTGTTTTCAAACTTAGTTAAACATGTTTTAAACATGTTTAGCTCGTCACTTTTAGATTAGTGCTTATGTAGAGTCGTAAGTCAAGCGTTCTAAACAACTGCTTAGACTTTCAAACTAGACCCGTTTGGTTGATCATTAGGATCTGACCAAACACATTAGGTGACCATAGTTGCATAGGGAATAACCTTCCGAGGTTATACCTTATGGTCACTTCGTTTAGTTAGTTGTATGATAGGTAGTTTATATGCCTTAGGTAAATGACCAAAATGCCCTTTTTATGCATAATTGATATTTAAGCATATGTAACCCAAACTTTTGTCACTTAACTGATTATGCAACATAATTAAATACGTTTAGGCATATAATACTTGTCATAGGACTAGTTAGGCGTTCCAAACGCGTTTTAAGCGAACGACGCGTTAAAGTAGCGTAAGCTACCTAAACGGGTCGTAATGGGCCGTAAGCACATAGGTTAGGTTTCATTTTAGTATGTAGGCTTTGTTAAACCATATCATATGAGTTCCCACACTCATTTGGTTTACGAAACCTTATCCTATCCGATCTTCTGATTTAGGTCCGGTTTATTTATGTAGTTACCTATATTAGGTGCCGTTTGATTTCCGTGATCCCTCTAGCTTGCTTGGTAGTTGTTCAAGACTTCTAAGCACTCTCAAGTGAGTACATAGTCCCCTCTTTTATTGTTTTCAATGTTTTGGGGTGAAGCATGTGTACCTATTTGTTATGTTCAAGATTTCAAAGTATAATTGATTATACATATTAGTACTTATCTTTTGACAAACTGAATGATTATTTATGGTTTAAACACTGATTTTTCAAAGATTATAAAATTAATTGTTGAATTGTACTTATTTTATGTTCACCAGACCGATTGGTAGTACGATATAGCGCTATAGGATTTGACACCCCATTCCTGTTGTCATGGAATGTCAGAAACCGATATTTTATCCAAATAGGGATTGCCTTCTTGGTATTTCTATAGTCTCCTAGGTGTATTTTGATGCACTAGGTTTGGATGAATTCTTTAATCACATTATTATTGTATATTTTATTATACTCCGAAAAGTATAGTTTGATATGCTCTCATATGTGATATTGTACAAAACCAACATATATTTTGTTAATTATTAAAACATAGTTTGATATGTTATTTATAAAACCAAAACATAGTTTAATATGTTATTTATAAAACCAAAACATAGTTTAATATGTTATTTATAAAACCACAACATAGTTTAATATGTTATTTATAAACCAAAGCATAGTTTAATATGTTATTAATAAAACCAAAGTATACTTTTGATATACTACTGAAAATTTTTATTTTGACGACTAAAGTATATTTAATATACTATCTATTCAATTATTTTGGAACTGAAATATATTTTAATATATTACTTATTCGACTTTCTTAAAACCAAAGTATATTTATATATACTATAAACATTTTTTATCAAAATATTGTTTTACAAACTATATATTTTATACAAACTCATTTTACTAAATTATTTTTCTTTATATCATCTATTTTCTTATTACTTATTATATGATTTATAAAAGAAAACATTTTTAAGGCTCATGACTATTTTTTATTAAACATTCTTTTTTTAAACTTATAAGTCATGAATCCTATTAAAATAAAACCTATGTATCTCACATGCATTTTTATGCTGACGTACCTATTTTTACACATGTTTCAGGTGCTGTTATGTGATGATTGATGACGTATGCTATACATAGGATGAACTCGTGCCTTAGCGACTTTAAAACTTGAAAGATAATATTTGTATTTATCTGATTTGTAATAAAACAATGAGTTCAATAATTCAATAAAACGAAATTATTTAATCCATGGTTGTGAAACAATGATTCTGTTACAACACTCCCCGACGTTTCCGCCACGTTTTGTTGTTTTACGTGGTCGGGGTGTGACAATATTGATGTTGGTGTAGGGACACCCTGCCCAGTCGGCATCGGTATACGCACGTAAAGAGAAGTCCGCGGATGCACCTGTAGTGAGCCTATGCGAGGATGTACCTTAAAGGTATCGAATGATACGTTTAAGAGCATTCCGGTGATCCACTTTAGGGGCATGCATGTACATGCAAACCTGCTGAACAGCGTAGCAAATGTCTGGTCGCGTGAATGCTAAATATTGAAGGGCGCCCGCAAGACTACGATATAAGGTGGGATCATCGAAATCAGTACCCAAGTTTGAACCAAGCTTTGGTTTGGTATCGACCGTGTGGCGACGGGTTTGCACGAAGACATGCCAGCTCGATCGATGATTTCTTTCGCGTAAACCAGTTGAGAGAGGAACATTTTGGCACCTTGCCGTTGAACATGAACACCCAAAAAATGACTTAGCGGCCCGAGATCTTTCATTGCAAATTCAGCGGCAAGTCGGGACAAACGGTGCATGCGAAGAGAGTTTGTCGATGTCATGAGGATGATGTCGTCGACGTAAATAAGAAGATAAGCAGTGGTGCCATCATGATGAAAAGTGAAAAGGGAGTTATCACATTTACTTTGTTGAAACCCCAGTGAGAGAACGAAGTCTGTAAATCGTTGGTACCACGCACGAGGAGTCTGTTTCAAACCATAGAGCGATTTCTTTAGTAAGCACACATGGTCTGGATATTGTTGATGACGGAACCCCATAGGTTGATACATGTACACTGTCTCGTTGAGGTTGCCGTGAAGGAACGCATTAGTATCATCCAGTTGATGGATCGGCAAATATTGTGACAACGCAAGCGATAACACGGTACGTATAGTAGTGGGTTTCACAACAGGACTAAACGTTTCACCACAGTCCATCCCAATCTGTTGATTGCTCCCATCACATACAAGACGTGCTTTATATCATTCCAATGTACCATCCGACCGAAATTTGTGGCGAAAGAGCCACATACTACGTAACACATGCATATGAGGTTGCCTCAGAACTAGAACCCAGGTCTTATTTTTAATAAGATCATTAAATTCGGTGGTCATGGCGTTATGCCATTCCGTGCTAGACAAGGCGTCATTTGGGTTTTTGGGAATAAGGGTGACGGTCGAAGAGTGAAGGTTAAAAATGTGTTTTGGTTTGATAATACCATCCATAGAGCGAGTACGGATAGTTCGAGTGGGGGTGGGGGGAGGCGGAGGTGAAGGAGAATTGGTGGTGGACTGAGAAGAAGAGTTTGAGGGAGGAGTGGATGTTAGGCTAGAGGGTGAGTTGGGTAGCAGGTTGGTGGTATTCGAGTGTGGGCCGAAAGGTGAAGTGGGTGGTGGGCATGGGGGGTTTGAGTGTGGACCGTGAGAAGGTGTGGGTAGTGGGCTTGGGGGTCGATAAATTGGGGGATGAGCTGTGGGAGTGGTCGAGATGGGTGGAGTAGAGGTATTAGATTGGGCAGGGGCGTCAGTTGAAGGGGTAGGAGAAGTAGGAGGGGTGCTCGGGTGAGGTCCAAGATGATGTAGATGCAGGGGATGGAGCGTGTCAGAGAGAAAGTCATAAGATTGTGGAGAGGGCTTTGGGTGATTGGCAAATGGGAAGATGGTTTCGTCAAACTGTGACACCCGACTTTTCAGGCCGTATCGTACAATTGTAACACGTGATGTGAATAGGTAACAGGGCGGTATTTGAATGGTTATGATGTTTATATGTTAAACTTAATGAGTTGGTAAAATTAAACTTCAATAAAAATTATGTTGGCAACGGGAAGATAAACGCTTATCGCGTAACGGTTAAAATGCGAAACGAACGTCGGTGACCACCCGATTAGTGTTAAAATCCTAAAAATAGTCTGTTATGATTAGAATAATAAGTTTAATCATAATCGTGAGGAAAAATAAATTAAAACGCTAAAAAAACTCTATTTTTCGAGTTTAAGCGCGTACCGCGCGATGCAGCGCGTGTACCGATAAATTACTGTCAACACAGCCTGTCAAGGAAACTGATAATCATTTAATAATAATTTGATGAGTTTATTACTACAGAATGATAAAAATAAATAAAAACACTTAAATTCCTATTTTTGCGATTTTAAGCGCGTACCGCGCAACACAGCGCACATACTGCCAAATACCGACAACCTAGCCAGTCCAGGCAAACAAAATATTGTTCAATAATATTTTGGTAAGTTTATTTTTATGGAGTGCTAAAAATAATTTAAAACGCACTAAAACGGGATTAAAACGCTAGGTAAAATACCCGGTATCCAGTTAAATACCTGTTTTTAACACACACACACACACACACACACACACACATATATATATATATATGTACTAGCCATTTACCCGCACGATGCGGCGGGAGTGGCGATTTACAATAGGATACTCGTTTTCCGTTAGTTTATGAGTCGTCTCGTGATATTACGGTATTGGTGTGGTACCAACAGTCGGTATAGAAATCCAAAAAAAAAAACAAATAGCATGGAAAACTTTAAAATACACGAATCTCGTATCAATATGGTCAAAATTTTGCTACTATGGGGCTAGCCTAATCTAGGGAGCGAATCAATTTAGATTTATCGATATAAAGAGGAGTTACATGTAGTAAAAATATGGTCAATGCTAATATTATCGGAAGTCAAAATGCATGTAATACTTTTAGTCAAAAGACTATTTTTCTGAAAATGGTTGGTCAAAATGGGTAGAGAAGTGATTTTCCGTTTTTTCCTTTCAAATGACCGGCCTTAGGAAGGCAATGGTAATTGTTTTTTATTCCAACTATAAAGGCCATTTACATATAATGCATATATACACCAAAATATATTTTTATAACTTAATAAACTATAAATATTTTAGTTTATTGTTGTCATCAAGAGGGTTTTTAGCTATACATTTGTTTTTATTTAGACCCTAAAAATTGGTTAAGTAAGCCGTATGATATCATATGACACTACGATTACAAAGACAAATTTATGAGCTATGAATGACCAAAATGATTTAAGTCAAAAACTACCGTAGACAAAATGAACTTTAGAAAATGAAAAACAAAAAATATAAATCTTCATGAAATGTACACATTCATTATATTCTCAAATCATGTTCAATTCGTAGGGTTGTAAAACACATTCTTCAATCGTTTTTTATACATTCATAATAGTAAACGAAAAAGAAAACCCAAAAAACATATATAGTCATTATATTCTCAAATCATGTTCAATTCATAGGGTTTTTCTTTATTAATTTTAGTTAGATAATAAACGGAAAAAACACTTTAAAATACTAAAAGTTATTTAGTAATGTGTCAATGAATATGCTATATATAAACAAATTGTGTTGATATAATTATATAAGTCATGCGTAGCTCTTGCATGCGGTTGTTTTGTGGAGCCATTATTTTTTTCGGTTTACTGACAAAATATGTATAACTTGTAGTTAAATATAATATGTGAATAATATCCTCTAGTAACCACAAATGTGCAAACTTATGATAAGCATAAAATTTGCTGACAAAAATAGTTCTAAATGCACCACAATCTATATATGTCTCTTTTGATCTATAACTGTTTCCGTATCATCAGTAAGAAAGTCTAAAAGCGCTATAGAAACAACATTTTTTATACATTTAAACCACATTTATAAAAAAGTAGAACCAAGACCTAGGCTGGTTACCTTCATTGCATTGTTGGGTATAACTGTTGTTTCACAAATGAAGTTAATAAAAATTGTGGATTTAAGCTTGGATTATACAGTATCATAAACCATGGCTTTGCTTTTACGTTACAAATGCAAAGAAACCAAAATAACCAAAAGTTAAAGCATACGATTTCCATTGAAGCTAGGACCAAAAGTTTGTGCCTTCCGCCTTCTTTTTACCAGGTTAGGCTACTTTTTATTTCTGAAAAAATCGAAAAGATATCAGGACTATATCCATATAGCTGGCAGATTACACTTTGGGCACCTTGTTGTCAGTGACAGTACTTCACATATGCCTGTGGACACAAAATTAAATAAGCATGTCAAATATGTATTCAAGGGTTTTATATATGTTTTAGGCTTATTTAAGGCTAGTTTAGGATGTTTTAGGGGTTTAAGACGACTTTAGCCTGACTATGCGCCTGAGCGCTTAGAAGCACGCCTCACCAGTCGCATCCTACTTACGGCGCCCCGTTGCACCTCAGTGCGCGCCTCACGTGCTTTTGAGAGAGGCCTTTAACTCTGCTTACAATTTCAAAGTCAACAACTTTGATAATCCAATCTGAAACAATTATTACAATATAGTTTATAAAAAAAATCGAAGCTGAAAAACAAATTTGATAATCATATCCAAAATTCAAAAGCATTTCATAACCATAATCATAATTCATAAGTTCATAACAGAAAATTCATAAAACAAAAGCAGTTCATAAGTTTAATTCATAGCATAATCCATTAAAAAGGTGGGAAAAGTCTCTAAACACGTTTGCAATTCGTGCATCTATAGACTGGTACGCGAATCGTTCCGAAACGGCGAATTTTTCAATCGGAAACACGTTTTTCAGTGATTCGGAACAAGTATTGTGATAATCGGGTACGACCTTTTTTCCGATCTGGTTCGCGAACCCAAGCCGAATGGTTCGATTCTGTACCCGATTCTGGTACGGCCGAACCGATTCGGGATTCGAGGGGGGGGTCTGCGTTTCCTGTGATTATGATTAGAACATTGATAACGGTAAACTAAATATTCATTTTAAGGCTGAGGTGAAATATATTTGGTTCTCAGTTGAGCTTCCACAGTCGAATCTTTGCAGTTTCCAAGTGTTAGCAGCCTTTCTGTTAAAAGCTTCTTTACATTGACCGATTCATTAGAGTTGATGCTGCTATGTAACTCCAAAATTGAAAATAGAAATGTTCTATATATAATAGATCTATCGTTATTTGTAAGTATTAGACAAACTTCACAATCGAAGAAACCAATCCGTGTCGGTGAACCAGTTATCTCAGCAAACCCTATGCGAGAAATGCAAAGTTCACATAAGAACCAACAAGACAAACTTCTATATGTTTCCAGCATATGTGAACAATCCAAAATTCAGAGGGGCAAGAAACAAACAGATTTAAACTATAAAAAATAAATCAGACACTAACTTTGTTTTATCTTTTAGTCCAGTTCCAATATATGTAATGAAAAAGACAAGCTCAGATAATACCACAACGGAGATGTGTTTTATCGCTTTCCCCTGAATAATCCTTCCTACTAACCACTAAAATCAGTCATAAGTATCTATCGTTAAAGAAGAAAGGGGCACCCAAAAGAGATTAAAAACCAAATCAATACTTTTTCTTTGTGGAAGCCACAAGGCAATACCAAATTAGAAATGTGGCTAAACCAGAAACACATCTTAGTACCTTCATAACACAGGCTATTTTCAACCACCGAAATCGTTGTGACCCATTTCATCTTGCCGTCTAGGGTTTGCAAATGAGAAGCAGACCTAAAGTGTACCATGGTCTATTCAAGTACCGGTGCTCCTACAGTTGAAAATATTCATAAGTAAACATTAAATCAGCATGACCCGTTTAGACCCACATCCAAAATTCATAAGTAAACATTAAATCAGCATGACCCGTTTAGACCCACATCCAAAAATTACCCAATTTGATCTCCGCCACCGCTAGATCTGAACTCAGGAAAACGTACCTGAACACAAGGCTACCTCCCATCTTCATCAATATGTCGTTGCCACCACCAGATGTGCTTGTGCTGTCAAGACCACTGCTAAACCTCAGTCGATGGACTCATTACTACATTAATTTGGGAAAAAAGAATAGATTTTTTAGTTCTTACCTCGTTGCTATACATTGTCGGAGCCCTAGTTTACCTGAACTCGAATATGAGTCGCGAATCCAAACCAAAACCTCATCGAGACCCCGCCCCAACTGCTCCACCATCGTGCCACAGATCTATGCGGTTATACCTACGCTGGATATAATGTTGTTGCTGACTGAACTTGCAGCACCCATTATTAATGACTGTGGCTCAAAATCTTGTAATGGACGGACTCTGCAAGAAGAGCAATGTAGAAATTTGTTGCTTCTAGGGTTGATGTTTGCAGAGAAAAAGGTAAGAGCAGGAGATCCAAATTTGAATAGACATTGTGGCAGGGATATGTAAACAGGGGATATTGTGGTGATTCAAATTCAAAACTCTAGTTCTCTCTGGCAAATGAGAAGGATAATGAGAGTTTGGGGATGAGGAGCGCTGATTTGAATTTTGAAAATGATTTAGGGTTTTCAAATGAATTCACAGAATGATGTATGGGGAAGCGGGGATGAGCGGGAAGTGAAAAATTGAAACTACATTTGGCCGCCCAAAATGCCCTTTGAAGTTGAGGGTATAACGGGAAATGTAAATGAATATTGTGCTTAAAAGACTTGTACATCATGCATCATGCTTTAGGGGTGTTTTAAGGGAATAGCAAATGACCTTAAAAAGTCCTTCTAATATTGCATGCATCCTTGAAACCTCCATATCTTACACATTCCAACACAAGATCTTCCCATAACCAAGACACAAATCTCACACAACTCTCTCTCATCAAAACTCGGCCGAACACCGCTCTTCTCTCACTATTTTCGAAATTCTTAACTTGTTCATGGAGATTCAAGCTCATTCCAAGGTGATTTCAAGGCCAGTTGAAGGTTTGAAGGTGATTTCAAGGAGTTTCAAGCAAGAACCAAGCTTCATATCATCTTTTTAATCAAAAACCCACTTGAATCTTGAGGGTATAAATCTATTATTTTTAAAAGTGTTCTTGATTCTTAGTGTTGAAAATAATAGTGAAAGGTTTCTCTTGATTCTTAAAATATTACACAAACTTGAATTCTTAAACAAATGGGTTTTCAAAGAAAATAAAATGGATGAACTAGTATATATATGTATGTGTATATATATATATATATATATATATATATATATATATGTATGGAGTTTGAGTTTTAATTTTCTTGATGTTCTTGATTGATAAAAATCAAAAAGATGAATGCATGCATGTTTAAAAGGTGTCATATGAAAGCTTTTTGATTTGCAATGAGTTTATATGAAAAATGATGATTTGAACATGATTTAATAAAAATGATATTTGATCAGATTATAAACATTAAAATATGATTATTTTGAAGTATTTAATGATATAAAACTTTGTCATAAGGTTTACTAGCTTTGCATGTTATACATGAGGCTTAGAAACTTGTAAAATAGGTGAAATAATGTGTTTTGTGTATGATTTAGTAAAAATCAGTTTTGAGCAGATTATAAACACTAAAATAAAGTTATTTTAAAGTGTTTAGTGACATATAACCTTGTCCTAATGTTTGCTAGCTTTGCATGTTGTACTTGGTGCATTAAAAGCTGTGAAATACGTGAAATCGCATGATTTATATGATTTGCACAAAAACTGCACTAATCTGATTATAACCACTATTTTAATCAATAAATAACATGTATTGTGTTAAAATATCAAGTCGTTTCGAGTTAGGATGGTTATACTAACGTTTAACGCAAAATTATGTGCTAAAACAGTCAAAAATCGGCTTTTCAAGTGATTTTTATAAAACTGATTTAGATCAGTAAGTAAACTGATATTTTTAGTTTAAAAATAAATATTTTAACTAATTTTAAGTTTACTTGGTTTTTGGTTGGTCATACGTGACTTCCGACGCCAGAAAACGTTACCGAATCACTAAAATACGCATTTTTCGATGAACACTAGTATGGGTAAATTTTGAGTGAACCTTATGTGATAAAATGTGTTAAGTGATTTAAACATGTAAATGTGATAATATTTTAAGTGTTAACTAGATAGTGGGAAATTTAGACTATGCATGTATACTTGTGCGTTTTGTGCGGTAGAAACGGTAAAAATTGCGTTAAATGTGTAATTTGTTTGTCGAGCATGAAATTTGATACATATAAGATATTTTATATATATTTCCTTTAAAATGACAAAATATATAAGTTAACAAGATTTCGCGTGTTTCGGTGTTAAATTATGTGAACGTTTATGTATATATATTACGACGGGCGAATCGTAGATATATTGCGTATAAACGGGAGAGTTAATGGATTTACACAATAATGGTCACCAATAAATCGTTAAAGTCGCAAAATCATAAATATATATATATATATATGGACTCATATATATATATATATATATATATAGGTAGAGGATCCTGTAAAAAGTGCTCAAAGTGTGAGAAGTGTGTTATAACACTATATATAATACTATATAACACCATATAAACATCGTATAACAATATGTAACACCATATAATACCATATAACACTATGTAACACTATATATCATTATATAACAAATATAACACTATAGGTTGTCTGATAGCATGTCTATGATAGATGTATAGTGTTATATTTGTTATATAATGATATATAGTGTTACATAGTGTTATATGGTATTATATGGTGTTACATATTGTTATACGGTGTTTATATGGTGTTATATAGTATTATATATAGTGTTATAATACACTTCTCACACTTTAGGCCATTTTTACACTATCCTTACCCTATATATATATAGGGAGAAGATCATGCGAGAACCACCTCTTATTGTGAGAACCGCGAGAACCAATGTGAACACACCAAAAATCCCTAAAAATAGCTAAAAATCACACAAAATTTTTTTTTTTGATTTTTTAATATTTTTTAGGTTAAAATCGCTACTTTTCGAACAAAAAAAAAAATTTAATTTTTTTTTAATTTTTTTTTTGGCTTCGAAAAGTAGCGATTTTAACCTAAAAAATATTAAAAAAATCAAAAAAAAAATTTTGGATTTTTTTTTTTATTTTTTAAGATTTTTTTAGGTTTTTTGGGGGTTTAGTTTTTAGCATTTTAGCTTGGGGGGGGGGGGGGGTGGGGGGGTTTAGGTTTTTGGGGGGTGGGGGAGGGGGGTTTAGGTTTTTGGGGGGGGGGGGGGGGTGGGGTTAGGTTTTTTTTAGGTTTTTTTAGGTTTTTTTTAGCTTGGGGGGGGGGGGGGGTGGGGGTTAGGTTTTTTTAGCTATTTTAGGTTGTGTTCACATTGGTTCTCGCGGTTCTCACAATAAGGGTGGTTCTCGCATGAGCCCCTCCCTATATATATATCTATACTATATATAATATACATATCCAAAGGACTTCTTAAGGTTATTGAAATTTCCTTAAAACACCCCTAAAGCATGATGTACAAGTCTTTTAAGCACTAGAAAACTTCACTTTCCACTTGTACCCTTTCACTTAAACTATACCCTTTCACTCAAACAAACGAAATGCGCGGCCCCTGATTCCCATTTCAAATTTCAAACCTCCATTCCATTCTCTCTCTTTCTCTCTCTTCCTATCAGATCTGGCGATCGTAAATCTCAGATCTGGAGCGTGCGATGATGAACCACCGGTAAGTCCTAACCGATGAAGCTCCGGTAAGTCCTTCTTCTCTTACATGTTTCATTGGTTGTCAGATTGGTCCGAGGAATCTGGTGGCTAGGATTTCGTTTTAGGTGTCCGTAAGGCGGCAACGTGAGAAGGAGGTCGCTGCTATGACTCCTGCAGTGGCAGGGGATGATGGTGATTATCGATCTACTCCGTGGTAATCTCCAACATCTTTTCTTTTCTTGCATTAAAGTTTGTTTCTTTATTTCTTATATTGATTTTGATAAGTATACTGAATTTGTTGTTTGAAGGAAATATGCAGTAACCAGGACCACACGTGTTGAGGAATTTTGTTTCATCACATATACTACTTACACAAAATCAGAGGTTTGATTACTGATACACTTTCTTAAACTTGTTTAATTTGTATCTTATTTTGACCTAGGAATGGGTTTGGTGTTCTTAGGGTTTGTTTGGATGAAATAACTTGAATCTTGATATTTTTTACTCATCTTGATGTGTATATGGATGAATTGATGTGCAGATTTCTTGAGTCTTGCAATTTATAATGATCTTGATATTAATTTGGACTCACATATAATTGATATGTTTGGATGAGTTTTATCTCTCTCCTGTTTCTTTTCTTCTTCCCTTCTTCAAAAGCAAAGTTAAGAAGAGAAAGGAATCAAAAGAGAAAACACATCTCCTCCTGCAAATCCATCATCCAAAACTACCAAAATCCCCTTTGAATTTGAACATATACACAAAAGACATCTTCTTCTCCGCTGCAGATGAGGTTCAAGGGTCTGCAGACATGTATGTTTCCTTTATTTCTTATCTGGCTCTCGTTTTATTCGATTCAAACGCTAGCTTTTATCCTTATGTTTGAAATTAGGGCTTCTGAAATAGAAATAAGAGAAGTGGGATTAAAAAGAACCGGTGAAATAGAAATAAGATAAGTGGGAAAAAAATCCTAAGCTCGAGCAGTTACTTATTTATTAGGTATATAGATTTTTGTCTCCTATATGTCATTATTTATCAGTTTTTTTATGTGGGTTTTTGTTATTTCAATCTAATTTAGAAGTTATTGATATACAGAATGGAGTCAGCTTTCAGGACATGGGTCAGACAGAAGAAAGAAGGGGTTAAATCTGTTGATTTGGATGAACTTTGTTGGGAGCTTCAAACTGCTTTAGGCACAGTAAAGTGGCAGGTTGGGTTATCTTAAAGATCAGCTAATCCGAATTAATTTGTGATTAATATATATGTTTAAACCATAATTGTTGAATTCAGTTGGATGAGTTTCAAAGAGCCGTTAGACTGAGCTACAAAAACAGCGTCAACGACGTTAGAACAACCCCACACGAACAATTCGTTTCCGCAATATCATCCCAGATTTCCGCAGTCGAATCGGCGTTAAAAAGGATATTTCAGTGATGAAGTCTGAAAGCCTCTTCGATGGGTGAATTTGGATGAAGAAGAACGTGACGATTTAGCCATGTTTCTATCTGGGAGTGTGGAAAGATCGAAGAACAACGCTAAAGACTCCAGTTATACGACAAGTTGAAGTTGACCGTCTTGCATAGAAGCTGTTCGTTTCGGGTCACGCTTGTTTTGATGCTAACTATCTTTTTGCTTGGTAAGTTTTGCATCTGAATTGCTTATTAGCTAACATCCTGAATAGAAGTTGGCCAACTAGATATTCCGCTCCTGCAAATCTTGAAGATCTGTTTGCAGCGGAGCTTACTTCTTCTCCAAGATATTCCGACCCGGCAGCATCTCCTGGCGTCTTTTCACCATCGCACAAATCAGCGGTTCTCAACCAGTTCCAACAGTAGCAAAGCATGCTTTCTCCTATCAATAACGTGTTTTCACCGAAAACGTTTACCATATGTTGCAAGCTTCTTTTGGCGTTTCATCACCGGGGAGAATGTCGCCGCGAAGCATGGATCCAATATCTCCAATGGGTGCTCGGCTTTGCGCTTTTGCACAACGTGAAAAACATCAACAGCTACGCAGTCTTAGTTCTAGGGATCTTGGAGCAAACCTTGGTACAAACAGTCCTTTTAGTGTCGGATCACCTGTGAATAACAACACTTCGTCTTCATGGGAGAACGTCCTGAGCCCGTTGTGAGGAGCTTGGGGCGTCCTCATCCAAACGCGCTTACTTTTAAAAGGATGCATCGTATGAATTCTTATTTATACATTCATGAAGATGAAGCTATGCTTGGATTGAATGCAATCTTGATCATTTTGTTTTTTAATTAATAAGGAGATTGGCTGAAACTGGATTAGGATATCTTCACCATGACGATCCCCTCGGGTAGATTCCATGGAATCCGTTCCCGTTCCCTGTAGGAGAAGATGGTTTCTCTTTTTCTGGTTCTGGTAACACAACTCCTTTCGGTTGTAAATCTTGATTATCTTTTACTTCGGTTTTTATATTCTTTCTCTTGATGATTGACTTATTTATTATTAATTATTAGACGCTGAAGCTTGATCAAGTGCCCTCCCGATTGGAAATGGATCCAGGAAACCAGCAACTGATGCTCTGCTTATATCAACTTATGAAGGTTTGTAAATAAATATCAACTTATTTAGGTTTGTAAAGCATGTTCAAATACATGAAACGTTTTGGTCAAATCCAATGTTTATCCTTTAATTTAACTTATAAGTTTTGATGGTGTATCCTGTGTATTAACCTATGGTTGGGACAGGTAACTAGCTATTTTGTTTATGTTTCTTTTCTTTTTTCTTTTTTTTTCTTTTTTAATTTCACCGGCTCAACTATGCTCTCGGGATTGAGTTTACATCTCACATTTTCATGTTAAAATCTGAACAACTACAATAACCATTGCACAGTCCACAAAGTCACTGGTTGTGGTTTTTCTTTTGTGTTGAACCCTTGGCTACACCAAACTCATCCTGTGCGCTCAGTCTGAGTTAGACGTTACCAACCAGTCTGCTTTCAAAACTTTATTTTCTATTGGAAACCCCAAGTGATCCTTGTTGCAACCAAAGCAGGCGAGATTCAAGGGTTTGTGTTTGAGTATAATTGAATTTCGAAATGGGTTACGTTTGTGCAGTTAACGAGTTGGAGCAACGACTCAGAGAAGAGAAGCTGGTTGCATAAGGTACAACATATATAATAGGACGTGTAGAAATCAATCTCTGGATTGCGCTATTTAAAATACGCACCCAAAGGTGAGTGTCACTAAACCCCTCTTTTTACTGCTTTATATATATTTTGGTGGTAGAACACGCCAATAAAAGGGTTTAATAATGTTTTAGAATAAAACGCACCTTTTAATATAAACTATATATTTTCATTGAAAATATATGGAGTTGATAAATTATACGTTTGGAGATAAAATGTTTTTGATGAATATATGTTTGGGGGCAAACAACTGTATAGCTGGTACGAATATTGCTTGGTCTCAAGAGAGTAAGTAACAACATAGGCTTACATTTCGGTGGGGATTTCAGGGGATTCGTACGATTACGTGTATTAAATTGTCATATTGGTAGGATATATATATTGTACGTGAGGCAAACATCATATTATTCTCAAAGAGAGAACCCTGCGCCCATGATGTCGTTTAATCATTTAAGTATTGTACGCGAGGATTTGTTGGTAGATCTATCGGGTTGACAACCCCGTCGTGACCGATTGCCCCGTGTCAATTCAAGTGACGAATTTTGATTCTGTTTATTGTCTAGCCTTGATTATCCCTACATGGTTAATATATAGTTCGTATCGTCTAGCTAACATACGAGTCCGAAAATTGACGCAATAATTTAATATACAAAACCTGGGCAATAGTACTGCTGTCGGATCAATGAACCGACGGAGGGCCCATGGATTTTATTTAAGGAAGTAAAATGGACTTTCTAAAATTATATGGATGTTTTCAAATAAACACTGATTCAGAAAGTTTTCCTTTGGAATAATATTGTTTCTATGTGAATACGTGAACTCACCTTCCTTTATGTTGACACTTGATTTTTAACGTGTTCTACAGGTACTTAAGTTCGGCTTCGGGAATTATGGCGTATCTTGTGGTTGTTGATGCATGTTTTGTTACTTAAAATGTTGGACTGACTTTTAAACTTTCTGGGACTAAATGTAATAAGATCCGTGAGGATCAAAAACAACTTTACCTTGTCATTGTTATGTCGTGTTTTGGGACGTCATGTTTAAAATCTATGTTTTAAATAAATAACAATGACCAACAATATAATGCATCAAACATCAAGATAGAAATGGGCACCAGCTTCCATCACCACTACGTTTAGTATTCCGCTGTGACATTTTTGGGGTGTGACAGAAGTTGGTATCAGAGCCAATGGTTGTTAGCGAACTAGATGTTTTCGGAGGAAAACACTAGACTTCAACCGAAGAATTTTGAGATTTAAAGTCCAAAATTCTCGAAGCCAAGATTTTTAAATAAATGTGGAAATTTTATCATGTATGAAAACCCTTATGTGTTTATGTGCATAAGTGATTTTCTGTTTATTTAAGCCTTATGTGTTATAATTCACGTTGATCACACACTTACTTTGTACGGTTACGATATGTCACGTCTCGGCCTATAAAGCCATTAGTAGTTCTGCTCACTGATAATGTCAAACTTACACTTGAGATTCCTTTGCCCATCGTTACAGAATCGTTTATTCTGCTACTCGAGTCACGTGTTTTGCTACACCTCTTTTAGTCTACACTCGTCATACGAAGAGGACTCGACCCATTAGAGAGATCGCATCAACTTCGAGAGTTGAGACAGCATCCACTTTGAAGAGGCAGAAAGGGGTTTGGGTCAATCGCTCTCACTGTGATCGTCAATTCGCCACGTGACACGGAGGCATGGAGAAGATGAAGGACTTAGAAGGACAGATGGACTGTTATGATGAGCTAGAAGAGCTTGTTAGGAAGTTGTAGGACTTCCAAGGATTGAAGCGTTAGTTGTTGGTTGTTTCTGTTGTTTGTTTCGTATGTCTCATTTGATAAACCCTATTTATGGCTTGCATGCCAAATTCTCAGATAAGGAAATTTCATATAGGCTTGTTGAGGGTGTTGATGTAGACATGCCGAATTCTGATTAGTCTTCGTACTAAAAACAAGTTTTGTAAATTTCTGGTATAAATCAAATGGGTTTCTTTTGGTTTAAGAATTGTTCTCATTAATATATGGATATTATACATGCGCAATGTTTGGTCCACTATCATTTAATGATTGAATTATTTTGGATACCGTCTTATGTTGATATTATGTTGTAATAATAGAAACGACGAAATGCCGCCAAAAGCTAGACAGGGTTCTGGACTACCTATTACCCCGAAAGAGTTGGCACAACTCATAGCCCAACACGTTAATACTGCCATGGAATAGTGCGTTGCTAACCAAAATAATGGCCAGGAATGTGGATGTTATACTCATGGGCATGGTTTTGGTGGGACAAAGATCGGAAACCCTTCAGGTGATATAATGATCGGAAAGTTTTAGTAGTTCCTGTGTTATGATACAATCAGAGCGTAATTCTGATTTTTCATTAACTTTGTGAACAGTACATAGATGTACACATGAAACAATCCAGGGTTGTAACCCAAGATCATTTGTTGGTACCCTATGCAATGACGTGGCAACGGTATGCGTGATGTCGGGCCGTCTTAGCGGATCGAACATTCAAATAATTCCGCATTCCGAGCCTAGATCTGGGGATTCGCGAAAGCGAAAGTCTGAGAGAGTTCGAGGAAGGCATATGTAGCCAGTTCTAGCCGTTCTAGAAAGGATAATTCTAGGGATGGCAGGAGTAGTTTGGAGAAGAAGACTCAAGAGGATGAGCGGAGAAAGTGCGCCAGATGTGGTCAGACTAGACATATAACTCGCAAGTGATCTACTAAGAATACATCGGAGGGAGGCACACTCGAGGGATGCTACAAGTGTGGTGAGCAAGGACATTTCGAGAGAGATTGTCTTAAAATGAAGGGCCAGGATGCCAGGGGTAGAGCGTTCGAGCTAAACGCTGGGAAGGCACGAGACGATCTTGCTGTTGTTACTGGTATGTTTCGAATCAATAACCAATCTATGTTCATACTTTTAATACCAAAGCTGACTTGAGTTTTGTTCGAGAAACTTTGAACCATTTTTGTGTTCACCTACAAGTAAGCTAAGTATAAAGTGCCCGATAGAACTAGCAATTGGTAAGTTGATGGAAACTGGTGAGGTTGTTCACGATTGTAATATTTAGTAGGTGATCGTAGTTCTAGAGTCGGTTTAGTTCCAGTGAAGCTAGGGAGCTCTGACAAAGATGCAAGAATGGATTGATTTTCCGAGGATGAAGTGAGGACTATTGCTTGAAGAAG
The DNA here is from genome assembly GCA_030545235.1 of Helianthus tuberosus. Lineage (NCBI taxonomy): Eukaryota > Viridiplantae > Streptophyta > Magnoliopsida > Asterales > Asteraceae > Helianthus > Helianthus tuberosus. Next base: position 162,631,363 of record CM060423.1, read on the forward strand.
CTAGCTGGAATATCTCGTCCTGATGACGGTAGAAAGGTAGTAGTTGTTCGCGGAGACCGACTGAGTCGAGTGTCGAGTTTCGAGTATCGAAAGTTGAGGGTTGATGGTTGAGAGTCGTCAGTGTTTTGAGGATGCTCAAGTTGTTGCGAAAAGGCTATCCTGCGTTCCTTGTTAACGTTGTGGATACGAAAGCCAAATGTAGGAATACTGGAGAGATTCCTATTGTTCGCAATTATCCAGAAGTTTTCCTAAAAAGACTCATCTGGATCCCCCCCTGCTAGACAGATCGAATTCCGAATCGGTCTGGCATCCGGTGCTGCACCCATTTGCACAATCTCCTGGTAGATTAAGCATGGTTTGGGATGAAGGAACTGTCGAATCAGCCTCAAGAGCTATTAGACAAGGATTTCATTCGATCAAGCTTTTCGTTTGAGGTGCATCTGTTTTGTTGAAAAGGAAGAAGGATGGATCCTTCAGGATGTGAGAGGATTTCAGAGAGCTGAACAAGTTAACTATCAAGAATCGGTACCCTTTTACCGAGGATTGACGATTTGTTCGATCAAGCTACCGGGATCCAACTGCTACACGAAGATCGACCTATGATTAAGATATCATCAGCTGAAGGTTGCTGACGAAGATATGCTGAGGACTGGTTTTCGAACACGATATGACCATTACAAGTTATTAGTCATGCCTTTTGACTAAATTAATGCGCCATTTATATTCATGGATCTCATGAACAGGGTATGGAAACCCTAATCGGATGAATTCGTGATAATATTCGTCGACGAGATACTTGCTTTCACGCGAGCCAAGGAAACTCATGAGAAACATTGAGGTTGACTATGGAGTTGTTAAGGAATAAGGAAGGTATGCATATAGATCCATCTAAGATTGGAGCAATCAAATGTTGAGAAGCACCAAAAACCCCGTCGGGAGTATGACGATTCATGAGACTAGCTGGGTACTACCGGAGATTTATTAAGAATTTCCCTAAATTAGTGCAGCCTTCGACACTGATAACCCCAAAAAGAAAAGGGAAATTGATTGGACAGCAAGATAGTAGGAAGCTTTTCAGACCCTTGAAAGAAAAGTTGGGAGCGTGTATGATGGACTCCGAAGGAAGTTAAGATACTCACATGCCTTTGGCAGAGTTATCTTACAAAAATAATTAACACGCTAGTATTCAGGTTGCTCCGTTTGAAGCCTTGCATGGATGGAAGCGTTGATAACTGTTAGTTGTCAATAGTTATAGGACTTAGTTGCAATTAACAACCGTTCACACCATATCCCTCATGTTTATAGCAACCGTTCACACCATATCATGTAATTATTTATTGCTAGTTAGTCCATGTTCCTCCCTATATATAGAGGGCTCATTATCTTGTAATACTTATACCTTACATTTAATACAATCATATTTCCTTCCTCTTTCTATACCATTATCATTTACATGGTATCAGAGCTAAAGGTCTCTTAGCTCACGAGTGTCTTTCGGGTGACCATTTCCGGCAAAATTTCCGGTCACCACCAGTTCGGTATTAGAAGGTTCATAGTATGCTCTGTGGTTGCAGCTTAGTCTGATCATCCACATCAGAAACGGATTTTCTTGAAACTCAAACACCCAAAACCATCACAACCCGTCACCTCTATTTTTCTGTTCTCGGGTACTGTTCATCCGGTTATTGTTCATCGGGGTTACTGTTCATCCGGTACCGTATTTTTCCAGTTTCGTCGGAATTTGTTTCCGATCGTTTCCGTGCAGTAGGTTTTCCGATCTGAGCAACTTTGATTTTCTGCCTCGGTTTGCGTGTTCGCATTTCAGATCTACTTTTCAGCTTTTATATTTGAATACCATCATGTCAACGGAAGATAAGCAAGGTGTTGTAGCAAACCAGATTGCCCCGGGTATTATCAATTATACCTCGATTTTACGCATTCCCGTAAAATTGGACTCTAGTAACTGGAGTTCATGGAGCCTCTTTGTTCAAAAGGGTCTTGAAAGTGTGGACAAAGATGACCATCTAACAAAACTACCACCACCTGAGCCAATTCCCCGAGAATGGCGTATTAATGATAGTGGGATACAAATGGCTTTGTGGAACTCCATGGAGCCACAAATCCTCACAATCGCTCAAAACTTTTCTACAGTTAAGGCGATGTGGGATCACCTGTCCTCGTCATTCTCGGACACGGAATCATTGTCTCATGCTTATTCTGTTGTTCAAGCCTTCACTAGGGCCGAACAAGGTGGCTCCACGTTCACCGATTACTTTACGCGTTTCTCAAAGCTTCAAGATGAGTTACCCATCCTTTTCCCACCAACTGCTGATTTAAAAACTTAGGAGGAGCGTAACAACAAGATGAATGTCATGATGTTCATTGCTGGATTATCACCCAAGTATGCCAATGCACGACCGTTATTACTAAGTAACTCTGCTGCTATTTCCTCTGTGGTGTCCACATATAATCTCTTGCGAGAGATGTATGGTCCGGATGCATCTCCTACTAATACATCCGCCATGGTCAGCAAAAGTACAGGGCGAAGTTCTTATATGAAGAAAGGCACTGGTAGAGGTAATGGTGGACAAGGCAGTGATATGGTCTGTCATTTGTGTCATGAGCCTGGACATACAAGGTATAACTGCCCAAACAATTGTCATTACTGTAAGCTTCCAGGACACACAAAGTACAATTGCCCAAACCGTGGCCCTGGATCTCAGCCGAAAGCCCGTTTTGCTGCTACTGGTGAGTCTTCTGACCCAATCACTGATACTGCTCCTAGCCACACACTGACTAAGGAGGATCTCGGTAAACTTCAACAAGTATTGGCCTCACAGCCCTCTGCTCCTAGCCCACAAGCCAGCATGGTCAAATCAGGTATACTTTCTTATCTCGACTTATCCTGGATTATTGATTCTGGAGCTACTCATCACATGACTGGGATTCAGGATCTCCTTTCTAGCCTACGTGCTGGTTCTCACCCACCAGTTCGTCTTGCTGATGGATCGTCATGCCCAGTCCGTGGCATTGGGTCCGTTAGTAATTCGAAAGATTTAAACCTTTCTTCAGTTTTATTGGTTCCTAAATTCCCTGATAACCTTTGTTCGGTAAGTCAAATTACCAAACAAAATAACTACTCTGTAACTTTTTATCCTACTCACTGCATTTTTCAGGAACTAGGGACGAACAAGCTGATTGGCACAGGTTTTAAATCAGGAGGCCTCTACCGTATGTCTTTACCATCACACCCTAAAGCCAACATATGTGATTCAAGTATCAGGGAGGCTCACTGCCGGCTAGGCCACCCTTCTGCAGCGGTTCTGAGGCAAATGAGACCGGATTTTCCATCTTCCTTTGATTTTCATTGCGAGTCATGTCAGCTTGGTAAACATACCAGGCGTCCCTATCCCCCTAGAGTGTCTAATCGTGTCAGTACTTTGTTTGAACTTGTCCATTCTGATGTCTGGGGCCCATGTCCTACGAAATCACCTTTGGGTTTCGAATATTTTATTACCTTTATTGATGATTATTCCCGTGCTACTTGGGTTTATCTATTGAAATCTCGTGCTGAAGTATATTCAATCTTTTGTGAATTTCATGCTTATGTCAAAACTAAATTTCAAACATCAATAAAAACTTTGCGTACAGACAATGCAAAAGAATATTTATCCACTGATTTTTCTTCTTACTTGAAATCAAATGGCATTATCCACGAGTCATCTTGCGTTTATACACCTCAACAAAATGGTGTCGCTGAACGCAAGAACCGACATTTACTAGATATCACTCGCACTCTCATGATTCATTCTCATGTTCCTCATCGCTTCTGGGCAGATGCTGTCCTTACTGCCTCTTACCTTATTAATCGTATGCCCTCACCCGTCATTCATGGTCAAACCCCGTTTTCTATTCTTTTTCCTAAAGGAACTATGTTTCCACTTCCACCTAAGATTTTTGGATGTCTTGCATATGTTCATGATTATCGTCCAGGGATCCCCAAACTTGATGCAAGAGCCATTCGTTGTATCTTTTTGGGTTACTCACATGTCCAGAAAAGGTTATCGGTGTTACAGTCCTTCTCTTCGTCGCTACTTTACTAGTGCCGACTTTAACTTCCATGAGGAATGTCCTTTCTTTCCCACGTCCTCCACTCCTGTGTCCGATCCATTTCCAGAACCTGATATTCCCGAATCTTCTTTCATCCGTGTTGTTCCTTTGTCCTCTGTTTCGTCTACCCCTCCGGTCTCAGACACCACAGCTCCAACTACTGCAGATTTGGGGCTACCAATAGATCCTCCACCATTACTCTTCACATATGCTAGGCGTGGTAAGGAATCGACAACAGAGACTCTTGATTCACAACCAGCCTCTACATCTGGTACGTCCACAGTTCCAACACCTAACACTGAACCCGTTTCACCATTACCAGAAACCGTTACCTATGATCCTCCAGGTGCACCGTATCCTGATATACCTATTGCCTTTCGAAAAGAACCTAGACATGCCACCCGTTATCCCATCCAGGATTATGTTGCTTACGCTCACCTATCCACGGAGTCTCATGCCTTCACCACTTCCCTTGATTCCTATCCGATTCCCAAAAATGTGATGACAGCTCTCGCTCACCCAGGATGGTGTCATGCTATGGAAGAAGAACTTGGGGCTTTAAGGACTAATCATACATGGGATCTTGTAATGCTTCCGCCAGGTAAACGTGTTGTTGGTTGTCGTTGGGTTTTCACAGTTAAAGTTAACCCTGATGGTTCTCTGCATCGTCTAAAAGCTCGTCTGGTAGCTAAGGGATACTCCCAATCTTATGGTATTGATTATGATGAGACTTTCTCCCCGGTAGCTAAGATACCCTCTGTGCGTATTTGTATTGCTTTTGCTGCCATTCATCATTGGCCGCTCCACCAGCTTGATGTCAAGAACGCCTTTCTTAATGGTGTTCTTGAGGAGGAGGTTTATATGGAGCAGCCACCAGGGTTCATTGTTAAGGAGGAGGCATCCAAAGTATGCAAACTGCGTCGTTCTTTGTATGGTCTTAAACAATCTCCCAGAGCATGGATTGGTCATTTTTCTAGTGTCATGGAAGATTTTGGAATGGTTCGTAGTACATATGATCACTCCGTATTCTTCAGACATCATCAGGGACGAAGGATCATCTTAGTTGTCTATGTGGATGATATCATAGTCACAGGGGATGATGAAGATGGGATTACTGTCACACCCCGACCACGTGTAACATACAAAACGTGGCGGAAAACGTCGGGGAGTGTTGTAACATAATTAATTGTTTCATAACCATGGCATACAAAGTTGTATTTTATTTATCAACATAAGAGTTACATTGTTTTAAACATGAATCAAAAGAGTTTATAACATAATTAAACAAGTCTATCTCCATTTTTAGTCTCTAAGGCACAGGTCCGCCCTAGTGTCCTGATCAACATTCTACGGAAAAGCTCCTGAAAACACATGTGAAAATAGGTACGTCAGCATAAAAATGCCTGTGAGATACATAGGTTTTGTGAAAATAGGATTCATGACTTGAGTTTAAGAAAATGTTTAGTCATGAACCTTGTAATTTGCTTTGTCTTGTAAATCATTTGAAAAACGATAAGATCAGTTGATATGTATAAATAAATGTAAGGTTAAATGAATAACTATTTAAAATGAGTTGTATAAAATAAACTGTTTTGTAAAACAATGTCTTGAGAAAAGTATGTTATTTGTATAAAATGTAATATGTCTATACTGAAATGATTTAAATAACGTTACGATATGTAATATTATACAAACACTTATATATAGGAAGTACCAGCAGCGTATCCACCATGTTTGTATCATATTACACTCGCCTCGTTACTCAAATCACTTACCCAAACAACCACCAATGTAACTTGTTCATGTACAAATCAATTGTCAAGTGTTATTGTGTAAACCATATCAAAATGTCTATGTCCAATGTAAACCACCAAATGTGTATATCAATGTCAAAATGTTTATGTTCAATGTAGATCATGTAATGTGTAACCAAAAATGTCATGTATGGTAAGTGAAATATATCAACTAAACCATATGTAAAATGCACAAAAACAAGGTATTGAAGTAAAACATAGTTTAAATCAAAGTTATTTTTGTGTAACAAATGCATGCTATACTGATACAAACATTTATGCGGTATTGTGAAAATGCATACATCCAAGCCTTGAGACTGTGGCGATAAACCCTTAAACAAATTAAAGGTTTATCTAAATTATGTATATCGAATTCGGTTATTCCTTCCAATCCAAACAAACCCAGGATTTCAGGAACGGGAGTTGTCAATTCCTATGGTACCCCCACCTACTAACGAACGGCGTAGCTAATGTTAATGAATGTATTGTTCCATTGTAAACAAACCAAATGTCATACCCAAAATGTAAGCATGTGAAAATGATGCACTAAGTATGTAATCAAATGAACATACGTAGCGTGAAATGTAATGTAAAACGATGTACTAAGTAATGCACACAATGGGCACACATAGCATGAAATGTAATGTAAAACGATGTACTAAGTAATGCACACAATGGGCACACATAGCATAAAATGTAATGTAAAACGATGTACTAAGTAATGCACACAATGGGCACACATAGCATAAAATGTAATGAAATCATGTACTATGAATGTACTAATAAACATAGCAAGTATATGATGTGAAAACATGTAAAGCATGAAAGTAACAAGTAGGCACATGTGTTTCACCCCAAAACAGTTTGGAAAACAGTAAAAGAGGGGTCTATGTACTCACTTGAGATTACTCAGTAGTCCTGGAGTGACAATCAAATAATGGTAGAGATCTCGGAATCAAACGGCACCTAATATAGGTAACTATGTTAATAAACTGGACCTAAATTGGAAGATGGGGTAGCATGAGGGTTTGTAAACCAAACGAGTATGGAGACTCGTGTAATATGGTTTAACAAAGCCTACATACTAATTGAAACCTAACATAATTGTTTACGACCCATTACGACCCGTTTAGGTAGCTTATGCTACTTTAACGCGTCGTTCGCGTGAAACGCGTTTGGACCGCCTAACTAGTCCTATGACAAGTGTTATATGCCTAAACATGTTACGTAATCAGTTATGTGACAAAAGTTTAGGTTATATATGCTTAATTACCAATTATACATGAAAAGGGTATTCTGGTAATTTACCTAAGGCATATAAACTACCTATCATACAACTATTCAAACGAAGCGACCATAAGGTATAACCTCGGAAGGTTATTCCCTATATACTATGGTCACCTAATGTGTTTGGTCGGATCCTAATGATCGACCAAATGGGTCGGGTTCGAAGGTATAAGCGATTCATTAGATCGCTTACCCTACGACCCTAGACAACGTGGTAATCAGTAGGCATAGTCCCAAGGGACTATAACCAACGTGATTACACTCACGTTGCGAAGTTTAAACGAACTTCGCATTGACCATAAACTGGTCAACGCAGAAAGTCAAACAAAGTTTGACTTTCAGACTCGAAAAGACTCGAAAAGCAATAAAAGAACGAAAGAATACTTACGAAGGGTCCCCGAATGCTAATCTAGATCGAAATAACTCAGGTATGAAACAAAGGTTCCAACTTAGAGTCTTTAAGATCAGATTCTAGTGGTTTTGAAGCAATGGGGGGTGGGGTATTTATAGTTTTCGGGTAACCGTTAAGATCGTTTCATGGAAACCGTGCTCGAATCTCATGCGTACACTTGTTGGAAAGTTATGGTAGGTAAATTTGCCACCCACCATAAGGAATTGACACTTGGAATTGGGATTGGGGGTGCAAAACAGCTGCAAACAGGCTGTTAAACATTGAATCTGGTCTGCAGAGGCTGACGCGGCCCGCTTCAGGATCAGACAAAGCTCAGGCGGGCCGCCTGGAGCTTCTGATCAGCAAACATGTTTCCATTTTGACAGTTTCAGTCCCTGTTGTGTTTTAAGGCCATTCCCGACACTTCTAAGGCCCGTAAAGCCAACTTTAAGGCCCTAAAATGATGCCTAAACATTGTGTACATGAAACATGCTCAAAAATATGACGGATGTTGGTTCGTTTGGTCGTACGAACACAATGTTCGCTTAATTACGACGGAATGCGCATAAGCGCGAAAAACGATCCAAATGACGCAACGAATGGATTTTTCTCAAGCCAAACACTAATATAAAATATTTTAGTGCTTACATAAATTTTTGGATGTCCGGATGTATTCAGAACGTAAGTTATGCGCGAAAATGCAAACTTGTGCACTTTTTGACACTTTTAGTCCCTGAATGACCCAAAAGTTTATTTTAGCACACCGGACCCCTCAAAGCCTATTTCTAAGCTATGTAAAGGATATTTATGGTATGTTTAACTCATGGTCATGTTCCGGAATGTCTGTTACAGTTCAAATTGGCATACTTTCACAGTTTGTCAAGTTTAGTCCCTGTAAGTGAATTAACTTGTTTTTGCCATACCAATGCCTTCAAAACTTATTTCTAAGTTATGTAAAGGTTATTTAAGGTATGTTAAGTATATGTTGATGTTCCGGAGTATTTTTTGCGTTAAACTGAGTATGTTTACGCACCAGTTTGCGTATAACTCTCCAGAAAATGATATAGAGTTTGAAATTGAATAAAAGTCAAAACATGAAAAATGTAAAACTCAACCAAACAAACATTGGGATCAAATGACATTGTTTTATTGATAACTGAACTGTTCACAATGATAACAAGCACATATGTTACAGTCTCCCCTACTTGTGGAAATTTCGTCCCGAAATTTATTTAGAGGAAACTCGTGGGAAAAGATGTGGATATTTCGCCTTCATTTGATCTTCGCATTCCCAAGTAAACTCGGGTCCACGTTTAGCTTCCCAGCGAACTTTGACCAAAGGAATGCGCTTGCGTTTGAGCCACTTGACTTCACGTTCCATGATTTCCACTGGCTTCTCAACAAATTTCCGTGTTTTGCCAACACGAATTTCGTCAAGAGGTATGTGGAGGTTCTCATTAGCTAAACACCTTTTGAGATTGGACACGTGAAAAGTTGGATGAACATTTCCAAGTTCAGGAGGTAACTCAAGTCTGTAGGCTACCTTTCCGATTCTTTCGACGATCTTGAATGGTCCAACGTATCTTGGTGCAAGTTTTCCTTTCTTTCCAAATCTGATCACACCTTTCCAAGGTGAGACCTTAAGTAATACTCGATTACCGACTTGAAATTCCAAGGGTTTGCGTTTTGGATCCGCGTAACTCTTCTGACGGCTTCTAGCTGTCTGAAGGTTATCACGAACTTTCTTGACCTTATCAGTTGTCTCTAAAATGAGGGCAGGTCCAGTAAGTTGAGCCTCGCCAATCTCATTCCAGCAGACTGGTGAACGACATTTTCGACCATAGAGAGCCTCGAAAGGAGCCATTTTGATGCTGGTGTGATAACTGTTGTTGTAGGAGAATTCAATCAACTGAAGATGTGAATCCCAACTACCACCAAAATCGATCACACAAGCTCTAAGCATATCCTCCAGAGTCTGGATTGTTCTCTCAGATTGACCATCCGTTTGCGGATGATAAGCTGTGCTCAGATTAAGTTGGGTCCCCATAGCAGATTGCATGGTTCTCCAAAAATGAGAAGTGAAACGAGTATCTCTGTCAGAAATGATGTTCAAAGGAACACCATGTCGAGCTACAATTTCATCCACATAGATTTTAGCAAGTATGTCAGCAGGAAAGTCCTCACGGATTGGCAAGAAATGTGCTTACTTAGTGAGACGATCAACGACTACCCAGATGGCATCATAACCTTTCTTTGTACGCGGAAGTTTAGTAATGAGATCCATAGTAATGTTTTCCTATTTCCAAACTGGGATCTCCGGTTGCACCAATAAACCCGAAGGACACTGATGTTCAGCCTTAACCTTAAGACAAGTAAGGCATTTTGATACGTATAAGGCAATGTCTTTCTTCATACCAGGCCACCAATAATGAATACGAAGATCCTTATACATCTTATCTGAGCCCGGATGAATAGAATAACGAGACTTATGGGCTTCATCCATAAGCAAGGTACGAAGATCATCCTGGCTTGGGACCCACAAACGGTCCATGAAATAATACGATCCATTGTCCTTCAGTTCAAGAGCAGGTGTTATGTGATAGGGAAATTCCTTATCCATTAAACCTTGTGAAACACAAGATTGTTGAGCCTGAGAAATGCGTGCTTGGATATCGGATCGAGCTTGAATAACAGTTTGAACACGTACACAATGAAGCTTAGTACGTTCCTTATGACTCAATGCATCGGCTACGACATTCGCCTTACCAGGATGGTAGCGAATTTCGCAGTCATAGTCGTTTAAAAGCTCAACCCAACGTCGTTGCCTCATGTTGAGTTCTTTCTGGTTGAAGATATGCTGAAGACTTTTGTGGTCCGTGAAAACCACACATTTTGTACCGTACAAATAGTGTCTCCAGATCTTTAGAGCGAAGACAACTGCACCCAACTCAAGATCATGAGTGGTGTAGTTCTTCTCATGTATCTTCAACTGCCTCGATGCATAGGCTATGACTTTGTTTCTTTGCATCAGAACACAACCAAGGCCTAATTTCGATGCATCACAATACACGACAAAATCATCATCACCCTCAGGCAATGATAGAACAGGCGCATCGCAAAGCTTCTGCTTCAAGTGTTGAAAAGCTTACTCTTGTTTGAAACCCCAATCAAAGGGTTTGTTCTTCTGAGTTAGAGCAGTTAGAGGAACTGCAATCTTTGAGAAGTTTTCAATGAAGCGGCAGTAATAACCCGCTAGACCAAGAAAAGAACGAACTTCAGTAGGAGTAGTAGGCGTATCCCAATCCTTAATCGCACTGATCTTGGAGGGATCTACATGAATACCTTGTTCATTGATGATATGTCCTAAAAATTGAACTTCTTTAAGCCAAAATTCGCACTTGGAGAATTTGGCGAAAAGTTGCTCTTTCTTTAGGAGTTCCAGAGTAAGACGAAGATGTTGCTCGTGATCAGCTCGCGTCTTAGAGTAAATCAAGATGTCGTCAATAAAAACAATGACGAACTGATCCAAATAAGGTTTGCAGACCCTATTCATTAAGTCCATGAAAACAGCAGGAGCATTAGTCAAACTGAATGGCATGACTGTGAATTCATAATGCCCATAACGAGTACGGAACGCTGTCTTGGGAATATCTTCTTCATGCACCCGAAGTTGATGATACCCAGAACGTAGATCAATCTTCGAAAAATAAGAGGCGCCCTGTAGCTGATCAAAGAGATCATCAATGCGAGGTAGGGGATATCGATTCTTGATGGTAAGCTTGTTAAGCTCACGATAATCGATACACATCCTAAAGGATCCATCCTTCTTCTTGACAAAAAGAACGGGAGCACCCCAGGGTGAAAAGCTAGGACGTATAAAACCTTTGTCAGAGAGTTCCTGAAGCTGATTAGATAACTCTTGCATCTCAGACGGTGCAAGATGATATGGAGCTCTGGCAATGGGATTTGCTCTAGGTACGAGATCAATACGGAACTCGACTTGGCGTGCTGGAGGTAAACCAGGTAACTCTTCAGGGAATACTTCAGAATAATCCCGAACGACAGGAATATCTGAAATAGACTTACCCTTGCCTTTATCTGCTGTGACATGTGCTAGGAAAGCCACATAGTTCTTCCGTAGATACTTCCGAGCTTTATAACAAGACATGAGCTTGAGACCACCGGCAGGTTTCTCACCACGAACCTGTAGGATCTCGCCTGTCGAAAGCGGCACACGAACGATCTTCTCGAAACAAACCACTTCTGCGTGATACTTAGATAACCAATCCATACCCACTATAACGTCGAAGCTTCCAAGTTGCATAGGCATGAGGTCGATAGGAAAAAGATGGTCGTTAAGGTTCAGCTGGCAGTTGCGAAGAACAGAATCAAGAATAATGGGTTCACCACTAGCAACCTCTACTGTCAAAGATTTGCCTAGTTTTATTCTAGACACGCGAAGCATTGGCTCAAAAGACAATGACACAAAACTCTTATCGGCACCAGAATCGAAAAGTACAAATGCAGGCTGATTATTAATAAAGAACGTACCGTTCACCACATTATCGTCTGCCTGCGCCTCTTAGGCATTCATGTTAAAAGCTCGCCCTCGAGCCTGAGCCTGATTCTGGTTTGCATTCTGATTCTGGTTAGCTAGCCTTGGGCACCGGTTTCTGTAGTGAGTCAGATCCCCACAGTTATAACAAGCACCAGGTGGGTACTGTGGTCGTGCAGCTTGACCCTGTTGCTGAGCAGGAGGCTGAGCAACTTGTTTAGCCGGGTTCTGGACTGCGCGATTCTGAGCAAACCGACAAACATCGGCAAGATGACCTGACTTCCCACAGTTAGTACAGAAACGGCACTGATGTTGCGGCTGATGGTGACTGTTGCATCTATTGCACAAAGGTGCATTCCCTGAATAGGGTTTCTTTGCCGGAGGCTATGCGGGTTGGTTGGGAGCTGCCTGGTTAGCTTGAGCAGTGACAACAAAATTTTGGGAAGCCTTACGCTTCCTTGACCCTCTCGAAGAACCAGAATTCTTTCCACTCTTGTTTTAACCTTTCTTTCTATCTTCCTTGTCAGCCGACTGTTTCTTGCCCTTGTCACCCTTCCTGTGTAACTTATTCTTCCGAATTTGTGACTCAGTCAAAGTTGCTGCTAACTCTATCGCCTGACGAAGTGTGGCAGGGTCACTAGCAGTAATGATATCTTGTACTGAGTCAGGTAGGCCGTCGATGTATCTTTCGATAGCCTTGTCAAGTGGGGTAACCATTGTTGGGCAAAGCAGACTCAACTCCTCAAATCTATCAGTATATGCCCTGTGCTCACCACTATCTTGCTTCAAATCATCAAATTCCTTCTCCAAAGCTCGCTGCTCATGACGAGGACAGAATTCCCTCATCATAAGGGCTCTAAGTTCAGCCCATGTCTATGCTAGAGCAACTTCTGCCCCCCGGTCTCTCATAACCCCATTCCACCATGTGAGAGCCCTCTTCTGAAACACGCTCGAAGAAAACTCGACCTTGCGATTATCCGGACACTGCACGTGGCGAAAAGTATTCTCAATGCTCTCGAACCATTGAAGAAGCCCAGTCGCTCCCTCAGAACCACTAAACTTGAGTGGTTTAGCCGAGTTAAAATCCTTGTATTTGCATGGAGCATTGTTATTGTTGTTGGCTTGGTGCCATTGAGCAAAGAGATTTGGAAATTGAGCAGCCATCTGCTGCGCAATGATTTCTGCCAGTTCGGCAGTCGCTATCTGGTTTTCGCGTCGAGGAGGCATTCTAAAAGAGGAAAACATGAAAGGGAACGAGTGAGATGATTGGATGAAGAGAATGAGATGAAACAAAATTAACAAAAGAAAAGATGGTGGTTATTTGTCCGCATTACCAAGCAAACAAACGACACACAGTGACTAATCAAAGTAATGGATCAAAAATAATGTATCGCGAAGACATGCTCGCCTATAAGTGAACACTCATCCCAAGAATTCCCAGGTAAGCACAACTGGTCTCGTGTCTGATGAGATATATACGAAGTGCTTGCCTAGACAGAAAACCCAGAATACAGGCATTCACTCTTCCAGTTTGCACGTGTTCACATTATTTGAAACCCAAAACTTTGACGAGATTTTGAAAATTTGAAGGCACAAGGCCAAAAATTTAATCAAACTGGAAGGGTTCAAAACCTTACAAAAGAGGGTTCAAAACCTTGTAATAAATCATCCAAAAACAGATGTTTGTTTTTCAAAAATCGTTTCGGAAAATTTGGTTCTTGTTTTGATAATCACCTAAGGATAGGTGATGTACATGTTTTAAAATCTAAACACAAGATAACTTGTGTTAGGGTCCTAGAAAAGTTATAGTCTAGGTCAAAGCATTACTAATAACCTAATTCCCTATAACCATTGGCTCTGATACCAACTCTTCTGTCACACCCCAACCACGTGTAACATACAAAACGTGGCGGAAAACGTCGGGGAGTGTTGTAACAGAATTAATTGTTTCATAACCATGGCATACAAAGTTGTATTTTATTTATCAACATAAGAGTTACATTGTTTTAAACAGGAATCAAAAGAGTTTATAACATAATTAAACAAGTCTATCTCCATTTTTAGTCTCTAAGGCACAGGTCCGCCCTAGTGTCCTGATCAACATTCTACGGAAAAGCTCCTGAAAACACATGTGAAAATAGGTACGTCAGCATAAAAATGCCTGTGAGATACATAGGTTTTGTGAAAATAGGATTCATGACTTGAGTTTAAGAAAATGTTTAGTCATGAACCTTGTAATTTGCTTTGTCTTGTAAATCATTTGAAAAACGATAAGATCAGTTGATATGTATAAATAAATGTAAGGTTAAATGAATAACTATTTAAAATGAGTTGTATAAAATAAACTGTTTTGTAAAACAGTGTCTTGAGAAAAGTATGTTATTTGTATAAAATGTAATATGTCTATACTGAAATGATTTAAATAACGTTACGATATGTAATGTTATACAAACACTTATATATAGGAAGTACCAGCGGCGTATCCACCATGTTTGTATCATATTACACACGCCTCGTTACTCAAATCACTTACCCAAACAACCACCAATGTAACTTGTTCATGTACAAATCAATTGTCAAGTGTTATTGTGTAAACCATATCAAAATGTCTATGTCCAATGTAAACCACCAAATGTGTATATCAATGTCAAAATGTTTATGTTCAATGTAGATCATGTAATGTGTAACCAAAAATGTCATGTATGGTAAGTGAAATATATCAACTAAACCATATGTAAAATGCACAAAAACAAGGTATTGAAGTAAAACATAGTTTAAATCAAAGTTATGTTTTGTGTAACAAATGCATGCTATACTGATACAAACATTTATGCGGTATTGTGAAAATGCATACATCCAAGCCTTGAGACTGTGGCGATAAACCCTTAAACAAATTAAAGGTTTGTCTAAATTATGTATATCGAATTCGGTCATTCCTTCCAATCCAAACAAACCCAGGATTTCAGGAACGGGAGTTGTCAATTCCTATGGTACCACCACCTACTAACGAACGGCGTAGCTAATGTTAATGAATGTATTGTTCCATTGTAAACAAACCAAATGTCATACCCAAAATGTAAGCATGTGAAAACGATGCACTAAGTATGTAATCAAATGAACATACGTAGCGTGAAATGTAATGTAAAACGATGTACTAAGTAATGCACACAATGGGCACACATAGCATGAAATGTAATGTAAAACGATGTACTAAGTAATGCACACAATGGGCACACATAGCATAAAATGTAATGTAAAACGATGTACTAAGTAACGCACACAATGGGCTCACATAGCATAAAATGTAATGAAATCATGTACTATGAATGTACTAATAAACATAGCAAGTATATGATGTGAAAACATGTAAAGCATGAAAGTAACAAGTAGGCACATGTGTTTCACCCCAAAACAGTTTGGAAAACAGTAAAAGAGGGGTCTATGTACTCACTTGAGATTACTCAGTAGTCCTGGAGTGACAATCAAATAATGGTAGAGATCTCGGAATCAAACGGCACCTAATATAGGTAACTATGTTAATAAACCGGACCTAAATCGGAAGATGGGGTAGCATGAGGGTTTGTAAACCAAACGAGTATGGAGACTCGTGTAATATGGTTTAACAAAGCCTACATACTAATTGAAACCTAACATAATTGTTTACGACCCATTACGACCCGTTTAGGTAGCTTATGCTACTTTAACGCGTCGTTCGCGTGAAACGCGTTCGGACCGCCTAACTAGTCCTATGACAAGTGTTATATGCCTAAACATGTTACATAATCAGTTATGTGACAAAAGTTTAGGTTATATATGCTTAATTACCAATTATACATGAAAAGGGTATTCTGGTAATTTACCTAAGGCATATAAACTACCTATCATACAACTATTCAAACGAAGCGACCATAAGGTATAACCTCGGAAGGTTATTCCCTATATACTATGGTCACCTAATGTGTTTGGTCGGATCCTAATGATCGACCAAATGGGTCGGGTTCGAAGGTATAAGCGATTCATTAGATCGCTTACCCTACGACCCTAGACAACGTGGTAATCAGTAGGCATAGTCCCAAGGGACTATAACCAACGTGATTACACTCACGTTGCGAAGTTCAAACGAACTTCGCATTGACCATAAACTGGTCAACGCAGAAAGTCAAACAAAGTTTGACTTTCAGACTCGAAAAGACTCGAAAAGCAATAAAAGAACGAAAGAATACTTACGAAGGGTCCCCGAATGCTAATCTAGATCGAAATAACTCAGGTATGAAACAAAGGTTCCAACTTAGAGTCTTTAAGATCAGATTCTAGTGGTTTTGAAGCAATGGGTGGTGGGGTATTTATAGTTTTCGGGTAACCGTTAAGATCGTTTCATGGAAACCGTGCTCGAATCTCATGCGTACACTTGTTGGAAAGTTATGGTAGGTAAATTTGCCACCCACCATAAGGAATTGACACTTGGAATTGGGATTGGGGGTGCAAAACAGCTGCAAACAGGCTGTTAAACATTGAATCTGGTCTGCAGAGGCTGACGTGGCCCGCTTCAGGATCAGACAAAGCTCAGGCGGGCCGCCTGGAGCTTCTGATCAGCAAACATGTTTCATTTTGACAGTTTCAGTCCCTGTTGTGTTTTAAGGCCATTCCCGACACTTCTAAGGCCCGTAAAGCCAACTTTAAGGCCCTAAAATGATGCCTAAACATTGTGGACATGAAACATGCTAAAAAATATGACGGATGTTGGTTCGTTTGGTCATACGAACGCGATGTTCGCTTAACTACGACGGAATGCGCATAATCGCGAAAAACGATCCAAATGACGCAACGAATGGATTTTTCTCAAGCCAAACACTAATATAAAATATTTTAGTGCTTATTTAAATTTTTGGATGTCCGGATGTATTCAGAACGTAATTTATGCGCGAAAATGCAAACTTGTGCACTTTTTGACACTTTTAGTCCCTGAATGACCCAAAAGTTTATTTTAGCACACCGAACCCCTCAAAGCCTATTTCTAAGCTATGTAAAGGATATTTATGGTATGTTTAACTCATGGTCATGTTCTGGAATGTCTGTTACAGTTCAAATTGGCATACTTTCGCAGTTTGTCAAGTTTAGTCCCTGTAAGCGAATTAACTTGTTTTTGCCATACCAAAGCCTTCAAAACTTATTTCTAAGTTATGTAAAGGTTATTTAAGGTATGTTAAGTATATGTTGATGTTCCGGAGTATTTGTCGCGTTAAACTGAGTACGTTTACGCACCAGTTTGCGTATAACTCTCCAGAAAATGATATAGAGTTTGAAATTGAATAAAAGTCAAAACATGAAAAATGTAAAACACAACCAAACAAACATTGGGATCAAATGACATTGTTTTATTGACAACTGAACTGTTCACAATGATAACAAGCACAGATGTTACAATTACCAAGCTCAAACAGTTCCTTCAGTCTCAGTTTCAGATTAGTGACTTAGGTCGGCTACGGTACTTCCTTGGCATAGAAGTATCACGTTCTCCACAGGGAATACTTCTCTGTCAACGAAAGTATGTTCTTGATATGTTAACTGAGTATGGCTTGCTGGGTTGCAAACCTGTTGACAGTCCTATGCTTTCTACAAGGAAGCTTCTTCCAGAGGACGGAAGCCCAATGAAAGATCCTGAGCGATACAGACAATTGGTCGGAAAACTCAATTACTTAACTGTCACCCGACCAGATATCTCCTTTGCCGTCAGTGTCCTAAGTCAGTTCATGGCTACTCCGTACACGGGACACTGGGATGCTGCTCTTCATGTCTTAAGGTATCTCAAAACCACACCAGGTCTAGGGATCTTATATTCTGATCAAGGTCATTGCCGTGTGGGTGCTTTTACAGAAGAAGGAGATGGTCGTATATCTGGATTTTCAGACGTAGACTGGGCAGGTTGCCCTATTTCTCGCCGATCCACCACTGGGTATTGCGTTTTCGTTGGAGGAAATCTTGTGTCCAGGAGGAGTAAGAAGCAACATACCGTATCCAGATCAAGTGCCGAAGCAGAATACAGAGCCATGGCAGATGTAACATCAGAGATGATATGGGTTCGCCGTCTCCTTAGAGAACTCGGGGTTATCTCTGATGACTTGATGCGATTATATTGTGATAATCAATCAGCTATACATATAGCCAAAAATAAAGTATTCCATGAGAGAACTAAACACATTGAGGTTGATTGTCACCTAATCAGAGATCGGATAGTCGGCACTCAAAAGGATCCTCCGTCTATCCAGCCAATTCATGTTAAAACAGAATTCCAACTAGCGGATATCTTCACAAAACCACCCCGAAAGACTCAAATAGACTTCATATGTAACAAGTTGGACATGATTAACATCTATGCTCCAACTTGAGGATGAGTGTTAGTTGTCAATAGTTATAGGACTTAGTTGCAATTAACAACCGTTCACACCATATCCCTCATGTTTATAGAAACCGTTCACACCATATCATGTAATTATTTATTGCTAGTTAGTCCATGTTCCTCCCTATATATAGAGGGCTCATTATCTTGTAATACTTGTACCTTACATTTAATACAATCAGATTTCCTTCCTCATTCTATACCATTATCATTTACAATCACCATTTTGTTAAGTTAACATGACAAAGGACAATTAACCAGACCTTAGTTTATCTAGGAAACCTGCGACAGGATTTTCCTGGATCGAGGGAAGGTTAAAAGTCGCCAATTGATCAACAGAAGGATTACATGGACAATTGAAGGAACTATTGCGATTCCAGATTGAAGATTTGGTTCAGTTAAAGGAGTTATCTTGTGAGAGATGCTATTAGGTTTAGTAGAGAAAAGAAGAGCTTAGCCACAATGATTAGGTCCTTTCAAGAGCCCATCTTGAGTTGGATCAGTCGCTTATAGGCTCAAGCTACCATAAGGATGGAGTAGTGTACATGATGTATTGTTTGGGTTCAGTTGAGAAAGTGTATAATGGATAATACACTGATTTTGTTCTTTATAGAGATTTGTTTGGAAGATAAACGGAAGTTTGTCGAAGCACCGTAGAAGCAATACGTATAGCTAGAAGAGTTATGCTAATAACCGGATAGGTGATTACAGCATTCTAGTCGTGTATGCGATTTATTGATTTGGCAATTTGTGGATATCTGAAATAAATGCAAGAAGGAAGGAAGACGAGTTTATGAGATTTGATTCTTTCGAGAGCCCATCTCGAGTTGGATCAATCGGGTGTAAACTCAGACTATCTTAGGTACGCGTAATGTATATGTAAATATACGTATGTAGAACCCGAATTGGTGGAATTTTGACTTAATCTTCCTAATTTAGTGCTTGTAAACGTTGAACCTTGGAAAGGGTGGAGAGCGTTGAGATGTGAGATTAGGAATTGAGAGTGTATGTAATATAGGTTTACAAAGATTCTTTGTAAGAATCAAAGTTTCTCGCAGAAACTATAAGACTATATTCATTAAACCTGTTTTTGCTGTTTCCACCCAGCGCAAAAACAAAACCTGTAAAGTAAAATTTCGGGGACGAAATTTCCTAAACAGGGGGAGACTATGACACCCGGCTTTTCAGGTCGTACCGTACAATTGTAACACGTGATATGAATAGGTAACATGGCTGTATTTGACTGGTTATGATGTTTATATGTGAAACTTAATGAGTTGGTAAAATTAAACTTTGATAAAAATTATGTTGGCAACGGGAAGATAAACGATTATCGCGTAACGGTTAAAATGCGAAACGAATGTCGCTGACCACCCGATTAGTGCTAAAATCCTAAAAATAGTCTGTTATGATTAGAATAATAATTTTAATCATAATCGTGAGGAAAAATAAATTTAAACGCTAAAAAAACTCTATTTTTCGAGTTTAACCGCGTACCGCGCGATGCAGCGCGTGTACCGACAAATTACTGTCAACACAGCCGGTCAAGGCAACTGATAATCATTTAATAATAATTTGATGAGTTTATTACTATAGAATGATAAAAATAAATAAAAACGCTTAAATTCCTATTTTTGCGATTTTAAGCGCGTACCGCGCAGCACAGCGCGCATACTGCCAAATACCGACAACGTAGCCAGTCCAGGAAAACAAAATATTGTTCAATGTTATTTTGGTAAGTTTATTTTTATAGAGTGTTAAAAATAATTTAAAACGCACTAAAACGGGATTAAAACGCTAGGTAAAATACACGGTATCCAGTTAAATACTTGTTTTAACCTATATATATATATATATGTATACGTATTATATGCACATAAATATGTGTGTTTTCTTGTGTTTATGAGAGATAGTGCCACCTCTCATGCATTCTTGCCACTTGTTGGCTATGCATGTTGCATGCATCCTTGAAACCTCCATATCTTACACATTCCAACACAAGATCTTCCCATAACCAAGACACAAATCTCACACCACTGTCTCTCATCAAAACTCGGCCGAACACCCCTCTTCTCTCACTATTTTCAAAATTCTTAACTTGTTCATGGAGATTCAAGCTCATTCCAAGGTGATTTCAAGGCCATTTGAACGTTTGAAGGTGATTTCAAGGAGTTTCAAGCAAGAACCAAGCTTCATGTCATCTTTTTAATCAAAAACCCACTTGAATCTTGAGGGTATAAATCTATTATTTTTAAAAGTGGTCTTGATTCTTAGTGTTGAAAATAATAGTTAAAGGTTTCTCTTGATTCTTAGAATATTACACAAACTTGAATTCTTAAACAAATGGGTTTTCAAAGAAAATAAAATGGATGAACTAGTATATATATGTGTGGTCGTATGTGTATATATATATATATATATGTATGGAGTTTGAGTTTTAATTTTCTTGATGTTCTTGATTGATAAAAATTAAAAAGATGAATGCATGCATGTTTAAAAGGTGTCATATGAAAGCTTTTTGATTTGAAATGAGTTTATATGAAAAATGATGATTTGAACATGATTTAATAAAAAATGATATTTGATCAGATTATAAACATTAAAATATGATTATTTTGAAGTATTTAATGATATAAAACTTTGTCATAAGGTTTACTAGCTTTGCATGTTATACATGAGGCTTAGAAACTTGTAAAATAGGTGAAATAATGTGTTTTGTGTATAATTTAGTAAAAATCAGTTTTGAGCAGATTATAAATACTAAAATAAAGTTATTTTAAAGCTTTTAGTGACATATAATCTTGTCCTAATGTTTGCTAGCTTTGCATGTTGCACTTGGTGCGTTAAAAGCGGTGAAATACGTGAAATCGCATGATTTATATAACTTGCATAAAAACTGCACTAATCTGATTATAACCACTATTTTAATCAGTAAATAAAATTTATTGTGTTAAAATATCAAGTCGTTTCAAGTTGGGATGGTTATAGTAACGTTTAACGCAAAACTATGCGCTAAAACTGTCGAAAATCGGCTTTTCGAGTGATTTTTATAAAACTGATTTAGATCAGTAAGTAAATTGATATTTTTAGTTTAAAAATAAGTATTTTAACTAATTTTAAGTTTACTTAGTGTTTGGTTGGTCATACGTGACTTCCGACGCCCGAAAACGTTACCGAATCGCTAAAATACGCATTTTTCGATGAACACTAGTATGGGTAAATTTTGAGTGAACCTTATGTGATAAAATGTGTTAAGTGATTTAAACATGTAAATGTGATAATATGTTAAGTGTTAACTTGATAGTGGGAAATTTAGACTATGCATGTATACTTATGCGTTTTGTGCGGTAGAAACGGTAAAAATTGCGTTAAATGTGTAACTTGTTTGTCGAGCATGAAATTTGATACATATAAGATATTTTATATATATTTGCTTTAAAAATGACAAAATAGATAAGTTAACAAGATTTTGCGTGTTTCGGTGTTTAATTATGTGAACGTTTATGTATATATATTACGACGCGCAAATCGTAGATATATTGTGTATAAACGGGAGAGTTAATGGATTTACACAATAATGGTCACCAATAAAATCGTTAAAGTCGCAAAATCATAAAAATATATATATAAATATGGACTCATATATATATATATATATATATATATATATATATATATATATATATATATATATATATATATATATATATATATATATATATATATATATATATATATATTAACGTGCCAACATAATCAAAAATGATAACTTTTCGAGAAAATCTTAAAGTTATGTGACAATTCTAAGAAACAGAGAAACTTAGGATTTTTGTGTTATGTATATTGATTTAAAATTGTTCCTATATATATATATATATATATATAATAGGACGTGTAGAAATCGATCTCTGGGATTGCGCTATTTAAAATACGCACCCAAAGGTAAGTGTCACTAAACCCCTCTTTTTACTACTTTATATATATTTTGGGGGTAGAACACGCCAATAAAAGGGTTTAATAATGTTTTGGATTAAAACGTCCCTTTTAATATAAATTATATATTTTCGTTGAAAATACATGGAGTTGATAAATTATACGTTTCGAGATAAAATGTTTTTGATGAATATATGTTTGGGGGCAAACAACTGTATAGCTGGTACGAATATTGCTTGGTCTCAAGAGAGTAAGTAACAGCATAGGCTTACATTTCGGTGGGGATTTCAGGGGATTCGTACGATTACGTGTATTAAATTGTCATCTTAGTAGGATATATATATATATATTGTACGTGAGACAGACATCATATTGTTCTCAAAGAGAGAACCCTGCTCCCATGATGTCGTTTAATCATTTAAGTATTGTACGAGGAATTCTTGGTAGATCTATCGGGTTGACAACCCCGTCGTGACCGGTCGCCCCGTGTCAAGTCAAGCGACGAATTTTGATTCTATTTATTGTCTAGCCTTGATTATCCCTACATGGTTAATATACAGTTCGTATCGTCTAGCTAACATACGAGTCCGAAATTTGACGCAATAATTTAATATACAAAACCTGGGCAATAGTACTGCTTTCGGATCGATGAACCGACGGAGAGCCCATGGATTTTATTTAAGGAAGTAAAATGGACTTTCTAAAATTATATGGATGTTTTCAAATAAACACCGATTCAGAAAGTTTTCCTTTGGAATAATATTGTTTCTATGTGAATACGTGAACTCACCTTCCTTTGTGTTGACACTTGATTTTAACGTGTTCTACAAGTACTTAAGTTCGGCTTCGGTAATTATGGCGTATCTTGTGGTTTTTGATGCATGTTTTGTTACTTAAAATGTTGGACTGACTTTTAAACTTTCTGGGACTAAATGTAATAAGATCCGTGAGGATCAAAAACAACTTTATCTTGTCATTGTTATGTCGTGTTTTGGGACGTTAAGTTTAAAATCTGTGTTTTAAATAAATAACATTGTCCAACAATATAATGCATCAAACATCAAGATAGAAATGGGCACCAACTTCCGTCACCACTACGTTTAATATTCCGCTGCGAAGTTTTTGGCGTGTGACACAAATATAACATAACGGTTGATTAGGATATGGCGGGTGTTAAGGTCGAGACATTTATAGCCTCGATGATTAGTGGGATAGCCAAGAAAAACGCATGGCATAGATCGATATTGAAGCTTGTGAATAGTGGTGTGAGGAATGAGAGGGTAACATAGACAACCAAAAACTCGTAGGTGCGAGTATGATGGTATGCGATAATATAGCTTTTGGGTAGGAGAAATGTTGTGAAGGATTTTGCTAGGTAAAATGTTTTGAAGGTAGGTTGCAACTTCCAAGGCATGATGCCAGTATGTGTTTGGTAATGTCGAATGGGCTAAAAGAGTGCGAATGATGTTATTGATGGACCGTATTTTTCTTTCGGCTTTTCCATTTTGGGAT
This sequence comes from Helianthus tuberosus, assembly GCA_030545235.1. Lineage (NCBI taxonomy): Eukaryota > Viridiplantae > Streptophyta > Magnoliopsida > Asterales > Asteraceae > Helianthus > Helianthus tuberosus. The sequence goes on from CM060423.1 coordinate 162,655,341, forward strand.
GAGGTATATGGGTAGGAGAAACAAAAATGCATGCCATTTAGTTTGCAAAATTTTTGGAACATTTGATTGTTGTATTCTTTGTCGTTATCACATTGAAATTGTTTGATTTTACGTTCAAATTGGGTGTGAATCATGTTATAGAAGGTTGTGAAAATGGAGAAAACTTGAGATTTGTTTGTGAGAGGGTAAGTCCATAGAAAGTTGGAGAAATCATCAACAAAGAGAATGTAATAAGGGTGACCCCCCGTACTAAGAATTGGGGAAGTCCAAAGATCACTATGGATGATTTCAAATGGCATTTTCGTAATATTATTAGAATCAAGAAAAGGTAGTCTAATATGTTTACCAAACACACACGATTGACAAACATTATTTTTCAATGGTCCACAATTAATAAAACTAGAATTTTTAAGAGAATGCAATAAAGAAGATCCCGGATGATCGAGACGTTGATGCCATGTGTCTTGAGAGATAGCGGTGAGAGCGGTGGGAGAAGTAATCTTGGTGACTTGGGATGGATCAAAAGTGTATAAATCTCTGGAGCTATTACATCGTAGGATAGGGGTCCGAGTCTTGAGGGCCTTCACCAAAAAACCATACGGGTCAAATTCAATAGATAATTGATTACCGGTAGTAAAACGACGAACAGAAAGTAAGTTTTTAATTAGAGATGGTGCGTAAAGGACTTGGTTCAATTTGAAAGGTGGGAGGGGAGGGGGTAAGGTAAGGTCACCTTGTCTATACACGGGGATGGTTTGACCATTTCCCACAATTATGTTTCGAATAACGTTGTTATTAAAAAAAGACGAGAGTTGAGAGTTAGAAGTAATGTGACCTGTGGCACCCATATCCAAAGCCCAAGAGGGGTCATTGAGTGACGTCTCATACATTGCTTGATTGATATCAGTGGGCGTGTGAGTAGCAGCGAAGGACTGAGTCAGGCGAGGGCCTAGGATGCTCACGGTAGAATTGTTTTGTTTGTTCACTGTGGGATATGGGCAAGGTGCATATGATTCCACGAAGCCCATTGAGACTGTTGAGTGGTGCTATTATGTGGGCCGGCCCATTGTGGGAAATAAGGCCATGGGTAATAACCGCCAAAAGGGGCATTTGTAGGAGAAGAACTATTGCCGCCGCTACCAAACAGAGAGCCATAACCGCCCCTGCCACGGCTGCCGCTGTTCTGGCCTCGTCCGCGGCCCTATCCGCAGCCGCGACCACGACCTCGATCTGAATAATCCGTCCGTTGATCCCTCTATTCAGACCTGTCACGGTTGTCTTGGTGATGCGGTTCAACTGTGGCGGTAAGGGCCATACCAGCCGAGTGAGCCGAGTGTCGGGCTTGACTAAGCTTTCTTGATTCGGCCATACACAACCGCGAACGAGTGTCATAGAAGTCTGGAAGAGGCTTCATTTGCTAGATGACGGAAGCGGTGTTCTTGTATTATTCGGTCAGCCCCGAGAGAAGTTGCAACACAAGTTGTTCATCAGTGACAGGAGATCCCAAATTGGACAGTTGATCAAAAATTACCTTAAGAGCTTGACAATAAGGGGACATATTTGGAAATTGATCTAGGTGGGTGTTGGCGAACTTGTTGTTGAGGTCGATTGTGCGGGTGGCTTTATTGTCTTGAAAGATGTTTACAATGGTAGTCCATGCCTCGTATGCAGTGGTGTCGGGTTTTAGAACCGTGTGTAGAAGATCGGTTGAGATGGTGCTGTAATCCATTGTAGAACAATGCAATCGAGACGCTCTCATGTCTCGGTTGGTGCGAACTTTTCTTTCTCCTTGTCTTTGTTCGTGTCTGATGAGGAAGCAGTTTCCGTAGCCGGTTTGGGTTGTAGATGATCGAAAACGAGATGTGCCTACATTGGATTTTGAACATCTCTGACCACGTGGTATAGTGGCCGGTTTCAATGTCAAGAGTGACGGGTATGAGATTTTTTATGGAAGTGACGGTGACTGTAGGGTGTAAGGAAGAGGATGAAGAAGACATGTTTGAGAAAGGGAGATCGGTGCCGGGAGGAGATGGGGGGAGAACAGGATCGGCTAGGGTTTTAGGAGCTCTGATACCATGAAAGAATGTAAAACCTTGCCCTTCTCATTGGTAATTACAGAATATATAATGTACAATGAATCTCCTATCATAGAGGAGATATTTACATGACAAATATAACAGATATGATTTCCTAATTTATACAATTGTCTATTAGTGAGGGTGGAATACTCGAAAATGGTACAATACTACCCAATGTTGTTGGTTATCTTCCGATAATCGACCAGCAAAACGGCACTGCTAGACCTTGTAGATATAGACAAGCTATTCCGGTTGGAGGTAGAGGAAGACTGGATATCGATACAAATTTCGGCTTGCGAAGAAGCTTTCTTCCACAGGTATTTCAAGCATTTTTGTTATTGTTAGACCTTAGGGTCAGTGTTCATTAACTGTTGAAACCAATAAACCATGCACTTCGAAACAAGTGAATCGGATAAAGCCGGTTTGTTTATAAGGTTTGGTTATTCATGGTTTGGAACCTGGAACCTGGAACCAACTCGTTAGCCTTTCCTATTTATTTTTTATTTTTTAAATATGAAGTTATGCATATGAAGTATTTCATAAAGCACAATTTTGATTATAAACTTTTTGGCACAAAATAACAATTTTGAGAAGAATAAAAATAGATTCAAACCATGAAACTGCTAAAACCGGTCGGCCCACAGACCTACGCAACCCCGGCTGGCTTGATTTGGTTTGTCGTTTTCCAGAACATTAGTTAGCGGTTTAGGCTATTTTTTGTCAACACTGCTTGAACATGAACCAGACACTAAATACCCCTACAATTGAAGTTATTTTTTTCTCATCGTGTTAATTAATTAATAGGGAAGTCGACGATACTCTCCTCTTCGACAACCGACTGCACAACAAATATTGATCAAGACAATATCCGAAGGCCCGGTTAGCGTACTCCTAGCAGGAGCACACACAAATTTAGGAATTTTTCTTATGACAAATCCGAGTTTAAAGAGAAATATCGATCATATCTACATCATGGGTGGTGTTGTGAGGTTGAATAATCCAACTAGCGACAATAGTAACATATTTACAGCCTATAGAAGTAATCCATACGACGAATTTAACATCTTTAGCGACCCTTTTGCTGCGTACCAGGTAACAAAAAAAATAAATAAAAAATTGTCACTAAATGCCCGAATTTCGTCACTCTAATCCATGTTTGCAGGTTATTCATTCCGGGATTCCAATCACCCTTGTTCCATTAGATGCAACAAACACGATTCCCATTACCCACGAGTTCTTTGAAGCATTTGAGCAAAATCAGCATACATACGAAGCGCAATACGTTTTTAAGTCGCTAAAGATGGCCCTTCATACTTTGTCTCTTGACTCCTTCCAGGTATGTAAATATTTATTATCAGTGACGAACCCATGAATTATTTGCTTGGGGTGCGGACGAGAGGTTCAACCAAATTTTCAAAGGGTGTGGTTGTTGGTTACAGGCCCCTTAACCTTCACTCACAAAACTCACGAATATTAATGAAATGATTTGAAAGCTTCTGTTGTTTATTCGAAGATGAAAGATGGTGTACAAACAACTACTAGAACTACTCCCTATTTATAACTAAAATAAGCACATGCAAAATAAAACCACTAGCTGAATTTTAGAGGTATATTCCAACTATCCCAAGCTCACACGATCTCATCCAACAAACCCGGTCAACCTTGACCAAGTTTTATTATTTAAGAAATTCCCACATAATATTAATCTTCATGCAATCTTCAGTTCACGTGACCCTTGTAGTTTTAGCTTATTCCCATGTAGAAACATGCAACTATATAATTTAGACTCATTTCTAATTTTACATGACCCTTAGCTACTGGATCATTTGACCCATGATCTGATAACGTGCTAACCGCGTGACCCATTAACCGTAAACAACCGATTAATCCAACAGTGGTCGGGTTTTTTGGGTAAAAAATACACGAATTTTTTTTTTCAAGTGGTGCGCCCTCCCGCCCACCGACCAAGACACATAGGTCGCCCCTATTTATTATTAACATTTTTGCTCATTGATGGGTTTATAAATGTTGATGTTTTCACAGAACTATTTTATGTGGGATTCGTTTATGTCGGGCGTTGCGACATCCGCTATACATAACATACACGAAAAAAAAAGAGGACAATGAATTTGCGGAAATGGTGTACATGAATATTACTGTGATTACATCGAACGAACCGTATGGGATATCTGATGGCTCGAATACCCTCTTTAATGACGATAAGATCCCGAAATTCAACTTGCTGAAAACTGGAGTTCATAGTGGTCATGTCCAAACAGGCATTCTAGATCCATTTTGTCTTCGTGAGAATCGGACAGGGATATGTAAGGTAATTAACTAGTTAATCGCAAAATGTTGTATCCACAAAACAACAAAATTTCCAAACTATAAATTTCCAAAAAATTTGTGCTGTATATTGTTGTAATATTGGCTTTGGGAGTTTTTCAAAAAACTTTTGCATTTTTTCATTTTTAACCCTAAGATTTTAATCTCTTGCATTTTAATCCTTTGACTTTTTTATTTTTACCAAAAAACTTTTCATCTTTTACAATTCAACCCCCAACACTTTTTTGTTTTCAACTTTGGTCCCCCCATACTTTTCATCTTTCATAAGTTTTTCGTTTTAACTTTCGTTATAATTTTTTCGAGTCAACACGCCACATGTGTCTAGGATTCAACGTTTTTTTGTCTGTTTTTTTCCCATTTGACAGGCAGTAGCAACACGTCTATTTTTCTTCATTTGACAAGTTTGTCGCAACACGCATGTCCTGGGTCGACTTAGTTATTTTTTTCTACGTTTTACATTTATGTCTACTTTTTTTGAATTAACTCGCTGCAACGGGCGTACGTGATTCAACGATTTTACGGTTGTTTTTCGTTCGATGTTATTTTTTACTTTTTTATTTATTTTATTTTTACAAGCTCCTCTGATGTTGGTGGTTGTTGGCAATGTTGTGGCATTAGTGCTACTTGGCACGATTTTACGAACATATTTAACCTATTGTAGGATCGTTTTGTGACCCAAACGGATCAGAAGAGATTTAATCCGTTTCAGATGCGGAAAATAAGAAACGGACGTTGAAAACAGCTTGCGTATCACTTTAAACACTGATTATATTGATTTACTATCGATTACAATCAGTCTTCACACCGGCAGCACCTCGGTATGGAATCTAGTCTCTCTACTTGTCTAACCTGTCCGCTTCAAATGACACTTCAAGACCCCTATATATACTACATGCTTGTCCGCTTGAAATAGCACAATACGTTCAAGCGACCAAGCGTTCAAGCGGTCAAAGTAGTTCAAGCGGTCAACATCAAATACATACAAGCGAACAAGACATAAACTTCAATTCTGTTTTCATGTTTCCATGCAATCTGATTTATATGAAGAGATGATGTCATTGCTGTGATGTCATCCTTGATGTCACCCATGTGATGTCATAATCCTTAAAGATGACTTCATGCTCGTTCAGATCTGCAACGCAACTGAGACTCGACATAAGACGAAGACGACAGATGAATGCACCAACAGACTCCCCCTCAGATGTTGACGAGTCTTAAGTGTCGAGTCTTTGCATCTTCAGTCTTTATCGGTCTCTTTTCTTTCTTAGCATATACCAAGATCTTCCCTTTGGCTCTAACCTCGTCAGACTCCCCCTCTCATCATGATGGGATCGCCGTCTGGAATTAGCTATCGCCATGAGATTGCATCCTTGGCTTTAATTCTGTTTAAACTCATCACCTACACAAATTTTCTCATCAAAAACATAAGTTTTTACTTAAAACAATAAGAAAAACTTACTAGAAATAGTCCCATCAAGTTCAAATTAATGACCCTGATTAACTAATCAAACTTTTCTTTTTCAAAACAAATTTCTTCTGTTAAACACACACTCCCAAACCTGTTCATCATGTTCAGCACTTGAAATTTTAAATATCAATTTTCCAACATCAGTTGTCGAAAATCTTTTTGACTTTTTTCAAAAATTTATGCTAAAACACACTAAAAATCTTTTTGGATTTTTTAATGTAATGAAATGCAGAGAAGAAATATTTACATACAATATTTTTGTGAGTTTGTGTAAGAGGATCATATCAGTTTTTGAGACACATCACAAGCACCGTTAAGCTTTAAACATTTTAAGCTCTAAACGATTCACGTTGATTGACGATATTATTGTCCACTTAAACTCAATCTAAAAACTTTCGAAATGTTTACCGATACGTTAAGATATATAAATTTTGCACTAAGTTCTTATGGACCCCACGATCTCAGCATATCTCCTCATCATGTAATACACTACCTCAAGCAATGCCTTTAAACTTTTATCAACTGTGATTTGTGCGAAAAACAAAGCATAATGTTTAAACATTAACAATCAGGTCGATACTTCCGTATACGCAGAGAAAGTCCAATGTTTAAACAAAATAAGAAAAAATAAAACAAGTTGAAGTTGTTTAGGCTTTAACCACCAGGTCGATACTCCCGTATACACAGAGGTGATCCAAAGCTTAAACGAAACACAAAAGAAAATAAAGCAGAACGTTTAGACAACAACATCCAGATCGATACTCACGTATACGCAGAGGATGTCCAATGCTTAAACAAAATAAAGAAATAAAACAAGTTTAAGTCTTTGTAAAATGAAATGCACAATCACAGCGACTTTTTAGCAAAGTTGTGAAAGTTCACAAACTTAACCAGTTTTATGTCTTTCGACAATCAGCGATTACTGAGTAGGTACACAGTCAAGAAGGACAAAACTAGGTACTATGCTTTTGACCATTTTTCCCACTAGAACTAGGCTTTTTCATTTAAGTTTGTATCGTTATCGCAAATCTAATAGTCTAGCTGAGCCTATCGTCACATCTTTAGTGAGATCGTTTATCACATTATATCTTTCCATTTCTTTAGCATGCTGTGACAATCCAACTGATCTACTATCATTTCCTCTTTTCCACAACAAAACTCATTTTTGCATTTTTTAATGTTTTTGACATTTTCAAATTTTCTAATTTTTTTAAAATTTTTACTCCCCCTAAAATCAAAATATGTCTCAATTTTGATTTTCTGGGAAAATTTGAAAACAAGCTGTACAAGAAATGTGACAACATGATGATAATCACTTCAATTCTCCATTCACTTGGCTTGGACAATCAGAACTCCCCCTGACAACAAACTATTTTCCCATAGTGATTTCAAAACACTTAAGTTTGTTTTAATCAAAATGGTTTTTCCGGAAAATAAGTTTTGTGTGTCTTTTCACAAATTCAGGGTTTCATCACCTTGTTCTCTTCAACCACTTGTAAAAACTAACATTTCTAAGTTCAATCCTCAAACATCACTTGTAGAAAATCAAGTACAACTTAATGTCCCTGATTTACCACTTTTAAATCGAAATATCACAAATGTGAATTTCTCAAGAAATGTGCCGATTCCTGCTCCTCGCTTACCAACCTGGGAACTCCGGCAAGTCAGGTTTTTCATTTAAACAGATTCACCCAAGCCTAACGGTCCTTGGGTGATTTTGAATTCTTGTTCAACAATGGTGGAAAATTTGCATCATCCATTGTTAGACCAGAATTCTCAATTTTTACCTCAACACATGGCTCCTCTGGTTTTAACATACCAGAATCATAGCCTGAATGTGGCTTGTCTGACTTTGAAGAGCCAGATTCATCGCCTGAAGGTGGCTTGTCTGACTTTAACATGTCAGATTCATCGCCGACCATTTTCTTCTTCTTCTTTTCTTCTTTCGTCCTCAGATTTGTATCCAATGAATTCGTCTTGCTTGACTTTGCTATCGACTGAGTCGATTCATTAGAACTCTTATTTTTACCAACAGATGAACCTGAGGACAAAATTTTCTCGAGATACTCTCTTGCCTTCTTCCTCTTCTTCCTCAGTCTGTCTTTCTGCCCCTGTGAAAGTTTAACTTTCTTTTCTTGAATTGTCTGTTCTTGAACTTTAGGTTTTAGAACCTTCTGTTCATGGGGCTTAACATTGACTGGAATCTTTGCCAATTTTTTAGAATTAGCCCTCAATCTGTCATTTGATCTCCTTGGGCAATCTCTGGCAATGTGACCTCTGATGTTGCATTTAAAGCATCTTCTCGTCTCATAATTCCAACTTTGGCAGTTAACAGCAATGTGTCCTTGATAACCACACCGGTAACACACTCTGTTATCGTACCAATCACCATTTTCTGCCCAAATGCTCAAATCATAGCATTGTTTGGCTTGGTGATATTCCTTCCTCATGTTTGCTGGATTTGGTTTTTGAGCACTGTGGTCCAACTCCAACCTGCACCACTTATTGCCAACTATTTTAAAGTTTTGATTTTCCAATTTTTTTGATTTTTTATCACGATTGGATGATTGAACTGATGAGCTTTTATTTTCTTTTTGAAGATTTTTCGGTTTTTTATCTTTTTGTTTTTGTTCCACATTCTTCTTCACAGGTTTTTGCGATGAGCATTCACCTTTTTCAGTAGAATGTAGAACAGTTTCTTTAAACATTTCTTTTAATTTCAAAAATGTTTTCTTTTTCTCATCATGATCAGTTTTCTCATCACAATCTTCAACTTTGACATTGTCAAAGTTTGTGACATTGTCACTTATTGGAACAGAATTGATCGGTTTTGGACATGTATAATCTGGTGTTGATGATGAAGTCTCAAAACCTTTCAATTTCTCTTCAAGCTTTTTGATTTTAATCCGAGCTTTTTCAGCTTCATTTTCAAGTCGAATGATTTTCTGAAGATGAGAGTTTATTTCAATCTGTTTTTCAAGATTATTTTTAAAAATAGCAGATTTCTCATCTTTTAAAAACTTCATTTGACTTTGAAAATCTTTTTCAAATTTCAATTTTTCATTTTCAAATTCTTTTTCCTTTTCTTTCAAAATCTCGTTTTCTAATGTCAAACTGTTCAAATTACTTAACAGTTTGTCATTTTCTGATTTTAACCTCTCACAATTTTCCTTCATTTCAAGAATCTGTTTATCAGCAAATTTCTTTTCATTCTTCATCACTGAAATCTCTTCAGTTTGTTCCTCTCCCACTTGGACACCTTTACTCTTGCTCTTCTTTAATATTGATTTTCCACTTTGACTTTTCTTCTTCTCAGCATTGATCACCATCTTTTCTTCAATCTTTTTAATGAGTGGACAAATTGTCAGTTGGGAAAATTCTCCAGAAGTCTTCAAGTTTAAAATATAATTTTCCCATTCTTCTTGAGGTAAAGCACTGACAAATTTTTCAACCCATTCTTCTGATTCTTTTTTAATACCCTTCTCAGACATTGAGCGAACAAGATGGCTATACCTCTCAATGATACTCTTTGTACTTTCTCCTGGACAACCTGAAAATGAATCAAATTCTTTATTTAATACATTTATTCTATCCAATGTTTCTTTTGTCATATTAAAGAAATTGATATCCATGATTCTTGTAATTGATACACTGTTCACGTGGTAACTTGGGCTGCTCAACAAAATTCTCACATGATTGGGCCGCTAACAAATGAAGTCATATGGGCTAATCACCTTTGAATTTTTTGTTTGCACTAAAAATGGGTCGACAATATCCTGTTAGGTCTCTGATTTCAAAGCACATGTACTACTGACAATTTTGATAATATATGAGCATCACATGCACTATATCGGTACTTGAACACAATGGCCGACAAAGACTTTTAACACAAATAAAACTTGAACCGATTAATACTATTCTCGAGAATCACTTTCAAACTGATACAAACATGTGATTTCAATTCCCAATTTACTGACAACTTCGATCAAAATGATTCACAATAATCTATGAACTTTCAATCGGTTCACACTACTCAAAGCACAATCACTAATATCACATGCACTGACTCCCTTGTTTAATGTTTTCACACAACTCGAGATGTCAATTTCAAGCGGTGAGATCAAAATATATTTCAAGCGGCCAGTCAATTTCAAGCGAACACGATGTATTTTCAAGCGAGTAACCAATTTCAAGCGGACACACAACGTTATGTTCACTTGAACAGATGATGACGTCAGCAACTATGAATCACTTTCAAGCGAGTAGACCGATTTGAACCAGATTTAAATCGATTTTAAAACTGAAACTTTCCAGGATTCATTTAAACATGATTACGCACAATATGTGAAAGTTTGAGCCGTTTTTACAGTGAAAAATTTTCAAATTTGAAAAGAATGGTGTAGAAATCAGAAAAAGTGACGAAAAACAAGCTGTTTTTTCGAAATCTCTTCCTCCTGAGCTCTGATACCAATTGTAGGAACGTGAAACGACCTGATGAGTCGATCAGAAAAGTGCTCAGACCGAATCAGAGGCGGAATTCATTGATTCGGTCTTCGTTTAGCTTGGATTCACTAATAAATGTCTTGTTTATTGATCTTGAACACTTTACAGTACAGAGACACCTCGACAGCACCTCGGCGTCGGAATCTAGAAATGTTACAAATGATGAAAGTTTGAAGGGTATATATAGGGAAGACCCTGACCGTTTGAAGATGGCATGACATGCTTCAAACGGTCACCCCTTCAAACTAGCACTCTCAAACGGACACCTCTCAAACAAATACATGTTCAAACGGTCAAGCTCATTACAAACGACAATACAATATCTACAATCTGTTTTGTCTTCTTGTGAGCATGATGTAATGATGATGTCATCCTTGTGATGTCATCATAAAAAATTATGATGTCATGCTCGTTCAAATCCGCAACGAACCGGAGACTAGACATAAGACGAAGACGACAGATGAATGCACCAACACCTATGAAGTTTTTTTACTAATAATTTGTTTCGAGTTTACAACTATATCTCTTTTACTTAAGAAAAACTAATTTTTATGTGCATATTTTTATGTGCGTGTCGATATAAATTCGATTTGCTCTATGTTTCGACATAAACTTTTTATGACAACAATTAAGTAGTATGAGGTCTGAACGATTAAGAGAAAGTATAATGCTTAACCGTTCAGAGACAAATGTCTGACCAATTCAGATTAGAGGTATTAACCATTGAGACTCGGTATAATAATTAATCATTCAGATGCAAATGTCGAAACAATTCAGATGCAAATGTCTGAACCATTCAGATGCAAATGTCTGAAACATTCAGATATTTACTCACGAAACAAACAGTATGAATCATTAAGTGTTGAACTAGTAAGAGGTCTGAACCATTCAGACCCTCGTTAAGAGGTAAACAAACAACCCCTTAATTATTAACTAGCCCATGCCGGTTGAATTTGTAAGCCCCAGCCGCAACGCGGCGGGGTCTTACATCTAGTTTAATTTAATTATCGTCACAATTTTAGCATTGATAATTAGTGATAGAAATTATATCCGTTGTTAATATGTTACTACGCTAGCAACAAATATAGGTTGTGTCACGCTTTAGAGGCAAATTGCAACGAGAAATCAACAGTCACAAATGCATCACTATCTTGTGAGCTGTCGCAAAATTTGATCACAAATACCCTATTTTATATTAGTGATAGAAAGATAAATAGTTGGGGAGAAAAAAGGTACAAGAACACGAGAATAATGTTGGTGTGATCTTGTATGCATTCTAATGATGTTTTCTTTAAACTACATAGGATGGTTATACCGAAGAAGTCACCGGACCGGATTCAGTACGTGTACGAGTTGCTACACGAGCAAAACCTAATCACGACAATACGAGTTCCTTGGATAGAAAATATTTCGTTAGTTTTCTCGATGTAAGTGGATATGCAAGTGAAGCTCATCCTATGTATGACCTACGTTTTGAACTACTAAGTCGACGAGTTTTGGTATAATTTTAGGTACTAAATCATGCTCAACAAAAAGGGCGATTCAATTTCACATCTGAATTCCCTTATTACAAACAAGTTTCCTACAAACTAGATTTCAAAAGGAAAAAACTTGGGAAGATTGTCGTGTTTGATATGGATATGAGTGTGGGAGATTTCTTGGCTCTCTTTTATCTACTTAAAGTACCCGTCCAAGAAATTTATCTCAAGGTAATGTGATTCTGGTTGTCACACAGTTTGAAAGTCGTCCACAGTCTATTTTAAATATTACAGCCTAGTAAATTGTTTTTCTACAAATATTATTTTTGTCATCATAAGTAAACAAAACGGTGTTTGTTTATTTTAGGCAATATTAGTAACAGGAAGTGGTAGGGCGAACGCGGCAACAATAGACGTGGTGTATGATTTGTTACATATGATGGGCCGTGATGATATCGATGTTGGTTTAGGCGATTCTTTTGGTTTGAACCAATGTTATCCACATACCCCAAATGTTGGCGACTGTAAGTATTCCAAGGGCATACCACATGGAAGCGCGGGTAGACTGCACTCCGATACACTATATGGTCTTGCGCGTGATCTACCAAGGAGCCCAAGAAGGTAATCGCTTGTAATGTAACAATTAAATGTTATAATTTCAACCCATTTACTTAATGCCAAAGTGTTCTTGGTCAACCCAACCAGAAATGGTTTGTTTTAATCCATCCTTGACCTAAACATTTTGCTTCAATTTCGTTATGTCCACCCACCCATATTGCCACCTCTAGTCGAACTTAAAATGTGACTTCATTTGTAGGTATACATCGCCGAGCTCCATTGAGTTTGGAGCTCCTGGTAACACGGATTTCCCTCAGCTTAAACAACCATTAGCATTAGAAGTTTGGAGATCATTAGTGAAGTATATTGATGATGGATCAAGAGTTACATTCTTGTCAAACGGACCGTTAACAAATTTACCAAACATCCTACTTTCCGACCTTAATTCTAGCTCGATCATACAGGAAGAGTTTATACTTGGAGGACATACCAACTACAAAAACAACCAAGAGAAAGGAAATGTGATCAATGTCCCTTCAAACAAATATGCGGAACTAAACATGTTTCTCGACCCTTTGTCTGCCAAGACAGTATTTGATTCATCACTAGAGATGACACTCATCCCTCTTCATATGCAACGCAAAGTTTACGCGTTTCCAGAGATGATAAAATGATTGCAATCAAATAGCACAACACCTGAGACAAGTTTCACTCGATGTTTGTTGATGAGGCTTCATCATTTACACCAAAAGCATCAACTATATCGACATGTGGTATGCCATTAGAACTACCTTAGTTTACTACCTCTAGAATTCATGTTACAAATTCATGTGGTCGCTACCAGCAATCAGAAAGTTTTGAATTCTACTTTCAAAATCAAGCATGTGAACATCTATGCAAAAGGGAAGCTATCTAGAGATGAAGAAATAATATTTAACAAACGTAAAAAGAAAGGGATTAAAGTATTGCAGGGCTTTAGTCATGTATCATGCTATGATATTTTTGCAGATCATCTTATTAGAAGGAAACAATCAGCTGTGTTAGGGAGCTTTGAAGAACCAAAAAGACGTTGGACAACTTCATTGTAGAACCAGTGTTTTCAGAACCATATCGACAGTCCAGACCGAGAATCAGCAGCCGGCTCAGTTGAGTCTATTTGAACCAACTTCATTTTAACCAGTTGCTTACAGGGTTTTAATCTTATTTTATTTTTTTCCTTACAGAATCACATTTAGTGATTCATTCACGAATTCACACTCTGTTCTTATTTTGATTAAATTGTTTCATATCATATTTCGAGTCAGTTGAATATACTTTTAATATTTATATTAGTTATTACTTTATCCGGTTTTAAAACCAGTCTGACCGACTATTGTGACAAGTAGACTCTTAGACACTACAAGAATGGACCACCTTTAGCGGCGACAGCTGTCGCCGGTATTGGTGGAAAGTGTCACCGGTATTGACCTTTAGCGGCGACATGTCACCGGTAAATGGTCGCCGGTATTGATCGGCCGCTATTGGCCTCCTGTCGTCGCTAAAGGTCAACGTCGCCGGTATTGCTCTTAGACCTTTAGCGACGACACGTGTCGTCGCTAAATGGTAGCCGGTACTGACCTTGGTCGGTAAAGGGTTTAAGGCAATAGCGGCGACACGTGTCGCCGCTAAAAGTCTTTTTTTTTAATACAGCTGCTATATATACAGCACCCAACCATTTTTTTGGCCGAAAAAACAGAACCTTCCTATTTCAAACAACGCAAACATACGCCATGAACATATACTAAAAGTAATATAATTAAAAACTACGTTTAAGTCGGACCGCGCATTTGGCGTGTCTTTGCTCTTATCGTTCATTAGAAGAGTACCGAGCAAGCTGTCGCACACATTTTTCTCTGTATGCATTACATCTAAGTTATGTTTTAGCTGCAGAGAAGACCAATACTCAAGGTCAAAAAATATGCTTCTTTTGGAGCAGTTCAACTTGAAATCTGACCGGGTTATCCTCCCACCTCCAAAAGCTGGATGCTTGCCTGGTAGACGATTAATTAAACGACCGAGTTGAGCTTCTATGTCAGCTGGGCTAAACTGTCTCGGAGGGTCTCGTGTCTCGGGTCTCCCGTTAAAGTGGAGACTTGTTCTCCAAGGATGGTTGGCATCTAAGAACCGGCGATGACCAACATAAGCACATTTACCAGTTACACGTATTGAAGGAGTCTCTTGGTTACAAGTTGGGCATGCCATGTAGCCTTGTCCGCTCCAACCTGATAGACTACTACGGGCTGGAAAGTCATTTATGGTCCATAACAATGCCGCCTTCATTGTGAAGTATGTGTTTGTTGCTGCGTCTTTAGTACGTACACCTGTCTGCCACCATTGCTTAAGCTCATCCACTAATGGTCTAAGGAAAACGTCCATGTCTTTCCCAGGTGATTTAGGGCCAGGAATCAACAAGGTCAACATGAATGTGGACTCTCACATGCATAGCCAGAGAGGCAGATTATATGTGGTGAGTATAATCGGGCACGTGCTATGAGTTGAGGATCCACTACCGTTGTTAAATGGATTAAAACCATCAGCTGCAAGCCCTAAGCGAACATTTCGTGGCTCCATCGCGAAGTTTGGCTACTTTTTATCAAAGTCTTTCCATGCAGATCCATCAACTGGATGACGCATAGTCCCATCTTCCGATCGTCCGGTACTATGCCATATCATATCTTTCGTTGTGTGCCTTGAACAATACAAACGTCGTAGTCTAGGCGTCAAAGGAAAGTATCGTAACACCTTACGAGCCACCTTCGTGCCTTTTGTGTCTTTATCGACCCATCGACTCTCATTACAAACAGGACAATTTTGCAAGGACTCGTTTTCTTTCCAAAAGAGAGCACAATCATTTGTGCACACATCTATCATCTCATATGCCAAACCAATCTTCTTAAATGTCTTCTTAGCTACATAATACGAATGGGGAATCTTGTTGCCTTCTGGCATTGACTCTCACAACAACGAGAGGATTCGATCTACTGCTTCATTTTTCAAATGGTACGTATCCTTTATATTCAAAAGCTTTGCTAAAAAGTCGATAGAAGAATACTTGGTACAACCAGGATATAATTCTGTTTCAACTTCTTTTACCAGGTCTTCAAAATCATCAACAACACCGCTACTATCTCCATTCGAGTTCTCTTGGTTAAGGTATGTATCTTCTTCCATACGCTCCCCCCTAATGTCTTCAATAACGTTTCCCATACCGTCTTGTGGCGCAACATCGTTTACTTCTGCAATTGGAGTCGTGTCCCCGTGATAGGTCCACTTCGTGTATTCCTTCCAAAAACTGTTAATACGCAAATGGTATTTCATTTCTGCCATATTTTTTAAGCCGGAATTTTTACATTGGGTACACGGACATCTAACTTCATCGTGGTTTTTTATCACTCTTTCACACATCTCGATAAATGACTTGAGTCATTGCTTGTAGTGAGGTGAATGACGTGGGAAATCAATCCAACTTTTATCGATAAGCATTATGCAACTAAAAGAAAAACTAATTTAGGATTAACAAGACAAGGGTAGGCTGCTAATCCCACTTTTTGAACACTTTATCTCATATGTAAATGTGTATTACATGATTGTTTGTTTAAGAAAAATTCGGCAGCATTTCCTCTTAGCTCCCAAGTATATATGTAATGATATATATACCTGAGGAGCAAAGAGAAAATGATAACCGAATCCTTCTTAAACAAACAATCATGTAATACACATTCACATCCTAAATGAGATAAAGTATTTAAAAAGCAGTCCCAAGATAAACGGGGACAACCCGAAATTAATTTCTAAATCAATTTCGGGCGGGTATTTCTAAGCTCGTTATGTTTAAAATGATTAATTCAAACACGGGCACAGTTTTTTAAGCTTGTTATGTTCTTAATGATTGTTTTAAATTTTGGGCGGAACGTTATGTTTTAAATCATGATTTCAATTTCGATTGGGTATTTTCTTAGCTCGTTATGTTTGAAATGATGAATTCAATATCAGGCACGATTTTTTAAATATGTAATGTTCTTCATGATGGTTTAAATTTTGGCGGGTATTTTCTTAGCTCCTTTTGTTTTGAGTAAATTGCCATTTTAGTCCCTGAGTTTTGTCCAAATTTGTCATTTTAGTCCAAATAGTTTTTTTTTTTTTGCCTCTGGGTCCCTGACTTTTACATTTTGTTGCCATTTTGATCATTTTGTCTAACTCCATCCAAAACCCAGTTTGTAACAAGGGTATTTTGGGGATTTCCTTAAAAAATGTTTTCAGTTGCCATTTTGATCCAATTCCAAAAAAATCAAAAAAATTCCAAAAAAATTCAAAAAAATCTAAAAATCAAAAAAATTCTAAAAAATTCAAAAAAATTTCTAAAAAATCTAAAAAATCCAAAAATCATTAAATGTTTCGGCACGAACCGTTTCGACCCGTACCGTTTCGAACCGAACCGTTTCGACCCGTACCGCATCGAACCGAACTGTTTCGACGCGAACCGTTTCGAACCCGTACCGTATCGAACCGTACCGTTTCGACGCGAACCGTTTCGAATCGTACCGTTTCGGCCCGTACCGTATCGAACCGAACCGTTTCGACGCGAACCGTTTCGAGCCGAACCGTTTCGACCCGTACCGTTTCGAACCCGAACCGTTTCGAGCCGAACCGTTTCGACGCGAAGCGTTTCGGCCCGTACCGTTTCGAACCGAACCGTTTCGACGCGAATCGTTTCGATGCGAACCGTTTCGACCCGTACCGTATCGACCCGAACCGTTTCGACGCGAACCATTTCGACCCGTACTTTATCGAACCGAACCGTTTCGACGCGAACTGTTTCGAGCCGAACCGTTTCGACGCGAACCGTTTCGACCCGTACTGTTTCGAACCCGAACCGTTTCGACGCGAAGCCTTTCGACCCGTACCGTTTCGAACCGTACCGTTTTGACGCGAACCGTTTCAAACCGAACCGTTTCGACGCGAACCGTTTCAAACCGAACCGTTTCGACGCGAACCGTTTCAAACCGAACCGTTTCGACGCGAACCGTTTCAAACCGAACCGTTTCGACCCGTACCGTATCGAACCGAACCGTTTCGACGCGAACTTTTTCGAACCGAACCGTTTCGACCCGTACCGTATCGAACCGAACCGTTTCGACGCGAACCGTTTCGAACCGAACCGTTTCGACCCGTACCGTATCGAACCGAACCGTTTCGACGCGAACCGTTTCGAACCGAACCGTTTCGACCCGTACCGTATCGAACCGAACCGTTTCGACGCGAACCGTTTTGATACGGTACGTGCTCGAAACGGTTCGCGTCGAAACGGTTCGGTTCGATATGGTACGGGTCGAAACGGTTCGGTTCGAAACGGTTCCCGTCGAAACGGTATGGTTCGAAACGGTACGGGTCGAAAAGCTTCGCGTCGAAACGGTTCGGGTTCGAAACGGTACGGGCCGAAACGGTTCGTGCCGAAGCATTTAATGATTTTTGGATTTTTTAGAATTTTTTTGATTTTTTAGAATTTTTATGATTTTTTAGAATTTTTATGATTTTTTAGAATTTCTTTGATTTTTAGATTTTTTGAATTTTTTGGAATTTTTTAGATTTTTTGGAATTTTTTTGATTTTTTAGAATTGGATCAAAATGGCAACTGAAAACATTTTTTAAGGAAATCCCCAAAATACCCCTGTTACAAACTGGGTTTTTGGATGGAGTTAGACAAAATGATCAAAATGGCAACAAAATGTAAAAGTCAGGGACCCAGAGTCAAAAAAAAAAACTATTTGGACTAAAATGGCAAATTTCGACAAAACTCAGGGACTAAAATGGCAATTTACTCTTTTGTTTTAAATGATGATTTCAATTTTGGTGGGTATTTTCTATATTCGTTATGTTTTAAATGATATTTTTAATTCAAGGAGGATATTTCCTAACTAATATATATATCTTTCAAAGTTAAATATAAATGTTTTCAAACCTAAACAAAAATATACTAATTATCAAACTTAAACTTTTTTTTTTCAAACCTACACATAAACAACATTCAAATTATCATCTTAAACATATTTTTTTCTCAAACCTAAACATAAACATAGAAATTATCAACTTAAACATATTTTTTTTTTCAAACGTGACCATGAACATATAAATCATAAAACTTAAACATAATTTACGCACATTAACACATACTTACATACACAAAGTTACATACTTTATACACACATATTAACATATTAACATACTACCAACACACATACATACTAATAAAATACATGTACATACTTACACATGCACATTCATACTTACAAACACATATTTTGATCAAAACCACAAAATTTATACATACACATTTGCATATTTTATACAAACATACACATTTTTCACCAATTGCAAACATTTACATGCACAATTATTCATCATTTACATACACAAATACATACACCTACACCTACACCTACATATACTCATTTTCACCAATTACACCTACATTATACATTTTCACAAACATTTACATACAAATATACATCCTTACATACACCTACATACACATACATACACCTACATACAAAAATACATACACCTACATATACTCATTTTCACCAAATACACCTACATTATACATTTTCACAAACATTTACATACAAACATACATTCTTACATATACATTTACATAACTAAACAAAAAATTATACAATTTCTAAACTTTGAAAAAACTCATATAAAACTAACCGTAATTTCAAGCTTTCAAGTAGATGTAGACCGCGGGGACGAGGTGGTGACCGGAGAAGTGATGGTGGTGACCGGATAGGTGATGGTGGTGATCCGAATTTTCTTCCATAAACATAAATATACACAAAAACGAGCAAAAATTAAAGTTTATAACATGTAAATAACAAAATAGAGAAGAGATTTAAAAAAAATAAGTTAAACTAACCGATTTGGTGAAGACGCTCGGTTCTCCGGCGGCAAGATGAAGAGTTTGGGGGGAAAAGTGAAGGAGGAGGGAAGAAATGGCGCTGTATAGTCTGTTTATGGAAAGACTTTTACCGGCGACGGTCTGTCGCCGCTATTAGGTTAACCAGGGTTAGATATTGTTGATACATATTATGTGGACGCGACTCGGTTCGGTTCGACCCGGTTAGGTTCGGCCCAAGCCCGACGTCACGACATTCCTCCGCCGTGCGCCCCAGAGATCGACACGCGAAGCACGAAGCGCCGCGAGCCGGTTCCCGCTGCCACATCATCATGATGATGTCATAAGTTGACTAAGCTTTCAAATATGAATTATGTGAATCATATTTACGTAAAGAATGATTGATTGGGCCATTTCTTTGGGCTGATTCTACACTGGGCCGAACCCCACTTGCTGAAATGCATGTCGACGAAACACATCTTGTTTCGTCGACTTTGATGATAACTAGATTTAAAACCCCGCAGCGTTGCGGCCGGAGGCCTAACAAATTAAGGCGCAATGTACACAAACAAATTATAAACGCTATCTAATAGCATTTATAGTGTTGTACAAATGACTATGCATTTGTTAATGTGCCTGTTGTGCGTACCTCTTCTGGAAACCATACGCCCGGTTGTTATTGCCCTCAAGAACAGCAAGAGCAAATGTAGCTGTTGAATAACCAACTGATCTGAAAAGCATTCATGCAAAATACAATACCAGTCTTTTAATGAATTCTCAAAGAATAGGCCATTGATTCTTCTATATTAAGTCTAGGAAAAATATGACTTACATAGAGAGTCTTTTATGACTGAAAACGCCAATTGTTTGCTGTCCTCCTGAACACTCTAAATCAACCTGTTCAAAAGTAGAAAGAATATATATACGGTTACCATAACTAAACTGAGGGCAGCTATGAAGGTCTTATTAGTGGAGATTATATTTTTGTATAAAGAAAAAGATTTTTGAACAAATTACTCTCATTGAGACACGCTCTCTAGCATATCCATCTATGACACGAACTACTGAATCAAATAGCCGAACCATCTCCTGTACTCTGCTTCTGTCTCGTAGGACTTTCTAAAAAATTACAATGAAGCATGTAAGATAAATTTGGGACCCTGTACCAAAAACACATGTATTGACCGAACCCGATTTGACCCGTTACCCAACCAATAAATTACGGTGAAATGAAAGTCAAATCTTACTTGCTGCAAGAGTGGATCATCACCGCGAAGCTCACTTATGTTAATCACAAATTCCACATCATATGCATATACCTTCTCAATCTACATCACAACAATAGTCAGATACAAAAAGCAAAAACAGACATTATAAGCAACAAAATGCAAATGGTCAACCAATCTTTGATGCAAACACATCATCAAAATTTCAATAGATTTACATGTTCAAAATCTTTTCTAACGTACCCAAAAACATCTCAACATGGATTAACAACTTACTTGATGAATAAATATAAACTGAAAGTAGACAAATCCTAAATCACAAATTAAAACCCATATTAATTCCTATAAATTTCACATTAAAAATTATGTAAACTCCAATAAAACTAACTAAGATTACCAGTTTAAGAGGTATAAATCCACCAAGAGCATATATGAAGTAAAGCACATTAGGTTGACGTTGGATCCCACAGTGATAATTGGGTGTTTGAGGCTCACCGATGTTGATTTCGCAGTACGGAGCAAAACAGAGAACAAACGGACAGGACTGTATTGCCACAGTACAGACTCGTCATTTTCGCTTCATATTTCCGCTACTGACCGAAACCCTAGCCACCACTTGGGTTGAGGGTGTTCACCTCCGATGCGGTGACCGAAAACCCCGACGTTGCCTCAGGTGGCTCGCCGCTGCCGCCGTTTCCTTATCCCTCTTATTTTTTGTGTCATATTTTGGAGATGTCGAGATCGATGACCGAAGTGCTTGAATTATATTTTTGATTCACCATGCTTATCTGACTTCTTGCTTAACATCACTGATCTGGTCTTGAAACCCTCGAACCTTTATCTTTGTCGCGTTACCACCGGAATCTGGCTGGAGAAGGAAGCTGGGTGTCGTCGCTCTTGTTCCTGGAGAGAAGTTTATGAGGCGGTGTTGGGTGGTTGTGTTGATTTTGTGGGAAAGGAAGAAACCAGGGTAGCACTTGTACACCTAAGTACAACATACATACATCTTCACAAGAAGTGTGTTTTTTTTTTTTTAAAACACCCAAAGCACATGTTACAAGTCATGGAAGCCAAACCATGTTGCTTCTTATATAGGTAGTAATGTTATTGTGTTTCGTCGACCTTGATGTGTTTCGTCGTAGTGTTTCAGTATATATACACAGATAACAGACAGAACACATGGGACAAGTCTGAATAGATTTGAGAGCGAACACTGTAAACACACACACACACTGAGAGTTTATGAGAGCATCTTGTAAACATTGTATTGTAACCGTTTTCTAGATTAATACAATGGAGTGTTAATCGGTGAATCGTTGTGTCTTACGTGTTCGTCACTTGGTTTAACTTACCCGTTTGGATTCCGCACTTTCGGGTTTGTCGGAAAACAGGGAATAGAGGTTACTCGATCCTCCGGGTGGACCTACAATTGGTATCAGAGCATTGGCTCGATTCCTTGTTAAAACCAAGTTGTTTTTCTTGTGTTTTTGAAAGATTTTTAAGTGTTTTTCTGAATTTTAAAGTTTGAAGTTCATATATTTCTGGAAAAACGGTTTGAGAATCGTGAAAAACCTTGTGTTTTTGCTATTTGTTTTATTAAAACCATTGTTAAAATACATGTATACATGCTAAGGTTTGGTTTTAAGTAAACTTTTGTTGCAAAATTTGTGTTCGGATATTTTCAGGTCACCGGAATCTTCAATCCTTCATCGTGTTCTTCAGTAATATTCAAAGAGTTCTTCATAATATAAACTTTTTGATTCTTTGTAAACTTACTGTTTAAGTTGTTGTTGATTTAAAAAATTAGAATTGGATTAAAATATGTGTGACCATGCTTTGGTTGGTGAGCTCAACATGCTGAAAGTTTGAAATTGTGTCACAAAGTAGTGTGTTTGTCAGAAAAGATAAGGCCCCTTTGAAATAATTCACCAACTCACTTCCTGATCTTATCCAAAACAAATTCTGTTTCGTCATAATTGTCCAAAATTAGAATCCAGTTTCGTTGACTTCATATCATCAATTGAGTTTCGTCGCACACCATCAAAGGACATCACTTTCGTCGCACACTTCACTTTCGTCGACCAATTATTTCCATTCACTTTCGTCGAACAGACATCAACCTTCTGTTTCGTCGCCAAGATCCCACAACAGTTTCGTCGATCATATCATCACTTGTGTTTCGTCGATCACTACATATAATTGTGTTTCGTCATTCATTGATTATCCATCTGTTTCGTCGATTATCAAACATTCACCAGTTTCGTCGTTAATCATCCTCAACTTGTTTCGTCGAAACTTGTTAAATTTTTTTTTACAGTAGCTTTGCAAATCATATTTAACGGTTTGATTTGAGTGATTTATTCAGGTATTCGTCATTATATATTCGAAATGAATCCGGCTTGGTCTGGTAATCCGTCTACTACAGAAAGTAAGTATAGAAGCACGGGTTTGTCGCCATCATGGGCCGAACCTCCCACACCACCTCGAATTACGGCAGAACAATGGGCATCGGTTACTAACCAAAATCAAAGTGAACCGAATATGGCTAGAAATATGTATGGTGATCTAGCACCAGTTGCTCAGTTACCAGCAATCTGTGTCTCAAACACCGATTTGTATGGAAATCCACCACCACCAGTTGCCTCACAGCAAAGCTATAGGTCTACTGTAGCACCATCATTTCTAGATACAAACTGCAATGGTCAGACAGGAATTGCGTTTTATGCCGAAATTGTCAAAGATGCCAGCAATGGTGAATCCTCGGGAAATGATGACAGTTCTGAACATGACAGTAGCTCAGTTGAAGATGGTACAAGTTCAAGTTCAAGCGAGAATGGATCAGAATATGAATCAACAAGGGAGGTTGTTGTTTCTGAGGCAAGTGAGTCAATATCTGAGAGTGAATCCAGTCAGGTATGTGTCGATGAACCAACTGTCGTTAATTGTGATAATTGCGTTAAATGTGCTGATTTGGATGCTTATATGTCCAAGTTGCAAAGCAAACATGATGCTTTAAATGCTAAATTGTTTGACTTGCAAAACAAACATGTTTCTTTAGATGCTAAGTGGTGTGATTTGCAAAGCAAACATGAGGCTTTGCAAAACAACTATGATGTGACATTTATCCACAACCAAAAGTTGATCGTGGATCTTTCGAAATGCAAAGAGGCCAACATGTTTTATGAAAACCATGAAAAAGAGTTTAAAACGGTGATTGAAAATTTAAGAAAAGATAAAACCGAACTGACAAAAATGGTTTCAAGAAAACAAACAGACATAAACTGTTATATTAATCGTCTTGAGATCATGCAAAAAGAGTTGGCCTGTACAAAGTGTGAAAGTGAGGCGATCCGGCTTAAGCTAGACAGTTATTCTAACTCTAGATACGTGCTGGATCACATCATTGGCACACAAAAAGAGAAAAAGGATGTCACGTGCATTGGATATAAGAAATGTCCACCACCTGTTAGACACAATTATGATGCACTGCCTGATGAGGAGTATAGAACTCATTATGAAGAATCTGTTCCTTTAGACATTGAGGAATTTGCAACGGGACTTGGATACAAACCTGAAGTATCATCAGATTCGGATGTGTCAGCAGATACATTTGTAACTGCTGAACAAAATCAGGATCCTCCAGTCATTGTTGAGGATGCTGATTCTTCAGATGATGAATCCGATGATACTGACTCTCCACAATCTGATGCGGTTATCAAAGAAGAGGACATACCTCTCGAGAATCACATTCTATGTGATCCTCCCACAAAACCTGCTAAGACTGTTCAGGTCGAGTCCACATCTGCAAAAGAGTCTGAGAGTGTGAATTTGCTGTACACTCTTGTTGGTGATGATAAAATCTATTCTGACAAAGATTTTCCGATTAAGAATGTTAATCAATCTTTAATCAATAAAGTTTTTGAAGATTCGACAAGTAGGTTTTTGGGAAAGTCGGCTTCACACGTTGTGGTAACACAGTGTCCTTCGATTCCAAAAGCCGAAATTCGAAAACAAAATGGCAATCAGAAATTACCAACGGTGAAAAAGCAGCAAAATCATACCAAACCAAAAGGCAAATCAACGACCCAAGGTCGTAAGGAACCGAATCAAAAGAAGAACAAGAAGATGAACTTTGTGAAATCCCGAGGGACGGATAAAATTGAAACTTTTGAAAACAAATCCAACACGGATTTTGTTAAACAAAGTAAAATTTTGAAAAGAAACAGTCAAAACAATTACACACAACATACAAACGGTTGTGATGTAGGAGCAAGTACCTCAAGATCACGAAGTTCATCATCAAGCTCCTACAGTTATGATACTCCGAGGTTTGTTGAGCGGAGATCATGTTTTGAATGCGGTGAGTACGGGCACATTGTCAGAAATTGTCCA
The DNA here is from genome assembly GCA_030545235.1 of Helianthus tuberosus. Lineage (NCBI taxonomy): Eukaryota > Viridiplantae > Streptophyta > Magnoliopsida > Asterales > Asteraceae > Helianthus > Helianthus tuberosus. The sequence goes on from CM060423.1 coordinate 162,680,324, forward strand.
TATCTCACGAAAGGAAAGGCAAAGGTTGATGCCCCAATGGTAACAGTTACCATAAAAGATCTGTTTCACCAAAACAGGACCCTCGTCTTGTTAAACAACGGGAAATGAAACAGAAAAGGAAACAACGACAAGAAGTTGAAAAGGTTTTAAAACCAGAGGTTGTCCAAACGCAGTCTGTTAAATCAAATGTTAAAAATGAAAAACAAAAACAGATTTGGAAACCATACTTGGAAACTGTTTCAGGGGGAGCTACATCAATTCCGAATCATCGGGAAATGGATGTTACAATTCTCGATGATGACGGACGACCCAAGTCTGTGAAGGCTTGGGTCCCCCTCTCCAAATAATCTCTGAATGAGTGTGCAGGATGTTCCAGGAGGAACTATTGATAGTCTTAGGATTGTTGATAGTGGAGCGTCCATGCACAAGATCGGCGACATAAGGCTCCGAAATATTGTTACATCTAGGAGAATATTGTTGCCATTGATGGAGAGAAAGGAAAAAGAAAAGAAGACAAAAATTCTGATGAAGGAATGATGGTGAAAGAATTTGGTTGAATGAAGTTGAAAAATTCGACAAGATGAAATATGTTCCAAAATTTGGTTGTTATGGTTTTTGATCGGGTCAACATGATAGATTCAAATGAAAAGTACGCGCATGCAGCACGTCTGAAGCCTTTTGAAGATTCATGGATTTTTCTTTCACAAGAAGTTCAAAGTCCACAAGATGAACGTGTAGGGTACTTTTCTCTACGATGTGATTGAAGAAAATGTGTTTGTTGAACAAACCAACCGGGTGTGCGGATGCCTTGGCGTGGATTGAACAACCGCACACTACTTCGGAAGGAGAAAGATAAAGACCTTCGCTGGTGCAATGTGAAAGACCAGCCGGACCCAGAGGTTTATGATCTTGTTGCTGTGAAGAGATTTCTCAGTAGCTAAGAAAATCGACTTTGAAGTCCACAACGGGTGGATATCCAGTTTGGGAGAGCACTCAGATTCCTGGCAATGCACGAAGCAGTTGCAGGATACGGTTTTGAATTTCTAATCTCTCCTATACTCGTCGATATTTAAGCTTCTTTATGAATTATTATCCTCTCGTACAGCACTCTTTGACCTGACACGTTGAACTCGAATATCACTTCACACGTGATTGTTTCACTATGAAACTCGTCAATGTTGTCATGGTCCACACCGATGACCAACGTGCCGACCTTTTTACCAAAGCATTTGATAAATCAAGATTTGACTTTTTATTATTGGTAAACGGCATTAAGGTCAAGCAAGAGTAATCCGCATTGGAAAAATAGTTTTTGTAAATATGATTGTGTTTTTAAAATTATTGTAAGTTTGTTGATTTTAGGGGGAGTAAATCCAAAATTTGAAAAATTCAAAAACATCGAAAAATTTCAAAACCCAAAAACAATAGAAAAACAAAAATGAGTTTCCTGGCGAGCAAAAGAGAAAATGATAGTACATCAGTGGTCTGTTGAAACCTCTTTTAACTGAAATGCAAAATGAAAAATGTTAAGCAGCTCTATATAAGATGTATCGGTAGGCTCACAATCATCTTAAAGTGTGCAGGGTGATATAAACTTAAATCGACTGAAGACCAGGTGGGAACCACTCATTGGCATATGGTCTTAGTACCGAAATTTCGTTTGAGAGATTGCCGAGGTTCTGAGATATGTGGTCTTTATGCTGTTTATCATCTGGGTATCATGGTTGTTTCTTTTACCGAAACAAACGGAGACGAAGTCTAGATCTTCCATGATATCATACATACGTGTACATACTGCATACGACCTCAATAAGTGATCAACAATCACATGTCCACAAAATAAGTGATAATATATCACATTTATCCGGGAGTCAAGTTCGTCTCTCTGCTGTACGAAAGTACTGACCTGTTCACGGACTTGCTCATGTGCCCTTCATGCATATGAAAATCAAGTTCCTCATCAATAAGTGATTCTATCACATAGGGCTTGTTTTCAATCAAAATAAGTGAGTTACTCACATCTTTTTATACGTCAAAACAGATGATAAATGGTATACTCACCAGTAAGATGGACCCTCGTGCATACCTTGATACGGGAATGTGTCGTGATGTGGATGAACACCGGTCGGTAAATATAAATCATACCTTAACGTATCCCCTCGCCATGATTACATATGATAAGTTGAGATTATGTGGATAACAATACCGATAATCGTTATAGGATGCTTATCTAATTGTTAACAAAAAGAACAACAAGAGCGTTTTGGCATGACCGTACACTGATATGATTCTCTTACCCTCGAAACTCGCAAAAAGAATGTTTGTATATATTTACTTTTCTTAGTTTCTGCAACTCTGTATATATTTATTTACTGCTTTCAGTCTTTACGTTTGAAATATTCAAAATACCAAAAAGATTTTAGGTGTGTTTTTAATATAAACTTTATAAAAGTCAAAAAGATTTTATTTCTACTTTAGTTTTGATTAACCGATGTTGGAACTCAAAGCTTCGTTACCTGAAATCTGATGAAAACCAAAACTACTGAATAAACGGTCAGAGTTTGCAAGTTTTGAAAGTTAATAATCAAAATTGAAAAATCTGTTAACTTTTCAAACTAAACTGTCGGACGGTAGTTGAATAAGCATTGGTCACATGTGTGTCATTTGTTTAATGTTAACTATATTCCAAGCAGTTGTTCTCATTACGCGTTTAGCTTTCTTGCATGTGCAGATGCTAAAGGCAAGGAGAACATGTTCGATGATAAGCTTCGGAATGAAGACACAACGTGAAGGCACTCAAATGATAAAGATGATCGAGTTGCCGCTGATCAATCACCAACACCACAAGGATCTCAAGCATTGAAGTCAAAAGATTCACAAGCATATTCAAAGGGGGAGTTTGTTAACACACTACCTAAATGAAAAGGGAGTTTGTTGATACACTTTCTACTTACGACGCATGAAGACTTTAAAGATCCTCCGACATGGAAGACATGGAAGACGAACCTCACGAGTAGCATCCAAGGGGGAGTTTGTTGATACATATTATGTGGACGCAACTCGGTTCGGTTCGACTCGGTCCGGCGGCAAGATGAAGAGTTTGGGGGGAAAAGTGAAGGAGGAGGGAAGAAATGGCGCTGTATAGTCTGTTTATGGAAAGACTTTTACCGGCGACAGTCTGTCGCCGCTATTAGGTTAACCAGGATAAGATATTGTTGATACATATTATGTGGACGCGACTCGGTTCGGTTCGACCCGGTTAGGTTCGGCCCAAGCCCGACGTCACGACATTCCTCCGTCGTGCGCCCCAGAGATCGACACGCGAAGCACGAAGCGCCGCGAGCCGGTTCCCGCTGCCATATCATCATGACATCATCATGATGATGTCATAAGTTGACTAAGCTTTCAAATATGAATTATGTGAATCATATTTACGTAAAGAATGATTGATTGTGCCATTTCTTTGGGCTGATTCTACACTGGGCCGAACCCCACTTGCTGAAATGCATGTCGACGAAACACATCTTGTTTCGTCGACTTTGATGATAATGTTATTGTGTTTCGTCGGCGAAACACTTGTTTCGTCAACCTTGATGTGTTTCGTCGTAGTGTTTCAATATATATACACAGATAACAGACAAAACACATGGGACAAGTCTGAATAGATTTGAGAGCGAACGCTGTAAACACACACACACTGAGAGTTTATGAGAGCATCTTGTAAACATTGTATTGTAACCGTTTTCTAGATTAATACAATGGAGTGTTAATCGGTGAATCGTTGTGTCTTACGTGTTCGTCACTTGGTTTAACTTACCCGTTTGGATTCCACACTTTCGGGTTTGTCGGAAAACAGGGAATAGAGGTTACTCGATCCTCCGGGTGGACCTACAGATATGTGTGGCTGGGAATTAAAGTGGGACACCTACCTTTAGCGGAGAAATGATGTCGCCGCTATTGACCCTAAGTCGTCGCCGGTATTGCCTCTTTAATCTCCAACCGTTAGATCAGAATAATGATCAACGGCTGGGGTTTGGGTTTGACGCGGATCGACCAATAGCGGCGACAGCTGGCATGTCGCCGCTAATAGTGGTCTTTTCTTGTAGTGAGATGCGGTTACAAAAACAGTGGGCATAAATAATGGCGGCATATAATTTTAGCCTTGTTATAAATTTTCAAACAAATTAACGCTCATATCTTGACTAACACTTTATACTTGTAGAAAGTAAAAGATATGGAAAGAACATCATAATCATAATGTGAAGGGGAATACGGATGGCGTCGGTTCGTTTTAAATGGGATGCGAGGTTTTGCCGATTGTTTCATTGTCGTGCCTTTGGGCGGGTGGAGGTCGGGTTTCTGCGCATCTGGGAGAGCCAAGGGGCTAGCGGCGGTCGAGTATTCGATCTTGGCCACAGCGCCCGGTGTCACGGTGGTTTACACGTCGTTCATTGTCGTTAGAAAAAAAAAACACACACTAGAACCCAAACTGATTTGACTCTATTTTTGTGTATATGACGGAAACTAATTACAAGAGCTTTAAATAAACAAACCTATCTTCTACTTGCATAAAAGAAGCGAAAAATAAACAGAAACAAACCCACTTAAACCCTAGCATATTCATTCCTCCATGATCTTATAATATTATATTCTTCAATAACCAACGTTTATTTCTCCAATTTACTCGGTCAAGCTCTTTACTGGTGCTTCAACTACGTATGGAAAACACGTGCTTAATGACCTCTTTACCCCTGATTTATTTGCTCACTTAATCAACATGCTGACCCGAATTGAACCATGACACCCGTGAACAAACTCCATTAACCCAACAAATTGTTAATCAACAACATAACTAACTAGCAGAGAAATTGTTGTTTTAAACAAAAATACGACTATCAACAAACTATTGTAAATGTCCTCTCAAGTTATATCATCATATCTGGCCAGGAGAGTATTAAATCAAGAGAAAGATAGCCTCTTGGTTAGGAGGTCAACAATCGAAACTGTAGTCGGAACATATCAAACACTACCAATATGTGCCAGCAGCATATCATGAATGAAATGTAAGTTAAACTCAAGATGTTTCATACATTGGTGAAACACAACAAAAGAGAACACGAAAAACGATTGCAAATCAAAAGAGAACAATGAAAACAACAAACAATGAATAATGAATAAGATATAAAAAGACTGGGTTGAAATAAGAGCTCACCACATAGTGTATTCATGAATACACTAAGGGGCTGTTTGTTTACCTCTTAATGAGCCTCTTATGGTTCAGACTGTTTGTTTCACGAGCAGATGTCTGAATGGATCAGACATTTGCCTATGAATGGTAAATTTTATACAAAGTCTGAATGGTTAAGATCTGTAATCTAAATTGGTCAGACATTTGCCTCTAAACGGTTTAGCATTATACATGCTCTTAATGGTTCAGAACTCTTACTGGTTCAGCACTTAATGGTTCAAACCTCTTACTGGTTCAGCACTTAACCATTTAGAAGTCGCCAAACAGCCCCTAAGGTTGTCAAAATCCAGACAAAGTGTATGTACGAGTGAATACAATAAACTATGTGAATAATGCACATTCAACATATTTACAATATATACACCAAATTTTGTTAAAAATCTAATATATTGTATTGAAGACATTAAAGTAATAATTCAATATTGTATTCATCAGATGATCCACTAAACTATACTCATGATCTACATAATGTATTCATCAATAAATACACTAGACTATGCAGAGGGCTTGTGTTAGTACATTCACAAATGAATAAACAAGAATATGTCCATCATCCACTATATTCACCCGAATCACCCGTTAATATATTAAACTATTAGCAAAATCTAGTACAATCTAGTACGAAGTGGATTCACATTTTATTATAAATTATAATAAAATATATAATAACAATTCTGTCATTATTTGTATAGTATAAATATAGTAGTACAAAATATCGGTTACGAAACTACATGAAAATAAACATACAATTGCAATTTTCTATATACCGAGTTTGATTCAAAATGTGTCTTCAGTGGTTGCTTCAAATGGCATTCTTCTAGTATCCTTGACTCTAGCATTCATCCCTTTGAGTTTCAACCATGCTCCTTGACTGCAACAATTAGGACACTAAAGGTTGACATTTTGTTTGAGGATCGTGTTAGACACAGGTCACTTATAATAGATTTTGAGTCTAACGTCTTTGTTTCCAGGGTACAATAACCGAAACAGTAGTTGTATTGTTGAAGAGGGCTCTCACGCTCAAGATTGCACCGGGTATAATGGTGTTTAGAAAAAGCAAAAAGAAGTTGTGTGAAAGAAACAATTTAGAGAATGTTCCTCTCTAATTTTTCATGGAACAAAAGAATCTGAATGAGTGTAGTTCTCTCTTATTTTCTATCTATAGAAACCATCTAATTTGATATATACACACTTATGCAAGACTTATTCAACCCGCTGCTCGGACTAAACAATTGGTCTAAACTGCTAACCAGGACAAATGACTGATCAAAAGCAAACATCTGATCAGGGAAAAATAGCCACGCACGAGACCCGAACCTCGCAATGACGCGAGTGTGCAAAGTGCGTAATCAAAGTGCTCGTCCCCCACACCATGTGCGCATGCATGTGCATGTTAGGGTGTTTCGTATCCTTTAGGATCCACATTAGTGTCTATTTTTAAGGAAATAACTTACAAGGAGTGTTCTTCCTTATATACCATTTCAAGTTTTGTCATCCCACATATGTGGGACAAGTTGACAAAGCTTAATCTATTTTTCTCTCTTTGGTTATTTTAACTATACAACTTCGAGCATTGGGATCTCATTCTTTTTAGCTCCATTTTGATAATAGTTTGGTTAGTTATGATACTCTTACAACATAGAACACAAATCCACAAATAATTATTTATACAACAAATATATTTAAACAGAATAATTAGTATCCAAAATATTTAGTGAAAACCCCATTTTCACTAAAATTCCCAACATCTTCAATATTAAATACACTAATGTTTCACTTTTACTGAATACAAGCTATCATCACAAACATAAATCATTAATCATAAACATATATTGTACCATGTAGCTTAATTTTGGGATAGCTTGGAGTGGTTCTTGGGAAGTATACAAACATTACTAAGGATATGTATGGTAGGACTAAAACTAGTGTCCGTTTTCCTGTAAGTTTTCTTCATTGTGGAGGTGAGACTCCACCAAGGTTATGTGTTGAGTAAGTTTCTTTTTTTGGTTCTGGATGAGATGTCAAAGTCGAATCAGGAGACAATTCCATGGTGCATGATTTTTGCAAATGATATTGTGTTAGCTGTGGAGACTAAACAGAGCCTAAATGTGAGGTTAGATGAGTGACGAATAGCTTTAGCAGACAAAGGTTAAAGCATTAGTTACTCTAAGATTGTGTCTCTTTAATGTGATTCCAGTTGGTGAAGGAACAACAAGGATCCAATGATCACCATTGAGGGTCAAGTTGTTTCGCATGCAAAGAAGTTGATCATTTTTACTAAGGGATTGGGAGATAGATAGTGGCGTGACCCCCCCCACATTCAAGATGGCTAGTGTGGGTGGTGAAGAGTAGCCATTATGGTATTATGCGATTGGAGATTCCGAACTAAACTAAAGGGAATTTTTTTAGGGTTGTAATAAAACATATTATGTTATATGGGACATGCTACTAGGCATAAAAAAAACACATATACACAAGATGGATGTAGCAGTGATGATGATCTTGAGGCGGATGTGTGGGAACACACAAGGTTAGACATGTCACACCCTCAAGTTATAGTTGTTAAAAGCCATCACCTCTTGCGCCTAGGTCCAATTTCCTAAAGAGGCGAGGCAATTGCGCCTTAAGTCAAGGCAAATGCTCTTTAATTATCCAAGTGATGGTTCATGCGCAGGTTCCGGCGAGATTCCTAGATTCTTGAGAGATTTCGGCCAAATTCTCTAAATTCTGACAAGATTCTAGCTAGATTTCTACTTTTATCTAACGAAACTACTTTTCTACACTAATAAACTAGTATTAATTTTCTATTATATAAAAATATTTTATGTTTTTTTTGTTGTACGCTTTTTTTTCTTAGGCCTGCGCTTTTTTTGCGCCTTGCACCTAGGCCCCAGGCGAGGCCTTTGCGCCTTGAGGGCGCTGCTTAAATGTCACACCCCAACCGATGGCGGAATCATCGGGGCGCGGCACTGAGCGAAACAGATTGTCCAGAAGTTTCCATAACAACTATCATTACCATTCAATTTAAGTTAACATGTCCCATACCATATCTCAAATAGTAAAACAAGTTATTACAGACAAGAACTAAACAAATATTCTGTTCCGACAACTCAGATTTAAACATAACAATTTATTCGTTGGTTTCTAGGACTCCAGTTCCTAGCTTCAATTTCATCACAGCCCGAGAAGCATATAAACAACCTAGGCACCTGTCACATACATTAAAATAATGTCAATACATACAATGTAAAGGTGAGCATACAAGTTTGGTAATAGCATATAGAGTTCGAATTAGATTACGCATAACCAGCACGTACACATAGTGAAATGAAGCACGTTAGTTATCGACATAGATCCATCGATACCAATGACTGCGGATTGACTGCCCGAGGCAGTTCGCAATACACGATTACCACTTTAATCCATGCAAGTAAAAGATCCTTAACAACCCCCGTGTGAACGGGTGCTGAGTGCAAACTATAGTACTATCGTTGCTAAGGCAGGTAGACAGCATTCCATGTGTAAACATAACAAACAAGCATTCATAAGCCACGTATAACATGCATTAATGGTTAAGCGTTAAAATAGCTTGAGTAGTGTGATAGTTGTAGTTTGAATAGTTGTAACGTATGTAACACCCAAAAGTGCTAAAGCAAAAAGGGTTCGAGTATACTCACAGCGATATGGATTGAAGGGAGCGCTTTACAGCGAGTACGATTAGCCTGAATAGATTCGACAACATAACGATAAGTGACGCGTAAAACAGTACAAGTGAGAGTGGGTAGGATGACAAGTCGTGCGGATCAGTCATCCGTGAGTAGAAGTCATCCGTGCGCATGACCTATCCGGGCGGATGGTGATGCGTGCGGATGGTGTTCCATCCGGTTAGGTCATCCGTGCGTGTGGCTGTCCGTGCGGGTGACAACCCGTGCGGACTAGTTGCACGTGCGGACGACTTATCCGTGCGGTGTGGATAAATGTTCAAGTGGATTGTTTCTTCCTAAGATGTGTTTGTGTATGATGGTTTGTGCTTTGGAGTTTTCGTTGTAGTATTTAGAAAACACCAAAGTGTTTCTACCTTTCAAGCCGGCCGCGCGGACGGCGGTCCGTGCGTATGGTAGTCCGTGCGGGCAGCCTGTGCGCGCGGGCAGAGACAATCCGTCCGGATAGCCTGTCCGTGCGTACGGCTTGGCCGTGCGGATGAAGATTGTTTGATTTTCATTTTAAGGCCTTAGTATCTCATGATCCGAAGAGTAATCCATTCAGAGGTCGTCCGTCCGGATTGCTCGTTCGTCGATACTCAAACCTCGTTTGGAAAGTGGGTCCCAAGGGTAGTCCGTGCGGATGACAACCCGTGCGTATGACCTGTACGTGCGTATGACCTGTACGTGCGTACGGCTCGTCCGTGCGGACAGCTAGTCTGTGCGGATAGCTTGTCCGTGCGGGCAACTGGCCCGGTTGTTCCGTTCGTCTACACTTGGTTTCTGTTGTCGTTTATCGAGACGTTCTGATTACGTGGCAACCACTTGGAGTTGTGTTCTCACCCGCGTGACTAGACCGGTCAGGAATCACCCTAACTCGGCCTGTCGGCGACTCAGAACGGTCGTCCCGGTTAACCCCGAAATCAGTTGTCTATGGGTAGCATTTCAGATCTAGAACTAGGGCATCACTATTGACGAGTAGAACACTAGGACTAATCGGATTCATACCGGTTTTAGGGGTAAAAGAAGGAGAGAACTTAGGTTTATTTCTTTCAACTCTTTTATCCTTAGAAAAGTTTAGTTCTAGGTGAGGTTATTGTAAAAACTGGTAGAAATCGTTTAGATCTGAGATATTCTTGGTGGAATGAAGCCAAACATGAAGTTCTTATGAACTTCATGATGACGTCACCCGTGTATACCTCAAATCCGGATGATTTCATGGTTGAAAGTGAAGATTTGAAAGATGGAAATGTGTAGAATGTTGTAGTGATCAAAGATGTACAAGAATTAGTGCAAGATCTTACCTGGATTGAGAGAAATCTGGGAAAAGGTGAAGAATGCGTGTGGTTCGGACGTCACTTGCCAAAAGTGGAAAAAGTGGAGAGTGACCCGTGTATTTATAGGATGCCAAAAAGGGAAAGGGTGAGCCGTGCGCATGGCACGCACCCGGGTAGGCTATCCGTGCGGACTGGTCATCCGTGCGGATTGGCAATCCGTGCGGACTGGCAATCGTGCGGGTGGGCCATCCGTGCGGATGCCACCTCCTTTGGTGTGTTCGGTGCGATGTTGATTCGGTTTTGATTTGCGAGCGATTCGATAGGGTTTCCTAACTAAATTACTTTCAGTCCCAACTACTTCTTATAGGGTTCGACTCGGAATTCGGGTTCGGGTTCGTTTAGATTCGAGTTAGACTTCGAGTTCGATTGAGTTCGCTTGATTATCCCAACATAAAATAACATAAAATAAACATGCACAAGTAACACGTAAGGCACACACACACGTATAATGACAAGTAGAATACACCGCTCGAGATACGATTTGAGGTCGATTTGATTAGCATAGCTTGATTAACTTTATCGCATTGTTACTTCCTATCGTTCACAGGTAGGTCGATTGAAATATGGTTAGCATGATTCGATTATTGCAATGTACGACATTTACTCCACATAATCCAAATATCATACAAACAATTCTACGAGTCATGTCGCGCGAAATCGGCCGTTGACTTTGACCTTGACTTTGACTTTCACTCGTGAAAACACGGGGTGTTACAGCCTCCCCTTGTTTAGGGAATTTCGTCCCGAAATTAAGCCGAAAGCTGTAACTAATTCGTGAATCACGTGTGAGAGTCCTTCGTTTGGATCATTGAAAATCGTCAAATTAACCAGGATTTTACGGTTAAAATTCGCTTATTTTTGGGTATGTTGAGCGAAGGTATCTGATCTAAAAACCTATAAAGTTTTAGATTTTAATTCGAAGTCGTTTGGGAGAAATCTGAGATTTTGTTAGAAAATGTTGAAAGTTGCTGTTGATGTTCACCGTATGGATAACAATCCGTGTTGATTATTGTTGACTCTGAATCGTGCGGAATCCGTGAACGATCGTGACCAAACACACAAGCAGTAATATAAACTGTGATTCTATTGGTTAGGTTCCGGCTCGATCTGTTTCGATTGCGATCCGACTCGTACGACGTGCGGAATCCGTGCACGAGTGAGATCGAACAGACAAAAACGCACAATTTTTCTTAACGTGATTCTTTGATTGATCTGATAATGTACAAGAGCTTTCTCTCTCTAGTTTCTCTTTATTTACAATATTGCCACCTTGCCTTTTCTTTCCGGTCATTACTCACTCGTTGAATAACTGTGGATACTTTGCCTTCATGTCGCTCTCGAGTTCCCAAGTGAACTCCGCGCCTCGTTTTCCTTCCCATCGGACTTTCACGATAGGGATGTTTGAGCGCCTGAGTTCTTTGGTTTTGCGATCCATGATCTCGACAGGCTTTTCCACGAAGTGTAATGTTTCGTTCACTTGTAGGTCATCTAGAGGAACATGTAAGTCGGGGTCGTAGATGCACTTTCGGAGGTTTGATACGTGGAAAGTCGGATGGACATTGCTAAGTTCTTCCGGTAATTCGAGTCTGTAGGCGACTTTTCCGATCCTTTCCAGAATCTTAAAAGGTCCCACATATCGAGGCGCGAGTTTCCCCTTTTTGCCGAACCGGACTACACCCTTCCAAGGTGATACCATTAGGAGTACGTAGTCACCAACGGCATACTCGTGGTGCTTGCGCTTTTTATCGGCGAGAAGCTTCTGTCTATCCCGAGCTTTCGCTAGATTGTCTCGGATTTGGAAAATTTTGTCTGTCGTTTCTTGTAGCAGCTCCGGACCGGTTAGTTGCGAGTGACCGATCTCGTGCCACACAATAGGCGATCGACATCTTCTTCTGTATAAGGCCTCGAAAGGTGCCATCTGGATGCTAGCCTGATAGCTGTTGTTATATGAGAATTCGACTAACGGAAGGTGTCTATCCCAATTACCACCGAAGTCTAGAACACACGAACGGAGCATGTCTTCAAGCGTACGAATCGTTCTTTCAGTCTGACCGTCGGTTTGTGGGTGGAACGCAGTACTTAGATTAAGCGTTGTACCGAGTGCCGTTTGAAACGTTTCCCACAATCGTGAAGTGAACCGAGCATCACGATCAGAGATGATGTCACGAGGCGTCCCATGTCGACAAATGATCTCGTCAGTGTAGATTCGGGCTAATCGTTCTACCTTATAGTCTTCTCGTATCGGAAGAAAGTGGGCTGATTTAGTCAATCGGTCAATAACAACCCAAATGCTGTCGTGACCTGATGACGTGGTTGGAAGTTTGGTTACGAAATCCATGGCTATGCTCTCCCACTTCCACATGGGGATCGGAGGTTGTTCGAGCAAGCCAGAGGGTCTTTGATGTTCAGCCTTGATTCTAGCACAGGTTAGGCATTTTCCGACGTAGAGAGCGATATCCCGTTTCATACCCGGCCACCAGTACCTATATCGAAGGTCGTGGTACATTTTGTCAGCACCAGGATGAATAGAGTATCGGGATTTGTGGGCTTCGTCCATGATAATCTGTCGCAGGTTAGTTCGCTTAGGAATCCAGATCTTGTCTAAGAAGTGGAATATCCCGTTCGATTTGCTCACAAGTTGGGCTCCATCGTGGTAGATTCTTTCCTTCTTCAGGGTGCGTTCGTTGAAACATGTATGCTGGGCGTCGAGAATAAGAGCTTCGAGATTGTGCTGGGCTTGAACATTTCGAGTGCTAAGCAGATAGCTCCGTCTGCTAAGTGCGTCGGCAACAACATTTGCTTTGCCTGGGTGATAACGAATCTCGCAGTCGTAGTCGTTGAGAAGTTCTACCCATCGGCGTTAACGCATATTCAGTTCCCTCTGATTAAAGATGTGTTGTAGGCTCTTGTGATCGGTGAAGATCGTACACTTAGTACCATACAGGTAGTGTCGCCAAATCTTTAATGCAAAAACAACGACGCCTAGCTTGAGATCGTGGGTTGTATAGTTCTTCTCGTGGATTTTGAGCTGACGAGATGCGTAGGCTATAACCTTGTCTCGTTGCATTAAGACACAACCGAGACCAAGGTTAGAAGCATCACAGTAGACAATGAAATTATCGTTTCCGTCGGGTAGTGTGAGAACAGGAGCATTGCAAAGCATGTACTTGAGGGTTCGAAAGGCAGACTCTTGTTTGGTTCCCCAGATAAAAGGCTGGTCCTTATGAGTGAGAGAAGTGAGTGGTACAACAATTTTCGAGAACCCTTCGATGAATCGTCGATAATAGCCCGCTAGCCCGAGAAAGGAGCGGACTTCAGTCGGGTTCTTAGGCGTAACCCAGCTCTTAACAGCTTCAATCTTCGCAGGATCGACGTGAATGCCCTGACTGTTTACGATGTGACCCATAAACTGAACTTCCCCCAACCAAAACTCGCACTTGGAGAATTTGGCGTAGAGTTGGTTCCCCTGGAGTAACTTGAGAACCAAACGTAGATGCTGCGCGTGTTCGGCTCTTGTTTTGGAATAGATCAAGACATCGTCGATGAACACGATGATGAAACGGTCAAGATACGGTTTACACACTCGATTCATCAGATCCATGAAAACTGCTGGTGCATTGGTTAGGCCAAAAGGCATGACAACGAATTCATAATGGCCGTAACGAGTGCGAAACGCGGTCTTGGGTATATCTTCCTCTTGTATACGCAGCTGGTGGTATCCGAAACGTAGATCGATCTTTGAAAAACACGTAGCGCCTTGTAGCTGATCAAACAAATCGTCGATTCGGGGCAGAGGATAGCGGTTTTTGATAGTCAACTTATTCAATTCCCGGTAGTCGATGCACATCCGGAACGACCCATCCTTCTTTTTAACGAAGAGAACTGGTGCGCCCCAAGGAGAGGTGCTCGGGCGAATAAAGCCTTTTTCAAGTAATTCCTGGAGTTGGGTTGAGAGTTCGCGCATTTCGGATGGCGCGAGTCGATAAGGAGTTCTGGCGATAGGGTTAGCTCTAGGAATGAGATCAATGCGAAAATCGACATCACGCTTCAGAGGTAGTCCGGGAAGATCCTCTGGAAAAACTTGAGGAAATTCTCGAACCACTGGAACGTCTTTTACTTTCTTCTTCTCTTTCTTTTCCTTCTCCGCTGCTACGACATGAGCCAAGAAAGCCCTGTATTCCTTACGGAGATACTTGCTAGCTTGTAGGCATGACATAAGCTTGAGACCCTTCGAAGTAGTATCACCATAAACGCACAATGAATCACCGTTTGCGAGAGAAAAACGAATCATTTTATCGAAACACACAACTTCGGCATGGTTCTCGCGAAGAAAGTCCATGCCTACTATGACATCAAAGCTTCCTAGTTGCATCGGAATGAGATCGATGGAGAAGATGTGATTGTTGAGCTCAAGAGTGCAATCACGAATAACAGAGTTTACAGCGATGGTTCTTCCGGTAGCGACTTCAACATCGAATGCAGAGGAGAGTCGGGAACGTTTACGACTAAGGAGTTTCTCAAATTCGAGTGACACAAAGCAATTATCGGCTCCAGTATCAAACAAACATGAAGCATAAATACCATTCACAAGGAACGTACCATTCACCACGTTGTTGTCGGCCTGGGCTTGACGCACGTTGAGGTTGAAAGTTCTGGCTCGTGCGGCCTGTTGCTGCTGCTGTTGCTGTTGTTGTGGTTGCTGTTGTTGCTGCTGGGGTTCTTGTTTTACCACCCTGTTCGGGCACATGTTGGCGAAATGGTTCGGGTCGCCACATGTGAAGCATGCTCTGGCTTTGACTGCGGGTGCCGGAGGAGCTTGTTGACCCTGTGGGGCAGCGAGTCGAGCTTGGTTGACAGGAGTTTGGCGAATACGGCAGTTGGCAGTAAAGTGGCCGTAGACGTTGCAATGAGCACAGAAGAGGCATTGAATAGCAGTCGGGTGATGATAGGTGCAAGTAGGGCAGAGTGGGTGTGGTCCAGTATATGCACGCTTTGCAGGCGGTGCATTGGCCACAGGCGCCACTACTTGACGCTGTTGAGCAGGTACAGCTTGGATCGGTGCAGCAGTAATCGCACAGTTTTTGTTGGTGGAGCTGTTCTTTCTCTTGTTCTTTCGCTTGTTGCTTGACGACGTGGGTTCAGCAGTTGGTGTGGTAGTGGTGGCTTGATGCAGATGCTTGGAGGTCTTATCCCACACCCCAGCCTTGACCCTTTTGTCATTGATCTCAGTGGCCAGCAGATAGGTTTCTTCGATCGTAGTAGTCTTAGCCGCTTGCACGAAATCAGCAACGCAGTCGGGCAAAGCTCGGATGTATTTTTTGATGGTCATATCAGGAGTCTTGACCTGGTCAGGACAGATAATGCTGAGCTGTTTGAAGCGAGCAGTGAGACCAGCATTGTCTCCATCCTTCTGATGTATGTGCCAAAATTCATCTTCAAGCTTTTGGCGCTCGTGAGGAGGGCAGAATTCCTCCAGCATGACTTCTTTGAGCTCTTCCCATGACAAACCGTAAGCTGCATCATTCCCTCTCTTGTTCCTCTCGGCCGTCCACCAGTCCAAAGCACGGGACTGAAAGACGCCGGTAGCGTTCAGAGTTCGAAGGTCATCAGGGCAACCACTTTGTCGCAGAGTAACCTCGATAGAGTCAAACCAGTGGAATAGAGCAGTAGGACCTCCTTCGCCTGTGAATTCTTTCAGCCCACATGACTTGAATTGTTTGAAGCTGAAAGGTCTCGCGGTAGCTTTAGGACCCTCAGTCCTCGATTCCTCGGATGATTTGCTGGCATTCTCGCAGACATCGCTCACAGCCTTTGCTACAGCTTTCGCGACGATGGAAGCAAGGCGTCTGTCCCTCTTTTCCTGACGAGAGAGTTGATGACGGGATCCAGACGACATTGTCCGCAATAGACATCGCCATGGAACTCAACACATGTATTCGAATCTCTCCTCACACGTCTATCACTACTAAAGCTCAGTAACACGCACCATGTAACGCATATAGTCACAAAATCACAGAGTTGCACCAAAATCACATAGACACATAGGGCACATAATCACAATATTCCTAGTGACTTAATCATAACAGGAAGAAACATACATACTTAGTCACTATAAGCACCTATCAGCATACAAACCATTCTGACTGCCTCTATTGTCGATTCGCTAGCGATGAGTTGTGTGGGTTTGTGTCTTAGCAGAAGCAATAGTGTTGGGTCGAAACCAATAGTATCTCAAAACGTTAACAAATAACAGAAAATACATCAAAATTTTTCATAAAGATCGCTAAATCGTAGGTAGATTGTCTGCGGCTAATAGACTTCGACTAACCAAAGTAGCTCAACTATTCGCAAGGATCCTGCACAACGACCTCTAGGACTACGCCTTTGCCTCGATTCTTGGCGTTGGCGCAATTCCCTTTGGTTAGGTTGTGTCTTTAGATCGTTGGAGTCCATCGAACTTTGGTGGAGTTTCGTATAAAAGCGGGACGAGTAGTCAAGGTTAGGGATTCACCCCTATCTTGCAACTTCCGTCCTCGTTTTTGATAAAAATCGAGGAGATTATTCATCAAAATATGGATTTCACTCCTGATTTGGTATAATTTTCCTCGTTTGTAGCTAAAACGTAATCTGATCAGGCAACTTTAGTCGAGAGTTTGCGGTTTTCACACCTATTCTCGGCCTTATTGCCCGTTCACAACTTGAAAATTCGAGTGTAATGATAGAAAAGAGTGAGTAATAGTGGTGAATTTACGCATACGCGTGAGTTGGTCTGTTGGTTCTTAACTATAGTCTAGGTCTCTAAGACTTCGACCCGGACTAGGTCGAGTCTTGCCTAATTCCCTATAGTTATGACTCTGATACCAATCTGTCACACCCCAACCGATGGCGGAATCATCGGGGCGCGGCACTGAGCGAAACAGATTGTCCAGAAGTTTCCATAACAACTATCATTACCATTCAATTTAAGTTAACATGTCCCATACCATGTCTCAAATAGTAAAACAAGTTATTACAGACAAGAACTAAACAAATATTCTGTTCCGACAACTCAGATTTAAACATAACAATTTATTCGTTGGTTTCTAGGACTCCAGTTCCTAGCTTCAATTTCATCACAGCCCGAGAAGCATATAAACAACCTAGGCACCTGTCACATACGTTAAAATAATGTCAATACATACAATGTAAAGGTGAGCATACAAGTTTGGTAATAGCATATAGAGTTCGAATTCGATTACGCATAACCAGCACGTACACATAGTGAAATGAAGCACGTTAGTTATCGACATAGATCCATCGATACCAATGACTGTGGGTTGACTGCCCGAGGCAGTTCGCAATACACGATTACCACTGTAATCCATGCAAGTAAAAGATCCTTAACAACCCCCGTGTGAACGGGTGCTGAGTCCAAACTATAGTACTATCATTGCTAAGGCAGGTAGACAGCATTCCATGTGTAAACATAACAAACAAGCATTCATAAGCCACGTATAACATGCATTAATGGTTAAGCGTTAAAATAGCTTGAGTAGTGTGATAGTTGTAGTTTGAATAGTTGTAACGTATGTAACACCCAAAAGTGCTAAAGCAAAAAGGGTTCGAGTATACTCACAGCGATATGGATTGAAGGGAGCGCTTTACAGCGAGTACGATTAGCCTAAATAGATTCGACAACATAACGATAAGTGACCCGTAAAACAGTACAAGTGAGAGTGGGTAGGATGACAAGTCGTGCGGATCAGTCATCCGTGAGTAGAAGTCATCCGTGCGCATGACCTATCCGGGCGGATGGTGATGCGTGCGGATGGTGTTCCATCCGGTTAGGTCATCCGTGCGTGTGGCTGTCCGTGCGGGTGACAACCCGTGCGGACTAGTTGCACGTGCGGACGACTTATCCGTGCGGTGTGGATAAATATTCAAGTGGATTGTTTCTTCCTAAGATGTGTTTGTTTATGATGGTTTGTGCTTTGGAGTTTTCGTTGTAGTATTTAGAAAACACCAAAGTGTTTCTACCTTTCAAGCCGGCCGCGCGGACGGCGGTCCGTGCGTATGGTAGTCCGTGCGGGCAGCCTGTGCGCGCGGGCAGAGACAATCCGTCCGGATAGCCTGTCCGTGCGTACGGCTTGGCCATGCGGATGAAGATTGTTTGATTTTCATTTTAAGGCCTTAGTATCTCATGATCCGAAGAGTAATCCATTCAGAGGTCGTCCGTCCGGATTGCTCGTTCGTCGATACTCAAACCTCGTTTGGAAAGTGGGTCCCAAGGGTAGTCCGTGCGGATGACAACCCGTGCGTATGACCTGTACGTGCGTATGACCTGTACGTGCGTACGGCTCGTCCGTGCGGACAGCTAGTCCGTGCGGATAGCTTGTCCGTGCGGGCAACTGGCCCGGTTGTTCCGTTCGTCTACACTTGGTTTCTGTTGTCGTTTATCGAGACGTTCTGATTACGTGGCAACCACTTGGAGTTGTGTTCTCACCCGCGTGACTAGACCGGTCAGGAATCACCCTAACTCGGCCTGTCGGCGACTCAGAACGGTCGTCCCGGTTAACCCCGAAATCAGTTGTCTATGGGTAGCATTTCAGATCTAGAACTAGGGCATCACTATTGACGAGTAGAACACTAGGACTGATCGGATTCATACCGGTTTTAGGGGTAAAAGAAGGAGAGAACTTAGGTTTATTTCTTTCAACTCTTTTATCCTTAGAAAAGTTTAGTTCTAGGTGAGGTTATTGTAAAAACTGGTAGAAATCGTTTAGATCTGAGATATTCTTGGTGGAATGAAGCCAAACATGAAGTTCTTATGAACTTCATGATGACGTCACCCGTGTATACCTCAAATCCGGATGATTTCATGGTTGAAAGTGAAGATTTGAAAGATGGAAATGTGTAGAATGGTGTAGTGATCAAAGATGTACAAGAATTAGTGCAAGATCTTACCTGGATTGAGAGAAATCTGGGAAAAGGTGAGGAATGCGTGTGGTTCGGACGTCACTTGCCAAAAGTGGAAAAAGTGGAGAGTGACCCGTGTATTTATAGGATGCCAAAAAGGGAAAGGGTGAGCCGTGCGCATGGCACGCACCCGGGTAGGCTATCCATGCGGACTGGTCATCCGTGCGGATGCCACCTCCTTTGGTGTGTTCGGTGCGATGTTGATTCGGTTTCGATTTGCGAGCGATTCGATAGGGTTTCCTAACTAAATTACTTTCAGTCCTAACTACTTCTTATAGGGTTCGACTCGGAATTCGGGTTCGGGTTCGTTTAGATTCGAGTTAGACTTCGAGTTCGATTGAGTTCTTTTGATTATCCCAACATAAAATAACATAAAATAAACATGCACAAGTAACACGTAAGGCACACACACACGTATAATGACAAGTAGAATACACCGCTCGAGTTACGATTTGAGGTCGATTTGATTAGCATAGCTTGATTAACTTTATCGCATTGTTACTTCCTATCGTTCACAGTCGTAGGTCGATTGAAATATGGTTAGCATGATTTGATTATTGCAATGTACGACATTTACTCCACATAATCCAAATATCATACAAACAATTCTACGAGTCATGTCGCGCGAAATCGGCCGTTGACTTTGACCTTGACTTTGACTTTCACTCGTGAAAACACGGGGTGTTACATTAAAGCTTTTAATAACTATGCTTCAAGTATATTTGAAGCATTTATGTTGGTAGTTTAGTGCATGTAATCCCAGATATGAAGTACTCTAATTCTTCCACTTCATGTTAAATTTGTAGGAATTAACCATTAAAACATGTGAGCATATACACAAACTAAAGTTGTTACAGCTGAAACAGGTTTTCTTGTATACTGGTTTCACATGTGTGTAAGAATTGTAAATACTCGTGCAGTTTATAGTTTATAACATAAAAGGGATGGTGTCTGCAGGAGAATAAGACCCTTTCGGACCCAACCATATTATAAAACTGTCAGTTCTAACCTGTTACAAGTCCCAAGGGCCGGCCCTCAGAATTCGTGTACACTGTTCGAGCTCAAAAAAAAATGTCCTTAGGCCTTAACGAAATTGGATATTGGGCTCACTAAAGGTCTAAACCTAATGCCAATGGGCTAATAACTAATCTAAACCATAAAGTGAGCCTATATCGGTGTTTGTATGGGTATACCCTATTAATTTTTTGTTTTACATATCCATATCAGGTTTTTTTTTTTAAATTACATGCCCTTCGATTCGATTCGGGTCGTGGCCGGTGGTCCTCCCGCCCACCCACAAGGCCGCCCCTACCAGTCCCGGCCATTTTTGCCAGGTATAGTTTCATCATAATCTGAAATAATGAATGCTATACCAAAATCAGGTGAAGATCATGGTTATTAGAGTGTGTATGTGTATGTAGGAGAGGTGTATGTATTCTGTATTTTGAGTTAGTTATACTAGCTCTACTTGATTGTTGACTTAGTTAGATGGTAGTTAGTATGGTTTGGACTCTATATATAGAGTCTTATTGTACATTTCATTTATGTTATGAAAACTGAGTTTGGATAGTCTGATACTACCTTTTAATGGTAAAGATTGTCGGTGACTCCAGCCATTGTTTCAGAAGATGAAAATACAGAGGCAACTTCTGTTCTTGTAGGAAGGTCTGTTTCTCTATGTCTTTCAATCTTTTTAACCTTAAATCTTTAATATTAAAATAAATAAGAAGTAATGAAATAGTTGAGTTAAACCTACCAGCACCACTTGTGATAGTTAAACCTAGCTAAATTAGATTGCTAACATTATACTTCTTTAGTTTCTATTTGGACATGTATGTCTAGAAAACTAGTTATATTTTTTATAAGAATTGTATCAATTTAAACCATTTGAGGTACATGATATTATATCTTCTTTGTTGACTATATTATCATTGTTATGCAACTCATAATGTTGGAAGAATTGCTGTGTAAGAACCCAATTATGCTTTTTTACAACTCAACATCAATTGCTATAAAATTGCAGCTCTGCAAAATGCTTAAACCTGTTTTCATGCTATTTTATTCTGGTTATCACTCATTCAAACATCAAATTTATTTCTCAATAAGTGAAGTTTAATGTTCAGGTTCTGAGACGCCCTCGTGAAGCAGCTTGGAAAGCGGAAAAAGAATCGCAGTTGATATGATTACTTCACTTATTGTTTCATATCTGTAAATTATAGGTGTCGTGCTTGATCAAAATTTTGGAAATTTGTTATATTACTAATAATGTTGCTGATGACAGAGTCATAGCATGCCTAAATATCTGCTCATCCTAGATTAATTCAAGATTTAACGACTTATATTCATTATGTTGGGAATCAGTGGTTCAAAATAGCGGAAACGGTTTATATATAAAACTCATTAAGTCCGATTTTATATATAAAAACTCATAGTTAAATTTATTAACCCGGTTAATAAATATTCCCAATCAGGATCAAGATTACACACGTATAAACAAATAAATAAACAACCATAGAGAGTTTAGTAATCAACCTTTGACGACTACACCGGGATTGTAACACGCGGGTTACAACGAATCCTCGCTAGTAGGAAGTTCACGCAACCAAGCACTTGATACCCAAAGGTAGAACCGGCTAAGAGCTTGGTTTCCTTCTTAGATTGTCGGCCAAAAAGAAAGAAGATGTGAATGCTCGAGCAGAAATATATTGGAGGAGTAGGTGTATGTTTAGCTTCCTCACTATCTTCTGTTGTTGGCATGTGCTTATAAAAGAATTTTTTCTTTTCCAACAAGTGGCCAACATCATCATATAATTGGCAATTATCTTCTAGTGGACAATTATCAGTAGGCATTTACTATCTTATAGAATTGCCGACCTATGAAGCCATATTGATTTATTTGAGTTATAATATAACACTTATCAAATTATCTAATATTTGATACATTATATTTATAAAACTCAAACTTACACCAAACCCATTGAGATTATATTCTTATAACCTTCTCAATAATAATCTAATTAATATTAAGTCTCTCGAGTTCAAATATTATTATTTCAGAAATAATAACACACCTATTTGTGAACATATACGATTCGTGTACCAACGTGTAACTCTTCGGATCGTACCGAGTTAGTTACGTTGACTTTTAATTATATCGGACATATATCTCCAACAATCTCCCACTTGGACGATTTTAATTAAAATGAGTCAACGTGTGCAGAGTTGGACGACTAGCTTCATCGCACTGCTCCTAACACGGTATGACACTTTACAATCGTCAACTAGTTTTTGAGTTCAAGTAACACTTTACTTAACCAAATACTTTAGCCCTGATATTCCTATCAATAAGTCCCTTCTGTATAGAACATTCGTTGATCATAAGACATGGATCATTCATTCTTATATAGTGATCAACCATTCTCTATTCTCGTCCTTAATTCAAAATGGTCTACCGAACTCTTTAGTCCGGGCGTGGCCACGCGTTTATTCCAGTTTGAGTTAACGAGGGCGCCAGAATGCCTAAACTTCTAATCACATAGAAGTACAGAATTCCATCAGCATCATACAACTCCCACTTAATCTTGGATTTTTCCCAATGCTACCCGGATTACTATCCGTGTTTCAGGATAGTGTTAGATAACATCAAAGATTGTCCTTGATCAATGTAGTTTGATATGTGCCTAAGGGAAAAGGGACAGATTGATCATATCAATATCAAAACATCTCATGACTTAGATCCATGGAGATCGTTTTGAAGCGAGTCACATCCAATATCATTCCCTAGTGATATTTGTGAATTCTGATTCTCAAACCTTTGAGTTATTCATCTCATGAATACAATCATCTCAATTCACAATAGTCTTACATTCAAATTCATTCCCATGTAATTTGATTGACTACGGATATTTTAGAATACGCTTATTCAAGGATTTAAACATACAAATAACGAACACAGTTATAGAATAATTAAACTTGCATTTAACCAATATATCAAATAACTATTCAATATAATTGTTGTAGTTCAAATTTAAAACACCAATACTAACTACAGATCATTCCCATTGTCTAGCAAATCTAAGCCTTATCTTTTCAGCATGCTCTTCATGTTTAGCTTGAGGCAAAGGCTTAGTAAAGGGGTCAGCCAAATTTAGATCTGTATGAACTTTGCTTATTATGATGTCTCCACGCTCTATTATCTCTCTAATATAGTGGAATTTTCTGAGTATATGCCTTGTGGTTTGATGCGACCTTGGTTCCTTTGCAAGAGCAATGGCACCAATGTTGTCACACAGCATCTCGATTGGTTTCTCTATGCTAGGCACAACGTCAAGATCAGTAATGAATTTCTTCATCCAGGAAGCCTCCTTAGCAGCATCCGATGCAGCATTGTATTCTGATTCACAGGTGGATTGAGCAACCACACTTTGCTTTGAGCTCTTCCAAGTAATAGCCCCACCATTCAGAATGAAAACATATCCCGTCTGTGATCTTGAATCATCACGATCAGTCCCAAAAATTACATCAGTATAACACTTAACTGACAACTCCTCATCCAGTCCTCCATATATTAAGAACATGTCCTTAGTCCTTCTTAAGTACTTAAGAATGTTCTTCACTGCAGCCCAGTGACTTTCTCCTGGATTCTGTTGGTATCTACTCGTTATGCTAATAGCATACGAGACATCAGGTCTAGTACATAACATGGCGTACATAATAGAACTAATGGCAGAAGCATATGGAACCTTTTCCATTTTCTTCTTTTCTTCATCAGTCTTTGCACACTGCTTGCTGTCAAGAATGGTTCCATGTGCCATGGGCAAGAGCCCCCTTTTCGAGTCTTGCATTGAAAAGCGTTGTATGACCTTTTCAATTTATGTACTTTGACTTAGACCTAATAACCGCTTTGATCTATCTCTATAAATCTTTATTCCTAGAATATAAGCGGCTTCACCAAGATCTTTCATTGCGAAACATTTACTCAACCAAGTCTTAACTTCTTTTAGCATAGGGATATTGTTTCCAATGATTAGTATGTCGTCTACATACAGAATAAGAAAAGTGATATAGCTCCCACTAGATTTCTTGTAAACACATGGTTCATCTTCGTTTTTAATGAAACCAAACTCTTTGATTTTCTGATCAAAACGAAGATTCCAGCTGCGAGATGCTTGCTTTAGTCCATAGATGGATTTATTTAGCTTGCACACCTTATTAGGATTCTTTGGATCAACAAAACCTTCAGGTTGAACCATA
Source organism: Helianthus tuberosus (assembly GCA_030545235.1). Taxonomy (NCBI): domain Eukaryota; kingdom Viridiplantae; phylum Streptophyta; class Magnoliopsida; order Asterales; family Asteraceae; genus Helianthus; species Helianthus tuberosus. Next base: position 162,704,818 of record CM060423.1, read on the forward strand.
TAGACATCTTCAAGTAAGTGTCCATTAAGGAACGCGGTCTTGACATCCATTTGCCATATCTCATAGTCATAATATGCAGCAATAGCAAGCAGAATTCTAATAGACTTAAGCATGGCTACTGGCGAAAAGGTTTCCTCATTATCAATTCCTTGAGTTTGAGTGTACCATTTTGCTACAAGCCTTGCTTTGTAGGTTTGCACATTTCCATCCATATCGGACTTCTATTTGAAGATCCATTTGTTTCCGACAGTCCGACATTCGGTAGGAAGATCAACCAAATCCCATACCTGGTTATCATACATGGATTGCATCTCTGTATTCATGGCTTCTTGTCATTTCTTGGATTCTGAATCCAAAATTGTAGCTTTGTAAGTAGCAGGTTCAACTTCATCAATCATGAAGATATCGTCATACCTTTCAGGTGCACGACGATCCCTAATACTTCTTCGAACACTTGGTGTTTCTGTTGTTTCTTTAGTCCTTTCAGGCTCAACTTCAACAACTGGACCAGTTACTTTTGGTTCTGACTCAACATTCGATTCAGTCACTTGTGATTCTCGAATTTCATCAAGATCCACATGGTTTTCTCCAATCCCCCGCGCCAGAAGCTCTTCCTCCAAGAAAGTGCCTCTGCGTTTAGTGAAAACTTTATTTTCAGTGGGGTGGTAGAATAGGTAACCGATCTTTTTGGCGTATCCTACGAAAACCACTTTTTCACCTCTGGGATCTAGTTTATCCGAAGATTCTAGAGTGACATAAGCATCACATCCCCAGACCTTAAGATAGGATATTTTAGGTTTCTTTCCATGCCATATCTCATAAGGCGTTTGGTCAACCTTCTTTGTTGGAGCTATATTCAAAATTCTTGCCGCAGTTTCTAGAGCATAACTCCAAAAGGAGCGTGGGAGGGTTGTTCGACACATCATAGATCGAATCATATCTAATAGAGTTCGATTTCTACGCTCAGACACACCATTATGTTGTGGTGTTCCAGGTGGAGTGAGTTGTGAAACTATTCCACAATCCTTTAGATGGTTGATGAATTCCTGACTAAGATATTCACCGCCTCGATCTGATCGAAGCATCTTAATAGTTCTATTTAGCTGATTCTCTACTTCGTTTTGGTATTCCTTGAACTTTTCAAATGTTTCATGTTTATGCTTCATAAGATAAACGTAACCATATCTACTGAAATCATCAGTAAATGTAACAAAGTATCTTTCTCCATGTCTTGACATTGTTCTGAATGGACCACATACATCTGTATGTACAAGTCCTAATAGATCATTAGATCTTTCTCCAACATTTGAAAAAGGTGCAACTTTCCACTTAAGCAAGATTCGCATTTCCCAAACGACTCAAGACACTTTGAATCTAATATTCCTGCGGTTTTGAGTTGTTTAACACGGTCCTCGCTTATGTGACCAAGTCTACAATGCCACATATACATATCATTAAAGTCTAACTTATTACGTTTATGAGAGATGTTGCATAATAAGTTATTGTCTTGGATTTCTATCTCATAGATTCCATTGTTTGGTTTTGCATTAAAGTAAAATATATCATTAAAATAAGCAGAAATAAATTCACCATTAAAACGAGAATTAAAACCTTGTCCATGCAAAACAGAAACCGAAACAATATTTCTAGTAACACTAGGAATAAAATAAACATTGTTCAAAACAAGTTCTAAACCAGAAGGAAGTAAAAGAACATATTCTCCAATTGCCTTCACAGCAACTCTTTGTCCATTGCCAACATGGACCTCCAAGTCGCCCTGTTTCAGCTTCTTAATCTTTCTTAGCCCCTGCAAAGCATTACAAATGTGAAAACCACATCCTGTGTCAAACACCCATGTTTTTCCAGAAAAAGAAAAGATTTCAATAACAAATATACCTGAGGACTCTCCTCCTGAAGCCTTGGCTTGCTTCAGTTCAGCCAAATACTTAGGACAGTTTCTCTTCCAGTGCCCAATTTCATTACAATGAAAACATTTGGCATCCTTCTGAGACTTCTTGTTTGCAACATATTTGCCCTTGCCCTTGCCCTTCCCCTTGCCCTGATGGCCCTTTTTCTTGGTGTTAGGTTTCTTGACCTGACCCTCCTTGATCATCAGCACTGGTGCAGTCTTGCTGGGTATATTCACCTCAGCAGTTTTGAGCATCTGATGCAGCTCTGCAAGTGTCTTCTCCATCCCATTCATATTGTAGTTCATAGATCAGAAGGAAGTAAAAGAACATATTCTCCAATTGCCTTCACAGCAACTCTTTGTCCATTGCCAACATGGACCTCCAAGTCACCCTGTTTCAGCTTCTTAATCTTTCTTAGCCCCTGCAAAGCATTACAAATGTGAAAACCACATCCTGTGTCAAACACCCATGTTTTGCCAGAAAAAGAAAAGATTTCAATAACAAATATACCTGAGGACTCTCCTCTTGAAGCCTTGGCTTGCTTCAGTTCAGCCAAATACTTAGGACAGTTTCTCTTCCAGTGCCCAATTTCATTACAATGAAAACATTTGGCATCCTTCTGAGACTTCTTGTTTGCAACAGATTTGCCCTTGCCCTTGCCCTTCCCTTTGCCCTGATGGCCCTTTTTCTTGGTGTTAGGTTTCTTGACCTGGCCCTCCTTGATCATCAGCACTGGTGCAGTTTTGAGCATCTGTTGCAGCTCTACAAGTGTCTTCTCCATCCCATTCATATTGTAGTTCATAGTGAACTGATCATACGACTTGGGCAATGAGTTGAGGATAATATCTCCAGCTAACTCATCACTCAAGGGGGATTCCAGACAAGCCAAGTGATCAACATATGCCTTCATTTTTAGCACATGAGCGCTAACTGATGTACCCTCTTGCATACGAGTGGTTATGAGTGATCTCATCACATCAAACCTTTCATGACGAGCCTTCTGTTGGAACATTTCTACCAGGTGCTCATTCATCTCGTATGCCATCATATCCTCCATGGACTTTTGAAGTTCAGGGATCATGGATGCCAGCATCAGACATGAGACTTTCATAGAGTCATCATAATGCTTTGCATAGCTTCTGTATGCAACAGTTTGCTGATTGATGGGTTCATCAGGGAGTGGCGTATCAAGAACGTACAGTTTGTTCTCCGCTTTGAGAACAATTTTCAAATTGCGGTGCCAGTCCATGAAGTTGGATTGGTTAAGTTTGTCCTTCTCTAAGATGGACTTGAGAGAGAATTGGGAGGAATTGTTTTCGTTTGACATCTTCAAAATTCAAAATTAATTAAATAGTATTTTATGTTTTAAATATCTTAATATAATTTTATGACCCAAAAACAAAATTTTTAATTAAGACGAGACCCCGATTCATCAAAACACAGTGAACTGTCTAAAGCACTATCCATTGGTATGATTATGTAGGTAAACAACGATTGTTAATTGTGTCCACTACACAACTCTCCATTTGGGGTTTTCGTTTAAAAGCGAAGTATGTTTAACCCCAACTATGCCCACTTGTCAAACAAATGATGTTTTGTCCTTTACTATTAACTGTAACACCGGCCTATGTTACACAGGAAACGCGATGATTACCTTCTTTCATGATGGACTCCCAGATGCAGGGTATGGCACTAACATTTGGGTTCGATTTAGAATGAAGTGTTAATTTGTTAAGGGTGGCATAAAACATCAATTTTAAAATTTCGGATTTATTTTAATATTTATCAAAAATATTTTGAATAACTTGTAGCATGAGGCGAGTTATACAATGGTTTATAAAATCCAATTTTATTTGATTCGTGATAATAGGAACACCTTTCCACACTCGACTCGATATAGTTTTAAATACCCTATTAAACTATGTTGGTCGTTATATCACGAATAATCTTGTTTTAAATTTTAATAAAACCCTTTTATTAAATTTACTTTTCAGTTTTATAAAACTTGTTTTAATAAAACTGTTGTCTTGATTGTAAAATTATTTAATTTTGGGTTATCTATATTATTTACGATAAATAAAACACAACCACACAATAATAAATAATTGAATCGCCCCCTAGTAGGTTGCCCGTTTCGTTTTAGCCAGAAACGAAACGAACTAGTCTAAAGGGTTTCAAAATCTAAAAATTGAAATCTCCCACTTGACCCGCGATCTCTATCTTCTTGGTACCTGTTCGCCATTTATCTTTATCTTGATATTTATCTTTATCTTGATCTTGTACTTTTGAGATTACAATAAGATTTGTAATTAGAAAAAAACAAATCTAATCTAATCCTATCTATTACATCGGATCCATTATCTGCCAAAAATACAAATAAAAAAATAAAATAATTACATCGGATCCAAATATCCGCAAAATAATACAAACCAAAGATAAAATAAAATAATAAAATAAAACAAACACAACCATGACAAGGGTCATAACCTAGGGCTCGATTCACATCACAATCCAAAGACAACCAAAAGTTTTGATCTTTTGTCAAAAAAAACTTTTGACAAATAAAACATAGATCAAAATTTATATCCTCTACCATCTATATGCGTGTAACCGTGGCTCTGATACCACTGTTGGGAATCAGTGGTTCAAAATAGCGAAAGCGGTTTATATATAAAACTCATTAAGTCCGATTTTATATATAAAAACTCATAGTTATATTTATTAACCCGGTTAATAAATATTCCCAATCAGGATCAAGATTACACACGTATAAACAAATAAATAAACAATCATAGAGAGTTTAGTAATCAACCTTTGACGACTACACCGGGATTGTAACACGCGGGTTACAACGAATCCTCGCTAGTAGGAAGTTCACGCAACCAAGCACTTGATACCCAAAGGTAGAACCGGCTAAGAGCTTGGTTTCCTTCTTAGATTGTCGGCCAAAAAGAAAGAAGATGTGAATGTTCGAGCAGAAATATATTGGAGGAGTAGGTGTATGTTTAGCTTCCTCACTTTCTTCTGTTGTTGGCATGTGCTTATAAAAGAATTTTTTTTTCTTTTCCCACAAGTGGCCAACATCATCATATAATTGGCAATTATCTTCTAGTGGACAATTATCAGTGGGCATTAACTATCTTATAGAATTGCCGACCTATGAAGCCATATTGATTTATTTGAGTTATAATATAACACTTATCAAATTATCTAATATTTGATACATTATATTTATAAAAATCAAACTGACACCAAACCCCTTGAGATTATACTCTTATAACCTTCTCAATAATAATCTAATTAATATTAAGTCTCTCGAGTTCAAATATTATTATTTCAGAAATAATAACACATCTATTTGTGAACATATACGATTCGTGTACCAACGTGTAACTCTTCGGATCGTACGGAGTTAGTTACGTTGACTATTAATTACATCGGACATATATCTCCAACACATTATAATTATAGTAACTATCATCGAACAAATAAATAACATATTATTACGTAACAACCTAAGATGGGGATTGGTTTTTTCCTTCTAATTCTCTAGTTTTCCCCGAATTAATTAACCCAACATGTTTACATTAACAATGCTTGAACCATTGTTTTCTTAGTATATATACGCTCTCGTGGAGTCAAGGGTTATTCATCGCATCTTTTTCAATCATTTCTCGTAAACTTTCCTCTACAAGTACTTTGGTTACATAGGACTTAGATCATATCTGTAAGTAATGGCGGCTTCAACTTCATCCACTCACAAGAGCTTCACATATGACGTGTTTTTGAGTTTTCAAGGCGAAACCCGTAAAAGCTTCGTTGATCGTCTCTATTTTGCTCTTCAATTTAGAAACATTCGAACTTACAAATATGATGACGAAATCAAGAAAGGAAGGAAGATCAGTTATGAGCACATCAAATCCATTAAAGACTCAAAGTTCTACATCATTGTTTTTTCCAAGAATTATGCGACTTTATCATGGTGCCTTGACGAGCTTGTGAATATTATGTAGTGCAATAAGACGAATGGCAAGCATGTAGTTTACCCTATCTTTTTTGATGTGGAACCCTCTGAAATCAGCAAACTAACTAGGTCGGTTGGAAAGGCCTTTGAAAAACATGGGGAGAATATCTCTGCTAAGAAATGGAAAGGAGCTCTAAAAGAAGCAGCCAATGTGTCTGGATGGGACTTATGGAACACATGTGATGGGCAATTTCTCATATTCTTTTATTTTTAGTGTTTACAATCTGTTTTCGAACTTGATATGTATAGATTGAAACTAATCACTCGTGGTTGATTTTAAGCAAGCTTACTAAATCTTCTCTTCTTAATTACACAGGTACGAAGCTAGATTCATCCAAAAAATTGTTGACCATGTTTCATTAGAGTTACAAAAGTCGAAAAAGAATGACCGATCTAACCTTTCAAGGTTAAAACTTTGTTGAGGATGTAAGAATAGCTCACATCTGTCACAACCCCCAAAATCCACCATGCGGGGTATCACCGCTTGGAGGCGTGACATGACCAGGATTGAGCCACCAATCATATTGAACATCGTAATTAAGTAAATAAGACCAACCACAATACGATTGGTGACCAAAGCTAGATAAACCATGTTTAGTTTAAACAGCGGAAGCATAAAAGTAAATCCAAAAGCATAAGTCCATAGTTTTAAAGTTCAAAACGCAAGTTTAATGAGTTCATAAGGATTTAAATAATAAACACGGAACATAACAGTCTGTATACCACAACGAATCCTTCCTCGTGCAAGCTCCAAGCGTTTAGCGACCTGTAAGGCATGTAACAACGAGTTAACAACAAAGTTGAGTGAGTTCATGTTTGGTTGTTTGGTTTTAAGTTGTTTCTGAAAAACGTGGTTTGACTTTCGTTGGCTTATTTGCCGTGGGGGTTACCCCGTAGTTGAAAGTATGTTTAACCAGTTCCTTTTTATTACCCAATCCATATCCATAATTAGTGGGGGCTTTCCCCGTGTGAACTACTAGACGGTATGATATCGACTGCTACACAAATAAGTTATGCCCTATATCAGCGTCTATCATCACTGATAATCTGCCATAGTCCATTAGTACACGCCCGTCCGACCGGCACGGTGTGAGGTTTGTTAAACCTAATAGCGCTATTAACTAATGACCCGCTCGCCATTGGCCTCGGCGATTAAGTCGATATAATGAAGAGGGACTTATTGATAGAGTTTTGTCTAGCTAGTTTTTAAGGTTGTTGTCCAACCCGAAGGAGGACGAACGTACGTATTCTGCACCAGGAGAATTCGTAGGATTAACAATGGCATCCTATTTATGGAGGATGGCCGTACATATCTTCCCAAAGGGATATGTAGATTTAGTTTTAAATTCTTTAACCCATTCCCAAACCACCGGGAATCCCATGCCTTGTAGAAAGTGTGAACTCACCTCGGTTTGCTCGGTTAACAGTCAAGGTCGGTCAATCACGTCCTAATATGATTACCAGTTAGTCATTTAGTGTTTTCAAATAGAGCACAAAGTTCCTACACGTATCTATCACATAACATGCATCACTTTAACGGTTTATGCCCATATATACTTCCCATCCTTTCCCCCACTCATAAACAAACATACGATAATGCACATAACACATATAACATGTTATATCATTCACAGATAACCTACCCGACATTTAGACATGCAAATTACAACTTATGTCATTTCAGCATTTATATTCAAAACCGGGCTATTTTCGGACATTTTAATAAAATGGTTAACTTATTCCAAAAATTCCCAAATTTTTACAGAATGTCTTAAACGTTCCAAATTTTATTGTATAAAATATCGGGGTCCAGTTCATTACCAATATTTTATAAAAATTCATTTTCCAGACTGAACTCAGATTTATCTTTTTCTGACCACAGTCCATGGAACAATTTATTAAAAATTCATCGTAAGTCCAATTTACGAAATTCTAGTGGGGTAATTACAAATACTTCAGTTGTCATCTACAGTACAATTTTCATGATCTAACTCTACACAGAACTCACGTTATGACAGAAAACAAAACACATATTTTCAGCAGAAAAATGCAGCTCTAGCTGCTGTTACAAAATGACGCTTTAAAAATAGTAAACGAAGTCCAAAAATTATGATTCCAGTTCCATTAGAACCGTATTTCATAATAACACGTTTTAGACCAAAAATATCAGTTTTTCGTTGAGATTATGACCTGTTTACAGCCAACTGAAGTTGGCTGTAAAACTTGGACAGATTCTGTTTTCATTCTTTAACTTACTAACTTGTGTTCGATTGATTCCGTTAATCATGTTTAGTGATCACAACAACATCAAACATCAATATTAACCAACAAATCATCAGAAAATCAACAAGAATCATAACAACACAAGATCTACATGATTTACACACATAACTTCTCTTTATCCACACTTTAACACATTATGTTCAAGACTTGTTCATGAGCTTTAAAGTTTCTTAACTTTGTATCATTCTAACATCTATTAACCACTAAAATCAAGAACAAGATGGTGATTTGGAGCACTTACTACTAGCACAAGGCTAGGGAAGAAACAAGTTGTAAATGAGGTGGATAAAAGAAAACTAGAGAGGTCCTTGCGATTCCGTAAGCTCCGAGTCTCCTCGTATGAACTCTAGCACCTTGGATTGTATGTGGTTTAGTAAGATCAAAGTTGGAAAGTAATGGTGGGTGGGCTATGGATCTCGGACGAACTCAAGGTAAGGAGAGAGGTGAGAGCAATTTTTTTGTTGGAGTGTTTTGTGTAAATGAGAGTGTTTATCTTCTAAGCAAATTTATAATCCAATTAGCTTATTGTCCATAAGGTAAAATGTCACCTAGATATTTAACAATGACAATATAATAATCAAGAAAGGAAAGTGTGTGTCCCCTTGGGGGAAACGATCGTTGGGGGGGGGGGTTCATATGGTTAGATCTTAACCATTTAGTTAGGTAACTAGTTATGCTTAGTTAGGTGATTAATTTGTTACTTAGTGTGTTATGAAATATAACGGGTGTTAGGGTATTCGGGGATCCTAACTGGCTCAGAAAAGGAAAGACAATGTCATTGACAATATTTTTATGTTCCGGGTAAAGTCCGGTTGTTCGGTTTGACACTGTTCCGTTAAAGTGCTTAATTAATCCATAAGGTGTCCTACATATATATTTTTGTAACGTTTTTAATTTTCAACACTCAGGAAAATATAACGGACTATTTAGTGACCTTTCTGTACACTATTAGTATATTAACAAGTACATATAAGTATAACACAGTAAATCAGGGAGCAGTTAAATGATTCAGCACAGTCATCAAGCACTCTATTTATCATTAATAAACTATACGGTTACATGTAAATTTGAGGGTTGTCACATTCTCCCCCTGTTAAGAGAATTTCGTCCCGAAATTTAGCGCGTAGTTACTGAGGAAGCTAGTTAAGTTGCGTTGTTTTCCTGATTTTCCTGGGGTGTCACATCATCCCCCCGTTGATTTGGAATTTTGTCCCGAAATTCTGCAGTAGCTTCAGCCTCCGTAGTGGTTGCGTTTATCTTAAACAGTTGGGGATACTTGAGTTTCATTTGGTCTTCTCGTTCCCAGGTATACTCTGGGCCACGACAAGCATTCCAACGAACTCGGACCAGAGGTATCCTGGTATGCTTGAGGATCTTAACATCCCGATCCGTAATCTCTACTGGTTCCTCGACGAATCGCAGCTGGTCGTCGATAGTGAGTTCCTTGAGAGGAACTATGAGGGTCTCATCTGACAGACACTTCTTCAGATTCGACACATGGAATACGTCGTGAACTCCGCTGAGTTCTTCGGGTAGATTCAACCTGTAGGCGACCTTGCCAATTTTCTCGGTGACTTCTAATGGTCAGACATAACGCGGATTGAGTTTGCCTCGTTTGCCAAAGCGGACTACACCTTTCCAAGGTGAGACTTTGAGTAGCACTCGATCCCCAACCTGGAACTCGAGTGGTTTTCTTCCCTTATCAGCATAGCTTTTCTGACGGTCACGAGCTGCCGCCATTCGCTGTCGTATCTGAGCAATTCTCTCAGTGGTATCTACCACAAGTTCTGGGCCCGTGATTTGGCTGTCACCAACTTCTGCCCAACAGAGAGCCGATCGGCATTTGCGTCCGTACAATGCCTCGAACGGGGCGGCTTGGATGTTGGTGTGGTAGCTGTTGTTATATGAAAACTCCACTAACGGGAGATGCTTTTCCCAGCCATTACCAAAATCGATTACACATGCCCTAAGCATGTCTTCAAGGGTTTGGATGGTGCGTTCAGATTGCCCATCCGTCTGTGGATGATATGCCGTGCTCATATCTAAACGTGAGCCAAAAGACTTGTGCATAGCTTGCCATAGTTCAGAGGTAAAACGCGCGTCACGATCTGATATGATAGAGGTTGGCACTTCGTGCCTTGATACCACTTTCTTTAGATAGATGTCTGCTAAAGTAGAAAACTTATCCGTTTCCTTGATTGCCAGAAAATGTGCAGACTTGGTCAGTCGATCTACGATCACCCAAATGGTATCCTTTCCGCGTTGAGATCTGGGCAAGCCAGTAACGAAATCCATGGAAATTTACTCCCATTTCCATTTCGGTATCTCTGGTTGTTGGAGTAGGCCTGATGGTTTCTGGTACTCAACCTTGACCCTAGCACAAGTCAAGCATTTACTGACGTAGGTTGCTATGCTGGCTTTCATACCAGGCCACCAATACGTAGTCTTGAGGTCGTGGTACATCTTATCCGAACCAGGATCTACTGAATAACGAGACTTATGTGCTTCATCCATCACAAGCTCGCGTAGGTCTCCATACAGTGGAACCCAGATGCGTCTGTTTACATAGTAGGTGTCGTTTTCCTTTTGTTCTAGCCGTTGTCTCGATCCTCGAAGGGACTCAGCCCTAATGTTCTCCGCTTTCAATGCTTCAACCTGAGCGTCGCGAATCTGAGCGGGAAGGTTAGATTGGATGGTAAGTTGTAAAGCACGTACACGCTTAGGTATAGTATCCTTTCGACTGAGGGCGTCAGCCACAACATTGGCCTTGCCCGGATGATATTTGATAGCGCATTCATAATCGTTCAAGAGTTCGACCCATCGGCGTTGACGCATGTTTAACTCCTTTTGCTTGAAGATATGCTCGAGACTCCTGTGATCGGTGTAAATGGTGCACTTGGTACCGTACAGGTAATGTCTCCATATCTTAAGCGCGAAAACAACTGCTCCCAGCTCCAGATCGTGAGTAGTGTAATTTCTTTCGTGAACTTTAAGTTGGCGCGATGCGTAGGCAATGACCTTGTCACGTTGCATCAACACGCAACCAAGTCCTTGGATGGAAGCGTCGCAATAAACTACAAAATCATCTGTGCCTTCAGGCAATGAGAGGATAGGCGCGCTACAAAGTCTATCTTTCAAGTGCTGAAATGCGGACTCCTGTGCATCACCCCAACGATAGGTGACACCTTTTTGAGTCAGTGAAGTGAGAGGTTGCGCAATCTTGGAGAAATCCTTGATAAACCTTCTGTAATATCCTGCCAAACCCAAGAATTGGCGGATTTCTGTTGGTGTACGAGGTGCAGGCCAGTTCTTGATCGAGTCAACCTCGGATGGATCCACATGAATTCCATCCTTGTTTACCACGTGGCCTAGAAAGTGAACTTCACGAAGCCAGAAGTCACATTTCGAAAACTTGGCATACAACTGCTCTTTTCGAAGAAGTTCCAGCATAAGTCGTAGATGCTGCTCGTGTTCCTCCTGACTCTTAGAATAGATCAGGATATCATCGATGAACACTATAACGAACTTATCCAGGTAAGGTTTGCATACTCGGTTCATGAGATCCATGAAGACCGCTGGTGCATTCGTCAGCCCGAATGGCATAACCAGAAACTCGTAATGGCTGTAACGAGTTCTGAATGCTGTTTTGGAGACGTCCTCATCTCGGACCCTCAGCTGATGGTATCCCGATCTCAAATCAATCTTGGAGTAATAGCTCGACCCTTGCAACTGGTCGAACAAGTCGTCAATACGTGGAAGAGGATAACGATTCTTCACGGTAACCTTGTTAAGTTCGCGGTAGTCGATACACATTCTGAAAGTACCATCTTTCTTCTTCACAAACAAGACTGGAGCTCCCCACGGCGAAGAGCTAGGACGTATAAAACCCTTTTCCAAGAGTTCTTGCAGTTGCGTAGACAGTTCTTCAAGTTCTGATGGAGCTAGACGATAAGGTGCTCGAGCTATGGGCGCTGCTCCAGGAGCTAGCTCGATTTGAAACTCAACTTGGCGATGAGGCGGAAGACCAGGTAATTCCTCAGGAAATACCTCAGGAAAATCACGCACAATAGGAATGTCCTCAATTCTCTTCTCTTCCGTTGATGTGTCAGTAACGAGTACTAAAATGGCAGTGTGGCCCTTTCACAAACACTTCTGGGCCTTAAGGAAAGAGATGATGCCCACCACGGCACCACTCTTGTCGCCATGAATCTCGAGGGGTTCTTTACCAGAACGAGGGATGCGGATAATCTTCTCGTTGCAAAGAATTTCCGCTTGATGTTGAGATAACCAATCCATCCCAATAACAACGTCGAAACTACCCAGAACGATAGGGATAAGATCGATAGAGAAAGTCTGACCAGCTAAGACGAGGTTACAACCTTTAACTATGTGTGTGGCTTCAAGACTTTTACCGTTGGCTAGTTCTACCGTGTGTTTGGTGTTCAAAAGTGTTGGAGTGCGCTTAAGCATTTGACGAACTTTTAAGGACACGTAACTAGTATCGGCACCCGAATCGAATAAAACAGTAACAAAGAAATCATCCAGAAGAAACTTACCCATCACAACGTTGGGATCGTTCCTTGCATCACCTTGACCAATCACGAAGGCACGACCTCGGGCGCCATTGCCATTATTGTTACCCCCGTTGTTGCCTCCATTGTTGCCGCCATTGTTGTTCCCATTGTGGTTCCCGTTTCCTTGGTTGTTGTGGTTCTGGTTCTGGTTCAGCTGAGGACAGTTCTTCTTAAAGTGGCCTTCAGCGCCACACTGAAAGCATCCTTTATTGCCCTGCTGTTGTTGCTGTTGGTGGTTCTGTGGAGCTTGTTGTTGTTGGCGATTCTGGTTTGCAGGACGCGGGCTCCTGCAATCCCTAGCTTCATGACCCAGCTTGTGACATCTCTGACAACGACCTTTGTTGCACTGTCCGCTGTGATGCTTGTTGCACCGGTTGCACTTGGGGTGGTTCCCTCGGTATCCACCCTGTCCTTGATTACCAGAAAATTGCTGACCGGGACTCTGGTAGTCATCAGTCTTTCGCTGCTGAGACTGAACTGAAGTAGAACCCTTACTGGAGTTCCCATCCCATTTTCGCTTGTTGTCGGTAGGTGCATCAGAAGTAGCTATGGCACTGATTCGTTTGGGCAGCCTGTTTTGCTCAACTGCCTGCTCTGTGAGTCGATGGGCCAACTTGATGATTTGCTGTATGGTACCCAGGTTGGCTGAAGTCACGTGACTTTGAATCTCTGGTACAAGGCCCTTGAGATACAGCTCAATTCGTTTCATGGGAGGGTCCACCATGGTAGGGCACAAGATGGCCAGCTCATTTGACCTTTTCGTATACGCCTCAATCTCCGACCCCGTCATTTTCAGATTGAAAAATTCCACTTCTAGCTTGTGGATGTCATCCCGACTGCAGTACTCCTCTTTGATCAGTTCTTTGAAGCCATTCCAGCGGGTGGTATTAGCAACTGCTAGTCCTAGTAGTTGAACCTGTGCCTTCCACCAGGTTAACGCAGCTCCTTCAAGTGTTCCGGTAGCATATTTCACCCTACGGTCTTCGGGGCATTCGCACATCTCGAAAACTGACTCAAGCTTTTCAAACCAGTGAAGAAGGCCCACTGCTCCTTCGGTGCCACTGAAAGTAGTAGGTCGGCAGTCCATGAATGTTTTGATTATGCACACAGGAGTTTGAGCATGTTGACCTGTTGTGTGAGAATAGCAGACAAGGTTAAGCACGAGGGTTGGTTTGTGAAGGTTGGATCTAAACGTCCTAAGGTGAGTTGATATAGCAGGTTATACCTCCTGCTGGATTTGCTGCGAGTGCCTCAGCAACTCGTTCGTTGATCAAAGCCGTCAACTGGGCTTGAGTAAGGTTGATACGTCCTCCGCGTCCGCTCATGATCTTCATAATGAAGCAACGTAAGTGAGAAAGGTGTCGCGAAAGTGCGTAAGTGTGGGACGACAATAGAGAGTAAGCACACAAGGTTCAAATAGCAATTGTCACGTTATCTAATGCACAGTGAGAACTATCTAACCGACAATATAGCATAAATCATACCACTTATGGTGTCGAGTCTTGCACGTAGAGCGAAGCGTCGTTGTGGATCGTTAAACACTGTACAGGTTATAGTCTGGTTTTATCAAAAAGCTTTTCCCTTTTTTAAAACCAAGTTCACTATAACCAATGGCTCTGATACCAATCTGTCACAACCCCCAAAATCCACCATGCGGGGTATCACCGCTTGGAGGCGTGACATGACCAGGATCGAGCCACCAATCATATTGAACATCGTAATTAAGTAAATAAGACCAACCACAATACGATTGGTGACCAAAGCTAGATGAACCATGTTTAGTTTAAACAGCGGAAGCATAAAAGTAAATCCAAAAGCATATGTCCATAGTTTTAAAGTTCAAAACGCAAGTTTAATGAGTTCATAAGGATTTAAATAATAAACACGGAACATAACAGTCCGTATACCACAACTACTCCTTCCTCGTGCAAGCTCCAAGCGTTTAGTGACCTGTAAGGCATGTAACAACGAGTCAACAACAAAGTTGAGTGAGTTCACGTTTGGTTGTTTGGTTTTAAGTTGTTTCTGAAAAATGTGGTTTGACTTCCGTTGGCTTATTTGCCGTGGGGGTTACCCCGTAGTTGAAAGTATGTTTAACCAGTTTCTTTTTATTACCCAGTCCATATCCATAATTAGTGGGGGCTTTCCCCGTGTGAACTACTAGACGGTATGATATCGACTGCTACGCAAATAAGTTGTGCCCTATATCAGCGTCTATCATCACTGATAATCTGCCATAGTCCATTAGTACACGCCCGTCCGACCGGCACGGTGTGAGGTTTGTTAAACCTAATAGCGCTATTAACTAACGACCCGCTCGCCATTGGCCTCGGCGATTAAGTCGATATAATGAAGAGGGACTTATTGATAGAGTTTTGTCTAGCTAGTTTTTAAGGTTGTTGTCCAACCCGAAGGAGGACGAACGTACGTATTCTGCACCAGGAGAATTCGTAGGATTAACAATGGCATCCTATTTATGGAGGATGGCCGTACATATCTTCCCAAAGGGATATGTAGATTTAGTTTTAAATTCTTTAACCCATTCCCAAACCACCGGGAATCCCATGCCTTGTAGAAAGTGTGAACTCTCCTTGGTTTGCTCGGTTAGGTTCTCAAATATAGCTAACAGTCAAGGTCGGTCAATCACGTCCTAATATGATTACCAGTTAGTCATTTAGTGTTTTCAAATAGAGCACAAAGTTCCTACACGTATCTATCACATAACATGCATCACTTTAACGGTTTATGCCCATATATACTTCCCATCCTTTCCCCCACTCATAAAAAAACATACGATAATGCACATAACACATATAACATGTTATATCATTCACAGATAACCTACCCGACATTTAGACATGCAAATTACAACTTATGTCATTTCAGCATTTATATTCAAAACCGGGCTGTTTTCGGACATTTTAATAAAATGGTTAACTTATTCCAAAAATTCTCAAATTTTTACAGAATGTCTTAAACGTTCCAAATTTTATTGTGTAAAAATATCGGGGTCCAGTTCATTACCAATATTTTATAAAAATTCATTTTCCGGACTGAACTCAGATTTATCTTTTTCTGACCACAGTCCACAGAACAATTTATTAAAAATTCATCGTAAGTCCGATTTACGAAATTCTAGTGGGGTAATTACAAATACTTCAGTTTTCATCTACTGTACAATTTTCACGATCTAACTCTACACAGAACTCACGTTATGACAGAAAACAAAACACATATTTTCAGCAGAAAAATGCAGCTCTAGCTGCTGTTACAAAATGACGCTTTAAAAATAGTAAACGAAGTCCAAAAATTATGATTCCGTTGCCATTAGAACCGTATTTCATAATAACACGTTTTAGACCCAAAATATCAGTTTTTGTTGAGTTTATGACCTGTTTACAGCCAACTGAAGTTGGCTGTAAAACTTGGACAGATTCTGTTTTCATTCTTTAACTTACTAACTTGTGTTCGATTGATTCCGTTAATCATGTTTAGTGAACACAACAACATCAAACATCAATATTAACCAACAAATCATCAGAAAATCAACAAGAATCATAACAACACAAGATCTACATGATTTACACACATAACTTCTCTTTATCCACACTTTAACACTTTATGTTCAAGACTTGTTCATGAGCTTTAAAGTTTCTTAACTTTTTATCATTCTAACATCTATTAACCACTAAAATCAAGAACAAGATGGTGATTTGGAGCAATTACTACTAGCACAAGGCTAGGGAAGAAACAAGTTGTAAATGAGGTGGATAAAAGAAAACTAGAGAGGTCCTTGCGATTCCGTAAGCACCGAGTCTCCTCGTATGAACTCTAGCACCTTGGATTGTATGTGGTTTAGTAAGATCAAAGTTGGAAAGTAATGGTGGGTGGGCTATGGTTCTCGGCCGAACTCAAGGCAAGGAGAGAGGTGAGAGCAATTTTTTGTTGGAGTGTTTTGTGTAAATGAGAGTGTTTATCTTCTAAGCAAATTTATAATCCAATTAGCTTATTGTCCATAAGGTAACATGTCACCTAGATATTTAACAATGACAATATAATAATCAAGAAAGGAAAGTGTGTGTCCCCTTGGGGGAAACGATCGTTGGGGGGGGGGGGGGGGTTCATATGGTTAGATCTTAACCATTTAGTTAGGTAACTAGTTATGCTTAGTTAGGTGATTAATTAGTTACTTAGTGTGTTATGAAATATAACGGGTGTTAGGGTATTCAGGGATCCTAACCGGCTCAGAAAAGGAAAGACAATGTCATTGACAATATTTTTATGTTCCGGGTAAAGTCCGGTTGTTCGGTTTGACACTGTTCCGTTAAAGTGCTTAATTAATCCATAAGGTGTCCTACATATATATTTTTGTTACGTTTTTAATTTTCAACACTCAGGAAAATATAACGGACTATTTAGTCACCTTTCTGTACACTATTAGTATATTAACAAGTACATGTAAGTATAACACAGTAAATCAGAGAGCAGTTAAATGATTCAGCACAGTCATCAAGCACTTTATTTATCATTAATAAACTATACGGTTACATGTAAATTTGAGGGTTGTCACAACATCAAAAGTATATCGTATCAATATGGTGTAACTGAGTTGACACAAGTTCGACATGAGTAGAAACGGGACTTGTTAAGGAAAGGGGCATGACAGATTAAATGAGGGAGAAAATCAGGATGATGTGGTGTTAGGATGCGGGATACAGAGGAGGGAGAGCCAGATTCACATAGGAGGGAGAGCCAGATTCGCATGTGGAATAGAGAACGATCGACAATAGGCACCCTAAGGGATTGTGATGTTTGAAATTCTTATTGGAGCATGGTTCGAGTTTATATAAAGTAAGAGAAAAATTCTTTATGTATTTTTTTCTAGCAATAGTCATAACTAGTTTTATAACCATCCAAATACGGGTAGTGCAACGGGATTATACAAAAACATATAAACATATAATTCTTTCTTTTATTCACATGTACATTCACTATACAAAACAATAGTTTTATAAAAATTCTATATACACACACTCAAAGTTATTATATATGACACCAGACACCCCAATTGATATAAAAAAAAGTAAATATATGACATCTGGATTCTAAATAGGGTGTGATTTTAAAAGCTCATTGTTGGTGCATACGTCTGTCGACTTCGTCTTGTATTGAGTCTTGTATTGTATTAGTTAGATCAGGGCACGGAAAACGTGAAATGGTTTTATGGGAATTTCGCATGAAATGATACTTTGGTCATTTCATACGAAATTAGGTAATTCCGCACGGAATTATGATTTCGCTTGAACATAATTTTGTTTGAGTTAATTTCGTGCGAAATTAGATTTCGCTTGGGCTATTTCAAGCGAAATCACCATCCCTATAAATACCTGATGTGCCTATTCATATGTAACAATTCTGATTCCGGTAGCGAAGCTCTGCCGAAGTGTCTACAGCATTGTAATCGATCTATTTTCAATATAAAGACAGTTTAAAGTGATTTCTCGTGCAAATCAGCTGAAATAACACCGATACACTTGTTTCCGCCTTTTATATTGGTGAAGACCTCTTCTAAACGACTCGTTTGGGTCACAAAACGATCCTACAAGTGGTATCAGAGCTCTGGAGGAAGAGTTCTTACTTTTTCAGCTACAAAATCTGTTTTCTACACCTTCTTTTCAAAATTAAACAAAATTTCACGGTTAAAATGGCTTGATTTTCAAATATGTTGTGCGCAACAGTGTTTTAACAAACCCTTGAAAGTTTCAGACATTAATTCGGCTTAAAATAGTTCGAAAGTTTAATTCCGCTTGAAAGTTGATATTATTTCGTTCGAACAATTGCTGTAATTTCGCACGGAATTAGTTTTGTTTGATCGTTCGAACGAAATCACTAATTTCGTTTGTAGCTAATTTCGCTTCAAGGGGTAATTTCGTGTGAGAGTTAATTTCTTGTGAAATTTGATAGTAATTTCGTTTGAGGGGTAATTTCGTTTGAAAGAGGCTTATTTCATTTGAAAGATAATTCCGCGTGAAAAGTGATTGCGTGTGAGGAGGATATTTCGCTTGAAATTGACAGTTTGTGAACTTTTGAAAATAAATCATGGAGAACGAGTTTTATAATGCTTTTGCTAGTCCGATGACTGTGGTTCAAAATACATTACTTGAAAATGAGACAGGAACAACACAAAAACCACCGAAGCTTATGGACATTGATGATTTTAGTGGATGGTCCGAACGTTTTGCTAATTGGGTTGAGGCTTATCACTTAGATGCATGGGAACATACTGAAGTTCAATATGCTAGACCAGTCGGGAACAATAATGTGAAAACACCGATTAGAGAATTAAGTGACGTGGAGAAAAAGAAATACGAAGATGAGAAATTGATGATTAGTTTGTTGCAACAAGCGATTAAAGAAGACATCTTGATCTTACTTCAACATAATGGAAGTGCTTTTTCGATTTAGACAGAGTTAGAAGCTAAGTTTCTTGGTAGTGATGATATGCTCAAGAACAAAAAGTCGCTTCTGAAAAAAGAATTTGATCTATTTCGTGGGTTGAGAACAGAGAACACCAAGCAGATTATCGAAAGATATTGCAACTTGGTGAAAAACATGAACAGATTGGGTATCAACAAATATAAAGATGAGTTGATTGAGAAGCTGGCTGATGCGTTGCCACATGATGTTTGGGGAACGTATTTGATGATGTTGAAAAATAAACCCAATTTTAACAATATCACGCTAAGAGAGTTTATTAAACATCTTGAAGCTCAAGAGATGGAACAAAGAAAGATTGCTATAATGAAGAACTACGATGGAGAACAAGACATTGGGTTGTATTTTAAAGGTGGTGTTAGTGACAAAACAAACTTTTCTCCAAAAGTTGAAACTGCTTTCAATGCGAAAAGTTATTCTGAAAGTTCATCTCAGGGATCAAGCAGCAAAACAGGATTTACTTCATTTCCATCGTTTGATCCACATTTTACAGCAACAAAGAGTGGCAAAGTTCTTCAATGCAACATTGCATTAAGTCTGGAAAATGATCAAAATTATTCAGAGGAAGTAGCTAAGAGCCATATGTCTTTGTTAGTAACTGTGCTTGAATCTTATGGTAGTTTGGTTGCAGGATGGATCGGGAATCCAATGCTTACAAAAGAGGATTACGATCAAGTTGATGCTGAGGAGATGGAATTGATGGATATAAAGTGGTGCTTGGCGATCGTGTTGAGACGAGCTGAAAAGTTTAAACAAATTACAGGAAGAGATGATTTCCGTGATGCAAATGTTTCAACTTTAGGATTTGATAAATCTAAAGTCACCTGTTTTCGTTGCAGGGAAAAGGGACATTTCAAAAGAGAGTGCACAAATCGCGAAGCAAATGGAGCTCAAAATCCTTTCGGAAACAACGACTACTACCGAAAGGCGATTTATCATCAAGTTGCTCAACAGCCGTATCAACAAGAACAACCACAAACTGCTCATGCTAGGAAAGTGATTGAAGATTCAAAGAAAGCGTGTCTGGTCAATCAAAATGATGGAAGTTCATCAAAAAATTTCAGTTGGGATAAATATATTCCAGCTGATAATAAAGCATGTCTGATAAATCAAGATGATGAAAGATTACCAGAAGATTTTAGCTGGGATAAGTTTTGTCCTGACAAAGAGATTTTAAAAGCTAAAGTTGTTGTTGCTCAGGTTATCAATGATTATACTGATGACTATTGCGCGGAAAAAGTCAGAAAACGTCTATATGGTGAAACTGAGAAAAAGAAGGAAGTTGAAGAAGAAATTCAAATAAGAAAAGTCAAAGAAGTTCCAGCATTTGAAATTAAAACAGATGCTGATGCAGTCAAGGTTTCTGAGAAGTGTATGAATTGTGATTCTCTGATAAAGCAAAACAATGAATTGCTACACAACATAAAAAGGCTGAAAGAATCATATGATGTCTTGAACAAAGCCATGAATCAATACAACGAGACAAGCAGTGAACAAGCTTTAGCAATGAATACACTTAAAGGAGCATATATGAGACAGCTTAACGATGTCAATTATTTTACTGAGAAGTGCGCTGAACTTGAATTAAAGCTAGAAACACAGAGAATTGAAACTGAGAGAGTTAATAGATTGTTAAAAAGTTACTCATGTTCTACTTTTGTTGTTGACAGGATTTACCCGATAGTGGAAGGATTGAACACGTTTAAAGAAGAAAAGACTTCTGAAGAGAAGAATTCAGAAACAAAAGAAGAAGATGATGAAGTGAAGATTTCTGGTAAGAAACCAAGTGTTGTCTATAACAAATGTCCACCCCCGGTCGAAAATGGATATTTTCCTCGAAATCCAAATTCAGAAAGAGTCAAAAAGGCAACAAATTTACAGTGGGAGTCTGAGTCTTCAGATAATTTGCCAGAAAACATTGATGTCACGTTCACATCGTCCGACACTGAACATGAGTCCGAGTTAATAAAGAAAGTGGTTGATCAGGTGTTAGATAAGGATGAAACAGAGGAGTTCAAATCAGAGTCAAAGTCTGAGTCCAAACCATCAAAGTAAATAGTCAAAAAGGACAAACGGGTTTATAATAAAGAATTTTTGTTATCAAAATCTAATTTGAATGACGAACCGATCAAAGTGGCATATACTTTGAAAGATTCTGACAACTTATATTCTGATGAGTCATTTCCAATAAGAGGTGTTAAGCCAGAAATGATAAAAAAAGGTTTTCAAATTAACAGAAATTAATATTTCTGAAATAAAAGATGAAAATCTTTCTAAAAAACCTAATTCTTACACCTCAAGGGTTCAACAAAGGTCAAACAAGAAAAAGGGTTACAATTCTGGTTCTGGTTTTCAAAAGAGACCAAACCATAATGGTAATTATAAAAAGAAGGGTCTGGGTTTTATTTCACCGAAAAATCATAAAAATGAGAAAATTTATAAACCAAAAACAGTTTTTGTTTCAGGAAAAACATCTGAAGAAGAAAAAGAGCAAGTGTTCAGAAAGCAATCTAACAAAGAATTCCTTGCCAATAAGCAAGAGGAAATGAAGAAAAGTGTTGCTCAGAAGAAGATAGAAACGAGAACCTGTTTTCAATGTAAAACAGTTGGTCACATTGCCAGGAATTGTCCAAAGGCAATACAAATGAAATAGGAAGTCTCTGGTAAACTCAAAGAAAAAATGGTTGACTTTGAACCACCAATTGACAGATCTAAAATTTTCAAAAATTCAATTTTTGAGATTGGTGAATGTTCGAAAGATGTTTACAAAAGAAAGGAGAAACTTAACAACCAAAAATGGGTTGTTAAGAATTCAAGTGAACATTCTGGTGATGAATCTGATTCCACAAAATCAGAGGAGCCAAAAGTTGTTATGAAAGATGAGAAGTCAGTTCCGCCTTTGGATGATGCAAATTTTCCACTATTGCGGGCTGAGAATTTTAAGCAAAAAATTGGTAAAGTTGAAATTTCAAATCATTTTTTCCTAAAAAGAAAGAATTTGAAGTTGAAAATGTTTTTAACCCCACAGTTCAAAACATTTTTGGAAAAATGATTAATCGAAAAGTCAAAGGGGTAAAAGAGTTCTATGAAAAGAAGATGGCAGGTAAGCAACCGAGTGTTGACAACTCGGAATCTCCCAAGGACCGTCAGGCTTGGGAGAATCTCTATAACTGAAAAACCTGACTTGCCGGAGCTCCCAAGTTGGTAATCGCGGAGCATGAATCGACATCATTCTTTGTTTATGAAAATTGTTTTTGTAGAAGTATGACTTGCCGGAAGTCCCAGGTTAGTAAGTGTGGAGTAGGAATCGGCATCTTGAGAATTCAACCTACAAATGGTAATAGTTGGTAAGCAAACCTACATGTGGTTGAAAAAGGGGATGTAATCTTACGAGTGGTTAATCAAGGTCATTAGGTTGAACTTGATTGAACCATTTCTACAAGTGGTATTTTGAAAAACAATGTGATGAACCTCTAACCTACAAGTGGTTTATGAAAAGAACATAACTAATTTTCCTGAAAAACCATTTGGTTAAAACAAACTTAAGTGTTTTGAAATCATAATGGGAAAATAGTTTGTTGTAAGGGGGAGTTTTGATTGTTTATGCCAAGAGGATGGCGATTTGAAGTAATTCACAACAGTTGTCACTTTACTTGTACAGTTTGTTTTCAAATTTCTTTTAATGATTTTGAATTTTAGGGGGAGTAAGAATTTTCAGAAAATCCAAAAACATTTGTAAATTTGAAAAAACCAAAAACATGATAAAAGCAAAAATGAGTTTTGTTGTAGAAAAGAGGAAATGATAGTACATCAGTGGACGATCACAGCATGCTAAAGAATTGGAAAGTCAAATGTGATAAACGGTCTCACTGATGATGTGTCAGTAGGTTTTTGCACATTTAGTAGATTGTGTCGAGATATAAACCTAAATTTCAAACTTACTTATATGGTGGGGAACATCTCTCGGATATATGGGTAACCCCCGAAATCTTATTTGAAAGGTCCCTCTTTCTGAGATACTAGGTCTTTATACTCAGTGATATCTGGGGTATTATCCCGGGACTTCTAATTTTGCGAAAGCAATGGCCTAGTCCCCGTATAATACTTTCTGCTTGCTTGAAATATAGCACCGCCCTCAGTACAAAAAATGATGAAACATTGCAAAATGCTAATCATGTGCTGTTGAAAAAAAAAGATTCTCTAAAGGGAACACACCTAAAGTCGAAGCCGTCATCTCTCTGATTTTGCGGAAGCAATAGCCTGAGCTCTCACGGCCCTCGCATTTTAACCCTTTACAGATATCATTTGTGGTATACTCACCTGTAAGACTGAATATTGGGATCTGGATACGGGAGTATATTCAAGAGGTGGGACACGTGAATAAGTTTAAGTCTCTAAAACACTAATATCGTATCTCGAAACAGTTGAAATTTGTGTGAAAATTTAAGTGGATCAGTATACTGACAATCTATGTGAATGGTTTAGAACTTAAAATGTTTAAAGCTTAACGGTGTTGGTGATTTGTCTCAAAAACTGATATGATCCTCTTACATAAACTCACAAAAATATTGTCTGTAAATATTTCTTTATTGTATTTCATTCTAAATTCAAAAAATTCAAAAAGATTTTAGTGTGTTTTAGCATAATTTTTGAAAAATCCAAAAAGATTTTCGACAAATGATATTGGAAAGCTGATTTTCAAAATTCCAAGTGCTAAACATGATGAACAAAAGGTTTGGGAAAGTTTGTTTGAGATGTTTAGATGAAAAAGATATTTGAAAAGAAAAATGATATTTTTACAAAGTGGTTCTTCAGAGATCAACATTGTAAAAACATTTATTGATTGATTGATATCTGCCTGAGATTTCTAAATTTGACAAATTTTAAATTTGAGAAATTTATTGTGAGGTAGAGATTGTGCAGGTTAACCAGGTTTTGATCCTGAGCAAGAAGTGAGCCAGGTCATAATCTTGAACTTGTGGAAGCCAGACTGTGAACCCAATCACAATTTAAGGGATAGTCTGAAGTTGTTTAGAGCCAAGTTCTGATCCTGGACCTGATGTTCATACAATCTGATAATGCTGATAAACTTAAAGAATCAAGAGACCTGATCAAGAGGAGTATAGAGCCAGTTTAAGATTCTAAGACAAAGAGAAAGAGATTGATTGAAGATGCTTACAATGGAGAATCTTTGGAGAGAACGTGAAGACTGATAAAGACTGAAGGTTTGACAACCGAAGACTCGACACTGAAGACTCGTCAACATTCGAGGGGGAGTCTGTTGGTGCATACGTCTGTCGACTTCGTCATGTATCGAGTCTTGTATTGTATTAGTTAGATCAGGGCACGGAAAACGAGAAATGGTTTTATGGGAATTTCGCATGAAATGATACTTTGGTCATTTCATACGAAATTAGGTAATTCCGCACGGAATTATGATTTTGCTTGAACATAATTTCGTTTGAGTTAATTTCGTGCGAAATTAGATTTCGCTTGGGCTGTTTCAAGCGAAATCACCATCCCTATAAATACCTGATGTGCCTATTCATTTGTAACGATTCTGATTCCGGTAGCGAAGCTTTCATTATAAAGACAGTTTAAAGTGATTTCTCGTGCAAATCAGCTGAAATAACACCGATACACTTGTTTCCGCCTTTTGTATTGGTGAAGAACTCTTCTGAACGACTCGTTTGGGTCACAAAACGATCCTACACTCATTACTATCATCAAGAAGCTAAATAGCCTAATCAATAAGATGTAAATCATACAAGCATATAGTTAACAGAATTAAAATATGCATTAGAGTTGGATTTTTCGTGGCCTACAAGGTACAAGGCAAGTAGAGATGGGCATAATCGGGTATTCTGAATACCCGGAACCGGGTACTTCACGTACCCGGGTACTACACGTACCCGGGTACTACACGTACCCGGGTACTACACGTACCCGGGTACTGACATTACTTAGTGGAACCGGGGTACACTTAGGAACCGGGTCCGGGTTGAACCCGGGTAGAAGTATAAAAAAACGGAACCGATGTAACCGGTTACGGGTATTTTCGAACCGGGTTCGGGTACAGTTTGGAACCGGGTATTCCGGGTACTGACAGGAACCGGTTCCGACGGGTACTTTCAAACCAAAAGCTGCTTATCACTGTTTGGAACCGGTTCCAACGGGTATATGACCGTTGGGATCGATTTTATATTAAAAAATTTGTTTTTTTTCCTGTAAAACCCCAAATTCTCACCCTTCACTCATATTATTACCCCAAGTTCTTCATTTCACCTTCAA
Organism: Helianthus tuberosus; assembly: GCA_030545235.1. Classification (NCBI taxonomy): domain Eukaryota; kingdom Viridiplantae; phylum Streptophyta; class Magnoliopsida; order Asterales; family Asteraceae; genus Helianthus; species Helianthus tuberosus. The sequence goes on from CM060423.1 coordinate 162,730,395, forward strand.
CTACTAGTTTACTACTCCAAAAACAAATCAAACGAAGAGAGGATGGCATGCAACGAAGAAGTGGTGATGGTTTTGGAAACCAAAAGAAACCCGACTATTTGGAAGCACTTCGACTTGTGTTTGATGACTGACAACCACGAAATGGCTAGGTGCAAGGGATGTGGAAAGTTTATGAAAGCGGCCGCCAACTCCACTCTAAAGAAGCACACCGAACGCCATTGCCCCGTGACGAAGGAGAAAAAGGAGAAGGGTGAAGGATCCGGTTCTTCTAATGTTTGAATCACCAACTTCGTCATCCTATCACGAACTATCTTTTGTTTATAGCGAAATATTGTACCATCTTTTGAGAGTTGAACTTGACCGGGTGTCAAATCGTTTAAAGCTTTACAAAACTTTTTAGCATGCTTCGCTAAAGTCGAGTTAGAGTCCTTGCTTAACAAGGCGCCACAATGTTTACATTGGGCCTTTTGCGAACCGTCACTCATTTCGACCAAGTCTCAATTGCACCATACTTCCGCATTGCGATTATGTGATAATGTTCCAACAACATATGGAGCAGTTTGACTTGTAGGAACATTATTGACGGATGGGGAATTTGTGGTTTTAGAGGTCTTTGAAGTCATTGTAGAAAAGTATTAGAAGAATTAGAAGAAAATGATATAAGAAGAATAAGAGGATTGGTGAGTTAAAAAATTGAAATTTGAAAACATTATATAGGAATCGGTTCTAACGTCTAGTAACCGGGTACAACGGCTAGTAACCGGTTCCAACGGATAGAAACCGGTTCCAAAGGATATATTAGGCATTTAATGCATTTAATGAGCTTGCAACGGATAGAAAAACGGTAACAAAATACCAGGTATACTGGAGGAACCGGGTACTGATAGAACCGGGTACTGATAGAACCGGGTACAGGGGAGGAACCGGGTACGGGTATAAACCGGGTAGGGTTCGGAACCGGGTACTACCCATTCATTATGAGAAAAAATGGAACCGGGTAGGAACTACCGGGTTTTTTGAACCTGGACCCGGTTCTCCTATGTACCGGGTACGAACTGGAACCGGTTCCGGGTCGGTTCTACGGGTTCGGGTTTGGAACCGGGTATTATGCCTATCTCTAAAGGCAAGTAGAAAGATGGCCCAAAAGGTGGATATCAACCACTGGACATTCAATAAACAAACCCATAAAAATTAACGTAGGCCCACCCGTTAAAATAAAAACTCCTCAAGTAGTTGCCATCCCACCATTATATATCTGACCACTAAAGAACACATCAATTTGGACATCCAAACAGCAACCCAACAACCAAATAGATTAAAAAGAAGGAGCTTGCGAACCAAGAACAAAAATAACCGAAAAACACAGAAAGAAAAGAGATGATTTTTGTATAGGTATGACACAACAACATACCTTCTCTTTTTAATTAAAAATTTGACCACATAATATCACCGATTTGTATTCCATCTTCATTTAAGAAATTATGTCACCTCATCAAAACTTGTATATGATTAAAGCTAAATAAAAGTTACGAAAACAGAAAGAATGAAAAAAAAAGTTAGTAGTATAATTAGTATTTAGTTAATATGATTATTGCTTGAATTTAAATATTTATATTTCCCTGTACATAACATGTATAATATATATTATTAAATAGTTTGAATAGTACATATATGATAAATTTTAAAATATTTTGCACTCCGAGGAAGGAGTTTGTGCTTCGTGTAATCTCGTAAGTATGGAAATAAACGACATCCAAAAAACACGAAAGTTTGAGTATGATGGCGGATGATGAAATATTAGTTCAAATGGAGATTTGTTGTTTAATATGGGTGTAGGTAGACGGCTTATAATGTAGGTGGCGGAAGTGAATGCGTCTAGCCATAATTGAGATGGAACATTTGCGTTGAACATCATGGCTAAACCGGTTTCGGTAATGTGACGGTGTTTACGTTTGGCCCGCCCATTTTGTTGAGGTGTATGTGGGCATGAAAGCCTATGAAAAATGCCATGTTGTTGGAAAAGATTTTATACCCGATTATTTGTGAACTCGGTACCACCATCACTTTGGAAAACTTTTACTTTGCATGTGAATTGATTATGAACAAAGTTTAGAAAAGTCACAAGTATATTGTAAAAATCCGATTTGAGTTTTAGCGGGTAAAGCCATGTGAAACGGGAGAAATCGTCGATAAACACAACATAATATAAGTACCCATCCGTAGAGGGTATTGGTGAGGGACCCCAAAGATCACAATGACTTAGGTCTTACACACGTGACGACCGTTTATTATTTTCAACAAAAGGTAAACGTTTTGCCTTAGAAAGTTCACACGACGGGCATAAACCCGGTGTAGGTAATAAGGACGTCACAAACACTTGTCCAAGTTTATTTAAAATTGAAATGACATCAAACGAGACATGGCCTAAACGACTATGCCACTTATCAAAAGAAGCACGAAGATGAGGAGCAGCAAAGGTAGCAACGAGAGACTTGTCACTTTGGGAGAGGACATAAAAACCATTTTCACATGTACCTCTAGCAAGGACCGCCGCTGTTTTTCGGTCCTAGATATGAAAAAAATGATTAGAAAATAAGACATCAACTGGGGAATCATTTGTTAACCTACTAATGGAAAGTAGATTTCGTGTGATGGTTGGTACCACAAGAACGTTTTGTAATGGTATATTGTTAAGTTTAGAGTTACCAATTTTGGTGATCAGTAATGATTCTCCATTACCAAAAGTGACAAATGTATTACCCGCATCATTGTGTGCTTCATCGAGACCATCAGTGGATCGAAGCATGTGGGTTGTAGCACCAGAATCGGCTGTCCAATCTGGATTAACATTGCATTGGGCGTTAAAGGCTTGGGCTAGATGAGCATCCAGTAGAGTAGCCTGTTGGGCATAAGTAGCAAGATTTGGACAGGCGTTTGCATAATGCCCATCCTTTCGGCATAGTTAATAGTGAGGTGGTCTCCTATTTTCTTGGAAGCGACCACGGTTCAAGGAAGATCCACGAAACCTGCCACGAGACGGGTCACGAGAGGAGTGAGTTGGGGTTCGGTTTGATGGGCGATTTGCGTGGGCTGAAAAAGCTGCTTGGGGAGTGGTTTGGGTGTTAATTGTTTGAAGAAAAATTTCATGATTTACGGCTTGGTCAAGGATATCACGAAACGGAGGAGCCGGATGGACCATTATTTTGGCGGTGGAGAAGGTTTCGAAAGAAGAGCCTAATCCACATAAGGACCAATGCATCTTATCTTCATCAGAAACCGGGTGGCCAATGGCGGCCAACTGGTCACACAACAACTTGAATTTCCAGCCATAGTCCGAAACAGGGGAACTACCTTTCTGGAGTTGTCGAATGGAGTCACGAAGAGTGTGCATCCTCTCCGTGGAATGATGGTTGTACGCGTGTTCAAGCGCACGCCAAACCTGATGAGCCGAGGTGTGGCCGATAGCCTTGGCCATGGCCTCCTCGGTGAGTGTGGAGTGAAGCAGTAAAAGGACACGTTGGTCGGCCTCTTTCCAGGTTAAAATTTTGGGTTGGGTGTAGAAATTTATGATTCAACTCACAAATACAAAATAACACAAGAAATAGCGACAAAACAGGTGACAAAATCTTATTAAACCAACCCAAAATGATTTGCCCCCCAAATACCCAAAGATCTTACAATAGTAAGATCTGATCAATACAAGATACAGAGAGTACACAGATGATCATCCACTGATGATCATCAATACAAGAATACAAACAAAAACTACTGAATAATCTCTCAGATACAGATGAGAGATTATTCGCACAAATCTCTGATCTCAAACCCTAACGAAGAAACAACAAGAGAGAGAAAGTAAACTGATGAACTGATCAAGACTAATGATATGAAGAGAGAGAAAGCCTTTTATAGAGTGAAACTTAACAAGTTTCACTTTAGTCCAAAACTTCTAACCGAGATGATCGCAGTCCCTATAATGTTACAGAATGCCCCCTGTAGATATTTAATCAGTTGGACCTGTTGCAACAACCCAACAACTAACAACCACATTAGAAGAAATAAGCCCAATAAAAGTATGAAGATAAATGAGCCCAAACCAAGTGAATGATATAAGCCCAGATAATTTCAACATCCCCCCTTCATTCAATTGGTTTAAACAGATCAACTAATCCCAGTTTATTACAAAAGTCTTCATGTTGAACAACACTAAGACTTTTTGTAAATATGTCAGCAAGCTGACTTTCAGAGTCAACTTTAGTAGGATTTATAAGACAATCAGCAACTTTTTCTCTCAAAAAATGCAAATCCAGTTCGAAATGTTTTGTCCTTTCATGAAACACTGGATTAGCTGCTATTGACATAGCAGCTTGACTATCACACTTCAAAATCATAGGCAAACTACAATTAACACTTAACTCAGATAGCAAATTTCTTAACCACATAAGTTCACAAGTAGCAGAACATATAGCACGATACTCAGCTTCTGCAGTAGATCTTGAAACAGTGCTTTGTTTCTTGTTTTTCCAAGAAACAAGACACTCTCCCAAGAAAATACAAAATCCAGTAACTGATTTTCGAGTAGACAAACACTTTGCCCAGTCAGAATCAACAAAACCATACAAGTCTAACTTGGCACTTTTCTTAAAACTTAGTCCTTTACCAGGACTTTGCTTTAAGTATCTTAACAATCTCAAAGCTAAATTTAAATGCACTTCTCTTGGGCTTTGCATAAACTGGCTTAAAAACTGAACGGTGTAACTTATATCAGGTCTTGTTAGAGACAAGTATATTAGTTTCCCAATCAGTTTTTGAAAACCAGTTATATTTTTAAGCAATTGTTGATTTTTATCTATTTTAGAAGTAACCAAGTAACTCTGTTCAATTGGTGTACTAACAGGTTTGCAACCTAAGTAACCAAATTCATTTAAAAGTTCTAAACAATATTTTCTTTGACTAAGACAAACAGTCTTTTTATTATATAACACTTCAATACCAAGAAAATATTTTAAGACCCCTAAATCTTTAATTTTAAAGGTTTCATTCAGAACATGTTTAATTTTTTTTATCTCATCATCAGAATTACCTGTTACAACAATGTCATCAACATATACTAACAAAAACACAGTCACACTTTGTTTAGACAAAATAAACAAAGAATGATCACATTTGCTTTGTATAAAACCATTTTTTAACAACACATCAGTTAGTCTTTCATTCCATTTCCTAGGAGCTTGTTTAAGACCATACAAGGACTTAACAAGCTTGCACACTTTAGACTCATTCTTTGAATAGTACCCTTGAGGTAACTTCATATATACATCTTCAGTCATAGTTTCATGCAAGAAAGCATTATCAACATCAAGTTGGTACAAAGGCCAATCAAAAAACACAGCTAAGGTAATAACAGTTCTAACAATTACCATTTTGACCACAGGTAAGAAGGTCTCTCTAAAGTCAAGACCTTCTCTTTGATTAAAACCCTTAGCAACTAATCTGGCTTTTAACCTTTCCACTTCTCCATTTGACTTATACTTAACTCTATACACCCATTTACACCCAATAGCCTTTCGACCTTGAGGAAGATCAGTTAGAACCCAGGTATTGTTTCTGAACAAAGCTTCCATTTCTTTGTTCATTGCCTCTACCCATCTGGGATCATTAGCTGCTTCCTCATAACAAGAAGGCTCAATCGTTTTATTTAGAGAAGTAGTAAAACACAAGTTATCAGCAGACAAGCATGCATAATTGACAACTTTATCCAAACTGTATTTAACTTTACTATTCAACACAAAATGTTCAAACCTTTTTGGCAAAACAACTTTCCTACTTGACCTCCTAAGAGGAGAACTTGTTCCCTCAGATGGGTTGATCTCATCATTTGAGGTACTAGTGTCCTCTGCCCTACCAGACCCTTCACTAACTACTACTTTCAACTCCAACTGTGGAATGTTGATGTTCAACATTGCTTGGAGTGGCAGATGTAGAGGGGAAAGATTGTTGATCATCACCAGTAATCTCATGAGATTCATGACTCCCCTCTTCATCATTGGGAACTATAGGATTAGTTGTTAACACTTCAACACTATCAAAAAAATTTAAATGGTTCAACCTATCAGTTAAAGTTTTATCTTGATTGGTTAATTGATTTGATTTATAAGGAAAGACAGTTTCATAAAACTTTACATCTCTAGAATAAAATTCTTTTTTATTGTCTAAACTCCACAATTTGTAACCTTTTTTAACATTTGAATAACCAATCAAGATACACTTTTCAGCATTAAAAGACAGTTTATCTACATCATTCAGAATAGTGCTAAAGCATAAACAACCAAATATCCTAAGATGTGCAAGAGAGGGTTTGAAACCAAACATTAACTCATATGGACTTTTTCCTAGAAGAACAGATGAAGGTAACCTGTTAATAAGATAAACAGCAGTCAAGACACAATCAGACCAGAAACTAAGTGGAACACCACTTTGGAACAATAGAGATCTTGCCAAATTTAAAAGATGTCGATGTTTTCTCTCAACCACACCATTTTGTTGTGGTGTGTAAGAACAAGATGTTTGATGTAAAATACCTTTAGATTTACAAAAACTGTCCATTTTACTATTTATAAATTCAGTTCCATTATCACTTCTAAAGACCTTAACCTACCTTAACCTTTTTCTTAAACTGAGTTAGAATTAACTCATAAAAACTTTCAATATTTTCAAACACTTCCATTTTATTTCTTAACAGATAACACCAAACAACACGAGAATAATCATCAACAACAGTTAACAAGTATTTAAACCCATCTCTACTAGTAACTTTATATGGTCCCCAAACATCTAAATGAACAAGATCACCTATATTCTTTGTTTTATGTTCACTTAATGGAAAAGGAACTCTGACTTGTTTAGCCCTATTACAAGTTTCACATGGATTTTTGGCAACATCAACAACACCTAGATCACCTTTTAAGATTGACAAGATCTGATCAGCAGGATGTCCTAATCTACTGTTCCATAAATTACTGTTGTTCAAACTATTAAAGCACAAATTAATAGAATTGCCACCTTTATTAACAAAGTATAGACCATTATCCTGTTTACCAGTCACCAGGATTCTCCCTGATTTCGAATCCTGAAGTAAACAAGTGCTTTCATTAAACACAACAGTGATTTGATTATCTTTAGACAATTTATAGACAGATAAAAGATTAACATTGTAAGTTGGAACAAAAAACACATCATTTAAAATGACATCTTTAGCAAGTTTTATACTACCAATTTTAGACACTTTAGCCTTGGTTCCATTTGGATGAGATACAGACAGATCATACTCAGACACATCAATACAATCAAACATATCCTTATCAGTTTTAACCATATGCTGATTAGCACCAGAATCACAAATCCAGTTATAATCAAATCCAAAATTGATTAAACTAGAACAACACACAAATTCTCCTAAAGAATTAAAACCACAACTAGACTTACCTTCCATATTAGAAGGTTGAGACTCAGTACTTGTTTTTTTCACCCACAAGGCTTAAAAGTTTAGCAACCTGTTCTGGAGAAAAAGGAGAAACAGAAGGAACAGACGACACATTTGATTTAGAGTTTGAAAAATTTTTCCCAACCTGACCTCCAGGCTTCCTTTTAGAACCTAAAGGGTATCCAACCAACTCAAATCATCTATCCACAGTGTGACCAATTTTATTACAATGAGTACACTTCAGGTTAGGATTAGGACCTCTAAACTCCTTTCTTTTTTGCTCAAAAGACTGATTAGTTTTAGAAACAAAAGACACATTTTGACCTTTTGATCCTACACTAGTATTTCTATGTGATTCTTCTCTGGACACAATTGAAAAAACAACCTTGACTGAAGGTAATGGCTCTCTAGTTAACAAGTTAGTTCTTACAGGTTGATAGACATCATCCAAACCCATAAAAAATTGCATAAGTTTGATTAAGGTAGAAAAGTCATTATAGTCTTTAGCTGCTTGACATGAACATGTAGGCAGTTGAAGCACAGCATCAAACTGCTTCCACATTGTGTTTAGCTTATGATAATATTCAGAAACTGAATAGCCACTTTGAATAATACAGTTAATTTTTTTATACAAATCATACACTATAGAGCCATCAACTTTATCATAAGTTTCTTTCAAATCTGTCCAGACTTCAGAGGCTAACTTTGAAAAAACTTGTCCTAAATATAACTCTTCTTAAACAGAATTTAACAACCAACTTAAGACAACAGAATTACATCTGTCCCACTGACTACTCAAAACATCATCCTCAGAGTTCTTTTTACATTTACCATTTACGAAACCAAATTTATTTTTTGCTTCTAAAGCTAATTTCATAGCACTAGACCAAACCCTATAGTTTTCAGTTCCTTTCAATTTTATACCAACAATAGTTAAAGAATTTGAGTCACTAGGATGCAGAAACAAAGGATCTCCTATATCCAACTTACTAATCAAGGTCTGAGAAGGACCAGTATTATCACCCTTATCAGTCATGATAAAGAATTAACAGAAAGACAAACACAAAAACAAACAGAAAACAGATAACAATCAAGACAGATGCACAAAATACCCTAAGGCGAAGCTGTATCAGTGTCCAGATTCCAGGTTCATCACTTATAGTGCCTGGACAGGTCTTAATACAGGAGCCAAACACTAAGACAATAACAAGAAATAACAATAACCAATGACAAGAAGATAACACACAAAACAGATAATAATTAGCAACAAACAACCAAATAAAAGTGTCGGTCCTCACTACCCCGACTTCAACTAATCCAATCAACAGAAAATAAAAGAGGAGAGATAGAACAATCTCACAGTGGGTGCAAAGCAACTCCAAAAATTATCAGATCTGAAGTTCACAAGAACCAGCAGATCCAATAAAGCCAACAACAAGAACAACACTACTGGTCAGTTTGCCCTAAATCTTCGAGGATTTAGAGACCAACACAGAGTGTAAGAACCACCAGAAGAGAGGAGATCTTCACCAAACTCAAGAAACCCTAGCTAGGGTTTCAGTAGCTTGTATACAGAAAATATAGCACTCCCAATATCTAGTAGATCTATCCAATACCAGACAACAGATCTGCAAACTTGAAGCAGACCTAACACAAGAACAACAGAAGAATCAGATCAACATCGGAAATAAGACCGGATCATGAGCATATGCTCTGATACCATGTAGAAATTTATGATTCAACTCACAAATACAAAATAACACAAGAAATAGCGACAAAACAGGTGACAAAATCTTATTAAACCAACCCAAAATGATTTGCCCCCCCTCCCAAATACCTAAAGATCTTACAATAGTAAGATCAGATCAATACAAGATACAGAGAGTACACAGATGATCATCCACTGATGATCATCAATACAAGAATACAAACAAAAACTACTGACTAATCTCTCAGATACAGATGAGAGATTATTCGCACAAATCTCTGATCTCAAACCCTAACGAAGAAACAACAAGAGAGAGAAAGTAAACTGATGAACTGATCAAGACTAAGGATATGAAGAGAGAGAAAGCCTTTTATAGAGTGAAACTTAACAAGTGTCACTTTAGTCCAAAACTTCTAACCGAGATGATCGCAGGCCCTATAATGTTACAGAATGCCCCCTGTAGATATTTAATCAATTGGACCTGTTGCAACAACCCAACAACTAACAACCACATTAGAAGAAATAAGCCCAATAAAAGTATAAAGATAAATGAGCCCAAACCAAGTGAATGATATAAGCCCAGATAATTTCAACATTGGGTTTAGTCTTGCCATCATTCGTGATGGATTCTGGTGGGGCTTGAGAGGTACCATCGATGTGACTGACCAGGTTGAGGTAGGAGAGAACTGGGTGCACCTGGTTCTTCCAGAGTAGATAGTTTGTGGATGAGAGCTTGATTGTGATTAGGTGAAGAAGAGTGTGAAGGGGAGTGGTTGTTTGGTCTGAGGTGGATGAGATTGAGGGACTTGCCATGGCTGAAAGAAGGAGGTGGGTGGAACAGGGAAGAAGATGTAGAAAAAGGGAAGGAGGCGTAAATGGTATTTTAGGTTTTTGTTTCTCTAGCTGATACCATGAGAAGGTCAAATGTTGTGTATTTCTCATTTACAATCACGAATCAATATTATCACTCGGTTTCTATCTTTGAGCCTTTTTCTCCATTCGTCCTATCTTTTTATGTAATGCTTTCATACTCATAAACTGCCACTTTGTTAGGATACATGGTTCGAGGTGACACTAAAACATAATAATCCAACAATAAACATACAAAAACTAATCCAAAAAATAAAAAAAGAAGTTTGAAACTTTGCACTTCGATAATAAACTAAAAACTTACAAGAAACTGTTTAAGAAGTATTAGAAAAGGACTTAAGATCAACATGCTTCGCCCGGTTCACAGATGGTGAAATAATTAAAGCATGCTTGTCAGCCGAAATCCCATCATCCTGTAATAAACAAACATGACAATAAAAAACAAAGATCTTGACTTTGACCAGTGCACCATAAAGATGATTTTTGTATAGGTAAGGTAATAAAGGAGTTTTAGACTTTTTCTATAAAATCCTAAACTAAAGAACCTGCTATTATTTTATAAAGAAAAAATATAATATAGATCATGTCACTGTATCATCACCTGTAAACAAGTTATTAGTTTTGATTATTGGGAAATATAGGTAGTTAGATAAAATGGATACACACTTACTCTACCAATGTACATTTTGTCCTCGTAACTTGATATGAAATGGATTGTACAACGTATAACTATACTGATGTTAAACAAAAATAATTGAACTTAATGTCATGATTTCATCATCAAAACATTAAAGCAACAAACAGGTAATCTAATCAACAACACAAAAGATAAAATTCTAACTACTCCAATTGATAGTATTGATAGTATGATGATTTGGACTCAGATTTTTTAAGTAAATCAATCAGTTATTTATAAGTCAAGTTATCTTGAAATTTAAATTCGATGGTGATTTGGACAAACAAATTTGATAAGGTATGATAGTAGTTAAATCAAAGGGACTTTAGTAAATTGACAGAATCGTCCTTGATATTTGGATATGTTTGTCATTTTCATTAAAAACAACTTTTTTTTTGACAATATAGTCTTTCACTTTTAGGATTTATTGTTATTTTCATCCAAACATTTAATTTGTTTTATTTTATTTTTTCTATCAAACATTTGGATGAAAATGGCAAAAAATCCCAAATATCAGAGACGATTTCAGCAAAAAAAGTAAGACGTTTAGATGAAAATGACAAAGGATCTCAAAAGTGAAAGACTATATTGTACAAAAAAATTGATTTGGATGAAAATAAGATGAATACCCAAACTCAGGGACGATTTTAGCAATTTACTCAAGGGATTTTAAAAATTCAAGTTGAATTGAAATTAAAATTTAAATCCAGTATATAATTATAGATTAAGGAAATCATTGGTTTATTGAAATGAAAATTTAAAGGATTTTTCAATGTTATAAGTAATAAATTTTAAATGAGTTTTTATTTTATAACCCATCGACATAATGGGGGAAAGTGAAATGGAAAAGGATATAAAACTCAAAGATCAAAACTTCAATATTAATTCTTTTATTTTAATTGCGGTTATTAAAACAGTTTAAGGAAACTATTTCAAACAAAAACAGAAAGATTTCAATAAAAATCAAGAAACTATTATAAATAAGCTATATTATGGTGACTATCCATATTCTAACTCCCGTCTTTTCATGTCCTTTGTATTAATGTAAGAACACTATATATATAGGTTCTTTGTATTACATGTTGATATCTCAATATATAATAATTCTCTATTCTATCTTTCTCTCTATGTTCCTTTGATTATGTTCATATACTAGTCGCTAGTAGGCCGTTGTTTTACAACACGTTATCAGCACGAATGTGCTCGCTTCAAAACTCTAACCCCTTCCCGTCTTCATAAACTCCACGTCTGATATTAGCAAAGTGGCGGTGTTTTGGCTGCGTGATTATTGTGCAAGAAGAAACAAAGGAAAACGGCGGTTGCACTTGTAAGAGATGGACATGACCTGGACCGGTACGATGTCCAACAGAAAAGAAGCTTGGAATATTTTGAAACTACAAAATACAAGGTAAGTATCCTTCCCTTGAATAGTTACAAAATTTGAATTTGGTCCGGTAAACCTTACCGTGTCGGAATCTCCGATTATTATTATTTGGGTTTTGTCTTTGGGGTTTATAAATCCACATACTAGTTTAGCCAACTGCTTTGCCAAACCCATCTACGAAAGTGGCGTTGGGTTATGGAAAAACCAGCTGGGATGGTAACCTCTATTGCTATAATCAAATCATCTAAATCAGATATAATAAACGAGGAACCATAAAAGGATATTTCTCGGTCAGTGTTACAATCGGTTGCAAAAGACGTTAAAATGATCTTAAATTTTTGCATCATACATTAAATACATATATCATGGTGTATCACGTTGGTGACCATCCACAAAGAAGGTACTATAATACTTAAGAGCACAATGGGCCTAACTGATGTCTATATAGTCAGGTACTGTTACACTTTGGTTGTTAAAAAAAAATTGGTACTGCACTTGGTTGATATGAGTATGCACTTATGTTGTATGACTTTGCAATTTAGTCAATTTGAAGAGCAGTTTGAGGATACGCCAAGTGCTTTAGGCTCTGTCACCATTAATAATCCACAAACCATTGTTGCAAATACTGGTCTGGAGGTTGATGCACATCCACAGCATAACATATCTCAAAACTCATCCTGTGGGATTACAACAATAATATAAATTTATAATCTGGTATGCAACCATTTATTTAATAAAATAAAACTATATATATCGTTGATTGTTGTTTCGTGAGTTTATGATAAAAAATGGTATTTATTTTATGAGGCAATTTCTATATAATTTAAAAGATTATGTTCATTATTACCTTTCAATTGTATTAAATGTATTGTTAATCATCTTATGATTTTTATCTTACATATCTGTTAAATGTGTTCTAATTTATCTACTCAAAATATTATGTTGCATGACATTAATGACTTGGTACGTTTATACATCAAAAGGTTAGCTTTAACTATATGCATTTACGGTCCCTTTTTTTTTTGTTGTATAATTTATTCAAATTAGTATGCACTATAATCAAGAGTAAATTAATTGACGACGAATAAACCAAAAAGTTTATTTCCATTCATAATTATCAGTATGTTAACATAGAAGAGCTTTTACACAATACTTTTTTTGTTTTTATTTAATAAGTTTAACCAATATACTTATCATTATAAAACTTGTTCTATGGCAGAAGTTTTGATGGTGAATTTTAAAATTTGTATGGGCTAGTGGAGACTTATGTATATTTATATGATATAACTTGTGTTATATATGTATGACTAATAAAAAGGCATCATATATGACAGTCTTTCTAGCATAACTTGTTTGTCTTATACGACAATGTCTTACATTATAAAATTCGACTTATGATATGTGTACTGACTTCTGTATGCTATATTTTATTCGTATAGATAGCTAATACTTAAAGATAAAAAAAATATGCTTACTAAAGTTGTTTATATCTAAAGATCATAAATACGCATAATAAAGTTGTTTATAGTTAAAGATCATAAATATGCTTATATATGTTATACTCCCTATATCTCGTTATCAGTTTATAGAAGGTCATAAAATTTTAGACCGATAAATCTTATATGACTCAATTATACAACTATTTCTCAGTTTATATTATATGGAAATGAAGTTTGTTTATGAGGAAAAACTAGAGAATATTATCATTTGTCATATTTGAGATATGCTCCTAAAGTAGCGATATTATTAAAAGGGTATGAAAAATATGAAATGATTTCATATTCCTGTGATCGAGTAAAGGATGAAAAAATGTGAAACTTGTTTACCCATGTGACTGAACAAAGAATGAGAATCCATGAATGTTTTCGGATTCTATCTCATTGCATAAAGTGAATATGATGACGATCAGTGAAAGGTCACTATCATGACCAAAGGAAAATATAATGATGCCACCATGAAAGTTTGTTATTATGCTGATGTTAATAATGAGATAAACTATGTTAATTATGTGGTGATTATACCATGATCGTTATAAAGGTCGTGATCATGGTAAATGAGAAAACTATAATGATCCTATATTGATAGTGAGATCAACCATGTTAATATTGAAATCGACCACAAGAAGTGACTCACTAAGGAAATGATTATACGAGAATATAATATATGAAACATGTATAACATGTATGATCCATAAAACCTCCGGTGAAGAATGAAAAGCTATAAGACTTGTTCTGGTTCTACTTCATTTCCTGAATTGAATGTGATTATATAAGGATCATTGAAAATATCGTAATCATGGACATTATTGAGAAATTTGTAATGACGATCATAATAATAATGAGATCGGTCATCAGTAGTGATATGATAGCCAAGTTCAGAATTGTAATAATGGTCATAATAAGATTGACTACTATAAGTGGCAAATTATGGTAGTGATTATACAAGAACAAAATGTGAAAAAAGATAAAAGTCATATAACAAAATAGTTTGCAATGATAACACGTTGTTCTCTCGCGTAATGCAACTACTACACATACGATCGTAAACTAGAAGTTTATGTATCATGATTATTTACTTAATTGGCATGACTGGTTAGACCACACCGAGTCAATGATGATGTGAAACATAATGAAGAAGTAGAAGATTCTTCAAGCTGATAATTTGTATGTAATGTTTGCTCTCAACAGAAATTTATATTTTCCAAATAAAGGAGGGTGTGTATCCCTAAATATTCTGGAAGTGACTGAAGGATACACATATCCAAACATGATGCCATTTAGTGTTTTAACTCGATGCATCGTCTAAATGGTTATCAAATTCACAACTTGAAGTTTGTGTGATATGTGGCTAAGTTAATGAGATAACAAGCACAATATTCCAGATTACGTATTTACTTTGGTAATAATGGTAAATTTAATTCCTAAGTTCTTAAAAAAACATTCGTATAAGTGCTTTTGTTAAGACGATCACTGAACGTCTACGATTGACAGCAAAGCAAATAATCATGAGAGCAAGTTCATGTTTATATATGAGTACATGTAATTTTACATGCAATAACATTAATTCACATCAGGCCAACATGTTGTAATAGTTTCTCCCCATTATAGTTGGTTTTAGTCAGGAACCAAATATGTCCCTTCTAAGATTTTGGTTGTGCAGTATATATTGATATTGATCCACCACTACGCACAAAGATAGGACCTTAAAAGGTGGTTGGGAATATATGATAACGAATAGAGTCTTTCATGAGATATTTATTTATGGCTCAATTAATTGATATCCATCTAAATGGATTAACATTCCCAACATCAGGGGGAGATAAAAAGCAGTTGGAAAAGAAATGAGTTGGTATGAATTATCATTGATCCTCAAAACTAAAAGTGTGAACCAGAAGTTCAAAGAATAACTCATTTACAAAGATTAGCGAATCTATTACCAGACGCATTCACTGACCTTAAAAAGGTGACTATGTTACATATACCAACTGCTAATGCTCCAATTAAGATGAGTGTCCTAGAAGGACAATCACCACATGTTTGTAATGAGTCTATTACACGTCTGAAGCGTGGTAGACCAGTCGATTCCAACAATAAAATTCCTCGAAAGTTGGAGCAACTAATTAAGATGGTCAAGTCGAGGTTATATTAAAATGGTCTCTTGAAGAGACATTAGACATGATGGTTCAAGAAGAACCTCAGGTACCAGAAAATAAAGAGATCTCGATAAGTTGTATCATGTCTAAGATATGTATGGAATCGAAATAAAATCGACGTCGTTATACTTTTGTATATAATATAGCGCTTGAAATGATGAAGTGACGAGGATCAAGTTTTAAGATCTTCCTATGAATGAAACATATAAATGATTGGCCAAAATGGAAAGACACAAATAAGGCAGAGTTGAATTCTCTAATAACATGGAAAGTTTCTGGACCAACAGTCCATACAACTGAAGTTGTAAAATATATTGGATACAAATGGGTCTTTTATGTGAATTATGTGAAAATTAAATAAAGTAATATAAGACAAAATTGGTGGCACAAGTATTTTCGCAAAGACCTATGACTGATTATGAGGAGACGCATTCTCCATTGGTGGATGTATTGGCTTTCCAATATTTAATTAGTCTGGTAATATAAAGAGAGAATTGATATGTGTCTTATTGTTAGACCCTAATACGTATTTGACAAAAAGTCGCAGCGAAAATTCATGCCATAAAATTTCTTTCATTACAAACGTCTTGACTTACTTGAAAGTTCGTTTGAATATGTATCTTTTACAAAAATAAGGTATAAGTCCTGTTTACTAAAGTACATACTCAATTATTCCCGTACAAATCTATCTTGTGACTCGATCTTCCATCTCTATTCCTCGTGTTAACCGTCCGTGATTCGTACAACCTGCACTCACCACATACATTCATAACATTAGTACATAATACATAAACAAGATTCAATCTGGTACACTTTCCATTTCATTATCTTTCTAGCTTTAAGCATTTCATTTGCGTATCCATATCCTGATGAGGCTTCAATAATGTACCTGCATTACTTTTCATTCTCAAGGCACACTATTAATAACGTATTACACGACGTATCTAAATCACACATACATACATTCTTACATACATACATACACATCTACAAACGTACATGCCTTCCTATATCTCTACATACATGCATACACTCATATGTACCTTCATATGTACCAAATACACATTTACATATGCACATACATTACTACGTCTCTACATACATACATATACACATACGTATACATTACTGCGTCTCTACATACATACATATACACATACGTATCTTCACATATACATAAATACACATCTACATACGTACATACATTACTACGTCTCTACATACGTACATATACACATACGTATCTTCACATATAGATAAATACACATCTACATACGTACATACATTACTACGTCTCTACATACGTACATATACACATACGTATCTTCACATATACATAAATACACATCTACACACGTACATACATTACTACCTACTCACATACATACTTACATACTTGCATCCACATATATACGTTCATACCTACACACGTATGTACCTTCATACTTAAATACATAATGCTCATGCTCATATATAACTACTTGCGTACATACATACACCGATACCTACATATATACATACATGCATACATAACTACATACTTACATGCATTCATAAAATGGATCATAACTACAGACATGCATACCTTCGCTTACACGTACATATACTTACGTAATTACCTAATTACATTCATACATACATACTAACTCATACATACCACTTACTGATACGTGGTTGAAAATCGGTGCTCGAAATCGTGTAACTTTATGTTTTTATATGAGTTTTAATCTTGAATGGCCTACACTTAATTAAATCTGTGTTTATGCAAATTTAACGAAGTTAAGGAGCTTTTCGGGAGCTATACGGGTCATCGGATCGAACAGCGAATCACCAGGACGCGTTACGGGTCAACCGGAAATGCGAGAAGCGAAAAATAGAGAAAGCAACTTAGACAACCCGTCGGCGACGGGTATGAACCCGTCCCCGACGGGCTCGGGAAAAGCCCGTATGCTCACAAGCCGTAGACAGGAATCTAAGGCGTTGGACGAAATCTGGTTTTCTAGAGCCCATCGGCGACGGCCCTAACCCCGTCGGCGACGCCCTCTAGAAAATCCCTTTTTCTGCAGATTCGTTTCGTCGTCCGTACGCACTAAAACGCGCATAACTTTTGAACCGTTTACCCGTTTAACCTCCCGTTTCTTCCTACATGATCGTAATTTGGTCCTCTACCATGGGGATCTAAAATCCCACACCCGGATTAAGAAAAACCTTTACTTACGCTTACGGCTTAATAATCATTTATGACGTAATTGACCCATTCATATATTTGACAACATAACCTGTTGGTTTAACCTTAACTTTACATGAACTTAATAATTCCAAGGTCATCTACTATAAAAGAATCATTCCCGGACACCTTACACCTTTTCCATCCATTTTGCTCAAAAGCTTATATTTTTGACCCGATAAGGTGTTTGCGCATTAAATGGTCTATGGTTTACAAAACCATACTCCCCACTTTTATACTTGACCAAAACTATATTAATCGAATAGCTTGCTTATAAACTACTTTTAAGATTGTTCGCCCAATATACCCATCAAGGCGTTTTAATCAACTTTATTCCCATCATTTACAACGAAAGACTTCAACACATACTTTACATCAAACATCTTGATTATTTAAATAAAGCATTATATTACTTAAACAACTAAGAAGTGACTACGGAGATCACTTACCTCGAGTGCCCGTTTCGTTCGTGCTTCCTCCTATCCTTTCCGTTAGCCTTCCATGTTTTCCCCATCTTGACATGATCCTATACTTTCATGTCATCATGGTTGCCACTTCGTTAGTATAAACTCACATATGGACATAGCATGTACTTAATGATTTCTCTAACATGACACTTGTGACAAAGCCTTGTTATGCTATTCATACACAGTTGACTTTCAGAAAGTCAACTGTCTGTCTTATGAATTATCAATCTAATTCATATATTCGCATCATTATAGTCGATTATACTACGGACATCAAATACATTCCCTACTCACATAGTAAAACACCATGCAACCACAAGATCAAATATGCACACCACATAAACAATTCCTTCCATACTAGTCATCTCATAATTTCATGACTAAAAACATCATTCAAGATCAACTAATTTACACTATCCTTAAACCCGACATTATCCTTACTAGAAATCCACATACCATACAAAGACACCACTTTCACCCCTTAACCCCTACCACCAAATCAACTAAACGCATAGGGTGTACCGTATCTTCAAGCATAGAGTACAAACTCCTAATGCATGCTTCTACCATATCATAATAACCATTCAATTTTCCACATGAACTCCATCTAAAACACACTTCACATATTAGTTAGCTAACAACTACTTCATTATCACTTTCTAAACTTATTTACTCACAACTTGCATATAATTCCACATTTAATTGTCACTTAAGCATTTCATCATACACTTGGTGTGCGTACACCTTTTAATGCACAATTTACAACTAATTTATGCATGATCCTCCAAGTTCATGTATCATTCATCAAATACTTCCTACTAATCATAAGGTATCATTCACATATAGACATTAACATAACAAAATCTCTAGTTCTTCCTACTCATTTATATTAAATCATAAACCATCAAAACCCCAAGTTCTTGAACATGGGTTCTTTCATTAAAACTCTTAATTGAGAAGATTAGATCATAATTGACACTAACTTATTGCATTCATACTCAAATCCAACCATTAAACATCTCCAATTTACCCTATTGGGGTTGTTTCATCAAAACCCACCAAAACTTTCAACTAAGAAGGTTCAAGAGGTGAATTTGATACTTACTTGATGCTTATAAAGTGATGAACACCTTGGAATTTACGGATTTTCCATGCAATTTCTCAAACCATCTTCTTCATCTTCTTCTTTTGGATTCACAAGAACACACACACACACACACATGTGTGTGTGTCGACATATGTGTCTGCCCAAAATGGGCTTCCCTTTTACCTCCATCACCTAATTAAAACATCTTCCCATTTGCCCGCCTTTAGCCCTTGTAGTTTAGAGTGGTGATTGTTTAGTCACAAAACTTTATTACTATTATCTAACTTGTATTTGTAACCAAGTTAAATAACATATTTGTCACATTTTTATTTCATATTCCATGAAATCATATTAGTGAGTTAAGCGTTCAGGGTTTGGGGCGTTACACTTATGAAAGTTATGAATCACCGGATACCAAAAGTTTACATGAAAGTCCCTCAAGGATTTAATTTATTAAAATCATGTAAAATAAGTTCTCGAGAATGATATGACCGTTGTATACAGATTCATATTTGAATACATTGAATATAATTGGAACTCCTGATGAGTATCCTAAAGCATCTAAGTGCTTATAAGGTTAAGTGGAAACATCTTATGGATGTAATTCTTGTGCACCAATAAACATACATAGAATACCCGTGCTTGGTGATTATGGTATCTCAATGTACAGTGTATAAGCATGGTACAATATGTATTATACAAATGAAGCAAGTGTTCAAGACATCCTTGCATATGATATAGAAATCAATAAGGAGGTTTATGTAACAGAACTCCTAAAGAGTGTATGCACATACATTGTTTTTCAAAGTGGAAAGAAGTAAGTGAATGATTGTAAATGCCTGAAGCATTGATTTCAAAACCTCATGAATGTATCTTTATAAACTTAAAAAGATAGTATGGATAAAATAGTTGGATTGAGTGTTGTACAACTCATGAGATATTATGATAAAGAGCAATACGAGTTTGATAATAGTATCCATCTTTATCAAAAGTCCTCTCCTAAAAGTTCACTATAATCGCAGTTTACAGTGATGATGTCTAGGCACCATTGAGAGAAACTGTCGAGCTTTTAGAGGAAGAATTTTTAAATGACCTTGACACATTGAAATTATCGATCGACCTGTAGTTCGAGTATATGTGTAATCAACCAAACTATATCTATTAGAGGTTGGCACATTTTACGATGGACAAAGTTTATCCTTTAACTACGTTAATGGTTGTTCAATTACTTTATATATAAAATGGCTGTTATAGCTTCATATGAAAGAATTTGAAATTTTTGGTCTAGAGGTACCATCTTTAAGTGCAATTGTGCATTAGTATTTCTTGCTATCTATTCATGATTTTATATATCTTTATTGAATTTATCGATTTGATATAGCATGTGTTAAACGACGAAATATTGAAATAGGAAAACATCTATTTCAATACATCTAAGGTATGCAAGATATGAATTTATATTTTACTAACCTGTCAAAACAAGTTTGGTTAGTTTTGTAAATGCAGGGAATGTAACAAATCACAGTTTTGGATCTTATGATATTTATGTAAAAGAAGAGGCACTAGAAAGCTCATATGAAGATATACAACATTGCGAACATAAAGAATTGCACATTAAGGGATCAAGCGGCAAATCATTGACTACAATAAAATGGGCACTAGTCACTTGAAGAATACATGTTCAAATGAGGGGGAGTATTACACAAGTTGCACTCTTTTTCCCTTCACTAAGTTTTATCCCATTGGGTTTTCTTAGTAAGGTTTTTAATGAGGCAACATACCTGATCCAAAAGTATCAGGGGGAGAAAATACGCACTGCACTCTTTTTCCCTTAGCTGAGGTTTTGTCCCACTGGGTTTTCCTAGCAAGGTTTTTAACGAGGCAACATTACCAAGCGTATAATACATTGTTTTCTTTTATCACGTGGATAGTCAAGGGGGAGTGTTATAAATAAGCTATATTATGGTGACTATCCACATTCTAACTCCCGTCTTTTCATGTCCTTTGTATTAATGTAAGAACACTATATATATAGGTTCTTTGTATTACATGTTGATATCTCAATATATAATAATTCTCTATTCTATCTTTCTCTCTATGTTCCTTTGATTATGTTCATATACTAGTCGCTAGTAGGCCGTTGTTTTACAACAGAAACCTATATATTCAACCTCTCATCTAAGAGATTAATTGCATAAATCATTGAAAGCTTAATTTGACCAATCATCAAAATTCTTAGGTAGTGTTTGGTATGAGGTAATGAAAGAGGGAATGGAATACTTCATTCATGGGTAATGAAAATAAGCATGTTTGGTTGCACAAAGGAATGAAATCAATGATTCCACACGGAATGAAAATCTCTCTAAACACCTCCAAATGATTCCTTCCCTTACCCCAGTTTTTTTTTTCATTCCATTCCATATCTCTTTTTTGTTTCTCCGTTTTACCCTCCCCTCCTCAACTATTTTCACTCTTCTTCGATCAGTGATGATTTCGTATAACCACATGTCACTGTAAAATTTTGAATTATACCAAAAGGATTTAAATTTTGAAGGCCCTGCTACTCTCATCACCCCGATAACCATCCATACCACCATCACCATTGCTGAACCTGTCACGCTGCGATGACAGACACCGCGACCACCACAATGCTCCAACATTAATCACAGATCTCGTTCTCTCATACACTCTCCGACCGAATTAGTCGGTGCGAACTTCCGACAGTTGATTGGTGGGATACGATCAACGGGATTCAAAATCAGTTTTAGTCGTTGGTCGTGATGGCTTTCAAGTTTTTCTGTCGGTTGAGTTTTCCGAGCATCGGGTGGATTTAACGGTTCCATCTCCGTTTGTTTATGAAGATAACCAGCCACCGGCGTTAGTTACAAGTTGGAGAAACGTCTTTGTTTTATTATTGATGTACGATTCAATTAAGTTTTTATGGTTTTTGTCCATTTTAATCTTGTAAGAACTGAAGTGTATGTTGTTAATGGAGTTTATCGAACTGTTCATTTCTCTTTCGTGTTTAATTTCCATTCAAGTATTTACTGGGAACATACATCATCATTTTATCATTTCTTCTTTTACCACTAATGTCTATACATGATCAACTTTTCATTAATTTAAGAACAAGGTTTTTTTTGTTTTGTACAAGTGATTATTGTTTCGTTTAGCAGCTTGGATTGATTGAGAAGAAGATGATAAACTTGGAATTTGATATGGTACTTCAGACCATAATGATGTTAATACAACCAGTATAGGGTATTTTTGTCAATTCAATTAATTGTATTCCATTCTTACGTCTTTTCCCGTCTACCAAACATTGCAATGTAATGATTCATTCTATTTTCATATGGGTAACCAAACAGGACAATGGAATGGTAATGATCCATTTCATTCTCTTGTCCATTCCTTTCCTTCGTCTATTCCATTCATTCGTTCATTCCATTACCTTATACCAAACATACCCTTAAAGATTTATAATTTTTAACATACACACACAATCAAATCAAACCCTTTACAGTTCAGATTTAAACATCAAATTAAAAAAAAAAAGTTTGTTTCTTTTTAACACATTTGTCTCTCTAGCGGCAGAAGCTATCCAATTCGTGACTAGGGTCCAACGTGTTGATACATATTATGTGGACGTGACTCGGTTCGGTTCGACTCGGTTAGGTTCGGCTCAAGACCGACGTCGCGACATTCCTTCGTCATGTGCCCCAGTTCAAAACCAAGTACCTCGGGATCACAAAGTGTGACAGTCGATGCAGATGTTGATGAATTGTTGGGAGAAGCTGAAGTAGGGAATCATAGAAGATCAATCTTGGTGGATGAAGCTGCTTATTCTTCTTCTAATCATTCAGCCTTTATGGCTAATATGGGCGGTTCATCAAACCAGGTATGTGTCGATGATCCAACTTCTGATAAATGTGTTAGTTTAGGTGATAAATTGTCGGACTTGCAAAGCAAATATGATGATTTGCAAAGCAAGTATGACGTGACATATATCCACAATCAAAAGTTGATAGTGGATTTTTCGAAATGCAAAGAGGCTAACAAGTTTTATGAAAACCATGAAAAAGAGTTTAAAACGGTGATTGAAAATTTAAGAAAAGATAAAACCGAGCTAACAAAAATGGTTTCAAGAAAACAAACTGACATAAACTGTTATATCAATCATCTCGAGGTCATGCAAAAAGAGTTAGCCTGTGTAAAGTGTGAAAGTGAGGCGATCCAACTTAAGCTAGATAGTTATTCAAACTCTAGGTATGTGCTGGATCACATCATTGACATAC
This sequence comes from Helianthus tuberosus, assembly GCA_030545235.1. Taxonomy (NCBI): domain Eukaryota; kingdom Viridiplantae; phylum Streptophyta; class Magnoliopsida; order Asterales; family Asteraceae; genus Helianthus; species Helianthus tuberosus. The sequence goes on from CM060423.1 coordinate 162,754,244, forward strand.
AAAAAGAGAAAAAGGATGTCACGTGCATTGGATATAAGAAATGTCCACCACCTGTTAGACAAAATTATGACACAATGCCTGATGAGGAGAATAGAACTTATTTTGAGCAATCTGTTCCTTTAGACATTGAGGAATTTGCAACCGGACTTGGATACAAAACGGAAGTATCATCAGATTCGGATGTTTCAACAGTTACAAGTGTGTCAACTGCTGAACAAAATCAGGATCCTCCAGTCATTGTTGAGGATGCTGATTCTTTAGATGGTAAATCCGATGATACTGACTCTGCACAGTCTGATGCAGTTATCAAAGAAGAGGACATACCTCTCGAGAATCACATTCTATGTGATCCTCCCACAAAACGTGCTAAGACTGTTCAGGTTTAGTCCACTTCTTCACAAAAGTCTGAGAGTGTGAATTTGTTGTACACTCTAGTTGGTGATGATAAAGTTTATTCAAACAAAGACTTTCCGATTAAAAACGTAAATCAATCTTTAATCAACAAAGTTTTTGAAGATTCGACAAGTAAGTTTTTGGGAGAGTCGAGCTCATGAGTTGTGGTAACACAATTTCCTCCGATTCCAAAGGCTGAAATTTGAAAACAATATGGCAATCAGAAATTACCAACAAAGAAAATTCAGCATAATCACACTAAACCAAAAGGAAAATCGACAACTCAAGGTCGAAAGGAACAAAACCAGAGGAAGAACAAAAAGGTGAACTTTGTGAAGTCGAAGGGAACGGATAAAATTGAAACATTTGCAAATAAATCTAACTTAGATCATGTCAATCAAGTTAAATCTTTGAAAAGAAATGAACAAAACAGTTCAAAACCAAGTACCTCGGGATCACAAAGTTCATCTACCAGACAGTCACATGATACTTCAGGGTTTGTGGAACGAAAATCATGTTTCAAGTGTGATAAAGTTGGCCATATTATTCGGAATTGTCCATATCTTCATAAACTAAAAGACAAAGTTGATGATCCCCGTGAACAAAATTACCGAAAGCGACCTGTTTCTACAAAACAAGATCCCCGTCTTGTAAAAGAAATGGAAAAGAAACAGAAACGTCAAAAAGTCAAGGTAATTGAGAAGGCAATTAAAACCGACATGGTTCACAAACAACCTGTTTCAGTTAAACCAGAAATTTCTAAAACTTCTAATAATCACGAAGTTAAGATTTCGAAAATTCAAACTGGTAAAACGCAACAGACTTGGAAACCAAAAACGGTTAATAATTCAGGGGGAGCATCACAATTTCCTAACCATCGAGAAATTGAAATAAGTTTTGTCGATGAACATGGAAGACCCAAGACCACAAAGGCTTGGGTCCCCATCTCCAACTAATCATGTGATTTCATGTGCAGGATGTTCCAGGAGGAACTTTCAGCAATCATTGGATTGTTGATAGTGGGGCATCCAGGCACATGACAGGCGACATGAAGCTTCTCTACGACGTTAAATCTATTAGAGGAGGTTATGTTGCTTTTGCTGGAGATAAAGGCGGATATATTACTGGTGAAGGAATGGTATCCAACGAGGTTGTAAGCTTTGATAAGATCAACTTTGTGCAACAACTTGATCACAATCTTCTAAGCGTTTCACAAATTTGTGATAAGAAGTTTTCAATACACTTTGATGCAAATGAATGTTATGTGCTAAAACCCGGTTTCAAGATTCCGAAAGAATGGATTCTCTTATCTGCTCCAAGGATAAATGATTTGTATGTCCTTGATATTAGCTAAGCAATTACAACGTCTGCACAAGCAACCTGTTTCGTTTCCAAAGCCATAGAAAAGGATTCAATCTCTTGGCACAGACGGATGGGACACATTCACTTACGCAAAATGAATCATTTGGTGTCGAATGAATTAGTGAATGGTTTTCCTCTTAAAAACTTCCATCTTCAAGACGTCTGTGTTTCATGCCAAAAAGGAAAGCAAAGCAAGAAGCGACACCCGACTAAGAAGATCAACACGGTGGCCGTTCCGCTTGAACATTTGCAAATGGATTTGTTCGGTCCTGTCAAGCATAAAAGCTTCAGAATGATCAATACTGTCTCATGATAACAGATGATTATTCAAGATTTTCTTGGGTGGCGTTCATGGCTCACAAGAGTGAAACTTTTGGTATTATCAAAAACTTGATCATTCAGATTGAGAATTTGTATACTTTGAAGGTTAAACGGATTCGCAACGACAATGGAACTGAGTTTAAGAATCATGCCATGGAGGAGTTCTGCAGATCAAAAGGTATTCTTCACGAATTTAGTGCGGCTTACACTCCTCAACAGAACGGCGTCGCTGAACGTAAAAACCGTACATTGATTGAGACTGCAAGGATGATGTTGGTAGAGTCCCAGTTGCCCATTCCATTCTGGAGTGAAGTTGTGGCCTCTGAATTTTACACAATGAACCGAGTCCTTACAGTTAAAAGACACAACAAGACCTGTTTTGAGCTTCTTCACAAACGGAAACCAGATTTACAATATCTTGAACCGTTTGGAGCTCCTTGCACAATGATCGATCCGAATGGAAATTTTGGGGCAAAAGCAATTGAAGGATACTTTCTTGGGTATGCCACCCCGAACTTAAGAGTCTGGAATCTAGTGACAAAAAGGGTCGAGGAATGGTCTGAAGTCAGAGTACAAAGGCACACATTGCCAGTCAAATATCCTGGTCAACCTTGGATGTTCGAGTACGATGACTTTTTCAATTCGATCAATATTCAAGAAGTCGAAGAAAGTGTTGCGGCAAGGATGTTTTTCGAGAGTGACAACGCAACAGATTCACCGTTGGTTCAACCAATTATTGTCAACAATCAAGAACCAGCTTCAGTGAACAATAATGCTCTCGACAATGAGGATTTTCACGATGCTACCGAACTGAACGAATCTTCAGAGGATGATGAATTTGTCGATGCGGACCAAGAAGCTGTTCATGGTACTTCAGAGGCTACACCTCCAGTGGACGCCCCTAAAACAGCTGAAGCTACTGCATCATCCTCTTCGACAGTTCAGGGTATTGAATTGGTTGTTGATCTCAATCTCAACAATCTGGGTACAAACATTCCAGTTCCAGATAATCCAGAAACAAGGATTCACAATACCCATCCTCAACAAAACATCATCGAAAATGTGAAAAGTGGCATACAAACGAGAAACATGTTGCGAAACAACAACAATGCAGGCTTGTATGCCGCGATTCGAGAATCTGGTCAACAAAATGATTGGTCCTTCGCGTGTTATGTATCACAAGAAGAACCAAAATCTTTGAAAGAAGCTTTGAAAGATAATTCTTGGGTTGAAGCTATGCAGGAAGAACTGCAGCAATTCCAGAAGCTAGGTGTCTGGAAACTCGTTGATAAACCTGATGATTACAAGAAGATTAGTACCCGTTGGGTTTATAAATGCAAAAAGGATGACATTGGAGTAGTTATTCGAAACAAGGAGAGATTAGTCGTTCAAGGTTTTCGTCAGATTGAAGGAATCGACTACAACGAAGTTTATGCACCAGTTGCACGTCTAGAAACTATTCAGATTTTTCTAGCCTATGCTTCCTTCAAGGGATTCAAGGTTTACCAAATGGAAGTGAAAAGTGCATTCTCACATGGTGTGGTTGAAGAAGAGGTGTACGTTAAACAGCCTCCAGGTTTTGAAGATTCTATTCACCCTGATCGGGATTGGTTGCTGCACAAAGCTCTCTATGGTCTACATCAAGCACCACGAGCTTGGTATACAACCTTATCTAATTATCTGCTGGAGAATGGATTTCGTAGAGGTCTTATCGATTGCAGTCTTTTCATCAAAGAACAGGATGGAGATCTTCTATTGGTACAGGTATACATAGATGACATTATTTTTGGTTCAACTAACGATGTTTTGTGTAGGAATTTCGAGCGTGTTATGCAGGAGAAATTTGAAATGAGCGCTATCAGGGAGATTACTTTCTTTTTGGGCTTACAAGTGCAACAAACGAAGTCTGGGATATTCATCCATCAGACTAAGTATGTCAATGACATCTTGAGCCGATTCCAGATGTCCGACACATCGCCCATTGGTACCCCACTGCAGCAAAATCACGGAATTCATCCTGACTTGAAGGTTGAAGTTGTTAGCTCCTCATACTACCGCGCAATGATCGGATCTCTTATGTACCTCACAGCATCAACACCAGACATAATGTATCCAACGTGCATGCTTGCCAGATATCAAGTCAACCCGAAGGCCTCACATCTTGCAGCTATGAAAAGGATTTTTCCCTATTTGAAGGGATGCCCAGGCACCGGTCTATGGTACCCTAGGGATGATAGCTTTGACTTGACCGCTTTCAGTGATTCTTATTTTGGCGGATGCAAAATCGACGGCAAATCCACAACGACTGGATGTCAGTTTTTAGGAAATCGCCTAGTCACATGGCAGTGCAAGAAGCAGACTTATGTCGCTACATCAACATGCAAAGCTGAATACATTGCTACCTCAAGTTGTTGCTCCCAAGTCCTTTGGATCCAACAACAAATGCGCGATTACGGTTTTGAATTCCTAACTACTCCTATTTTCGTTGATAATTCTGCTGCCTTACAGATCACTAGAAATCATGTGCAGCACTCAATGACCAAACACATCGAAATTAAATATCACTTCATACGTGATTGTTTTGACAAAAGACTAATCGATTTTGTTAAGGTCCACACCGATGACCAACGTGCCGACCTTTTTACCAAAGCATTTGATAAATCACGATTTAACTTTTTATTATTGGTAAACGGCCTTAAGGTCAAGCAAGAGTAAAACCGACATCCGAAAATCGTTTTTGTAAATATCTTTGTGTTTTTAATTTATCATAGTTTTTACATTTTAGGGGGAGTAAATCCAAATTTTAAAAATCCAAAAACATCGAAAAATTTCAAAAACACAAAAACAATGGAAAAACAAAAATGAGTTTCCTGGCGTGCAAAAGAGAAAATGATAGTACATCAGTGGTCTGTCGAAACCTCTTTAAACCCTAAAATGAAAAACGATAAGCAGCTCTATATAAGATGTATCGGTAGGCTCACAATCATTTTTAAAGTGTGCAGGGTGATATAAACCTAAATCGACTTAAGACCAGGTGGGAACCGCTCATTGGCATATGGTCTTAGTACCGAAATTTCGTTTGATAGATTGCCGAGGTTCAGAGATACATGGTCTTTATGCTGTTTATCATCTGGGTATCATGGTTGTTTCTTTTACCGAAAAATAACGGAGACGAAGTCTAGATCTTCCATGATACCATGCATACGTGTACATACTGTATACGACCTCAATAAGTGATCAACAATCACATGTCCAAACAAAATAAGTGATAATATATCACATTTATCTGGGAGTCAAGTTCGTCTCTTTGTTGTACGTTAGTACTGACCTGTTCACGGACTTGCTCCTGTGCCCTCATGCATCTGAAAATCAAGTTCCTCATCAATAAGTGATTCTATCACATAGGTCTTGTTTTCAATCCAAAATAAGTGAGTATCTCACATTTTCATATACGTCAAAACAGATGATAAATGGTATACTCACCAGTAAGATGAACTCTCGTGCATACCTTGATACGGGAATGTGTCGTGTGTGGATGAACACCGGTCGGTAAGTATAAATCATACTCTAATCGTATCCCCTCACCATGATTACATCTGATAAGTTGAGCTTATGTGGACAACAATACCGATAATCGTTATAGGATGCTTATCTAAATGTTAACTAATTGAATAACAAGAGCGTTTTGGCGTGACCGTACACTGATATGATTCTCTTACCCTCGAAACTCGCAAAAAGAATGTCTGTAAATATTTATTTACTGCTTTTCAGTTTCTGTATCTTTGTATATATTTATTTACTGCTTTCAGTCTATATATTTGAAATATTCAAAATTCCAAAAAGATTTTAGGTGTGTTTTAATATAAACTTTATAAAAAAGCCAAAAAAAATTTATTTCTAATTTCTTTTGATTACCCGATGTTGGAACTCGAGTCTTCGTTACCTGAAATCTGATCGAAACCAAAACAACTGAATCTTCCTAAACGGTCGAAATTTGCAAGCTTTGAAAGTTAAAAACCAAAATTGAAAAATTTGTTAAACTTTCAAACCGTCGGACGGTAGTTGATTGAGAACTGGTTACATGTGTGTCGTTTGTTTAAATGTTAACTATATTCTAAGCGGTTGTTCTCATTACGTGTTTAGCTTTCCTGTATGTGCAGATGCAACATCAAACCAGCAAAAGGTGAAGAGAAGGTGTTCGATAACAAGCTTTGGAATGAAGACACGACGTGGAGGCACTCAAAAGATAAAGATGATCGAGTTGCAGCTGACCTATCATCAACACCTCAAGGATCTAAGTGCTGAAAATGGAGTTTATTTTAAGGGGGAGTTTATTAACACACTTCCTAAATGAAAGGGGGAGTTTGTTGATACATTTTATACTTACGACACGTGAAGACTTTGAAGATCCTCCGACATGGAAGACAGGGAAGATGAACCTTACGAGTAGCGTCCAAGGGGGAGTTTGTTGATACATATTATGTGGACGCGACTCGGTTCGGTTCGACTCGGTTAGGTTCGGCTCAAGACCGACATCACGACATTCCTTCGTCGTGCGCCCCAGAGTTCACCACACGAAGCACGGAGCGCCACAAGCTAACATCACCATGACATCATCATGATGATGTCATATACTTTGACCAAATGCTTCTAGTGAAATATGCCATGCATGTCCACGATGAATCCTTAACTGTTGGGCCAATCAATTTGTTTGGGCTTGCATTGGGCTGATTAAGTGGACGAAGACTCTATTGGAATACATATGACGAAGAACCTCCCTGCATGACGAAAAACCTCTTGATGAAAGACATTTTTCGTCAAGATGTGATAATGATGAAAGACTTGCTGTTTTTCGTCATCTATGGTCTTTCGTCATGAGTCCTTCGTCAGCTGATGTCTTTCGTCAGCTCCATGATGTTTCGTCGAGGTCTTTCGTCGCTGCAGGTCTTTCGTCGACCTGCAGCCTATATAAGCAGCAAACTGAAGACAGAAGAGAAAGTACACACTGAAGAACACATAGATAGATACGAGAGAACAGTGAGTTTGTGAGAGTCTCTTGTAAACAGTGTACTGAAACTTTGCTGATCTATAATATACAAGTGAACTTTAAACGTTGAATCTTTGTGTCTTTGTGTTCTTGATCTCGGTTTGCTTTCCCGGTTGGATTCCGCACAACCGGGTTTCTTCGTATCACAAGGATTAGGCGACTAGATCCTCCGCTAGTGGACCTACACAACGGGCCATCCACAACAATTGCTCAGCATCAGGGGGACGACGGGGTTTTGTCTTTGTAGATTAGGGTTTGCAATTCATAAAGGGGTGGCGGCGCAGCTTGTCACCCGTCTACCTTATGTTTTGATTTAACTTGACAAGTATGAATAAAAATGTTATATTTGAAAAAACAAATAATGATTTCATACCAAAAAAAAAAAAAAGATTTGAATAACATAAATGAAAGTACATATCTGAAAGTTAAAAAATGTTGTAACAAAATCCAATAAAGATAAGTGAATCAAAAGAAAAAGGGTAAATTACTTTTTGAGTTCTTGTGTTTTATAGGTTTTAACCATTTGAGTTCAAAATTAAAATGTTTAACGCCCTGAGTCCCTATAACCACTTTTCTTAACCATTTGAGTTCAAATTTCTAACTCTGTTTGAATTTTCTGTTAACTTTTCATTAAAAGACTAAAATGCCCCTACATATTATTATTATTAATAATTGTTAACCTGTGTTTCTCCAAATCGGGGGTTTTCAATTAGATTATGTTCATCTAAACCCTTCTAAAACCCTAACCCTTTTCTCTTCACAATTCTCATCACCTATGATGCAATCATCACCAAAATCACATCAATTCAATCCAATCAAACTCAATTCATGCTCCATTGCATCCGGCACCAATATCTTCATCACTATCGTGGTAAATACTGCCACATCTTGTTCGCTCCAGTCTGAAATGCAGATGGATGGGGTGTCATAAATGCAGATGGATCACGTCGTTTTGCTCCATTTTTTTTCTTTTTTCCGCCTTTTAAACAAGTTTCTCTTCAAGAAGCTTGTCCTTCGCTGCCTGTGGTTTTGAAAAAAGAAAAGCATTTTTAAGGATTTCTATACAAACTTATTAAAAGAAAAAGAAACCACTAAGCAACTTGATTTATTATCAATTATGTGTGTACGTATACGTACCTTCAGTGTCTTAATTTCTTTCAGTACTTTCTCATTCAATTCTTTGTAATCCTGTGATTCAGCTCAGATAAAATCATCCCCACAAATCTCCATCACCAAATCTGATATGGAGACAAAACAAATGGGTCTCTGATATGGTTTGTAGCCATTGATTTAGATGATCGCTATTGACTAGTGTTATATATCCACCCAACCAATTTAGAGAATCACAGGTTAACAATTAATAATAATAATAATAATAATAATAATAAAAATAATAATAATAATAATAATAATATGAAGGGGCATTTTAGTCTTCTAATGAAAAGCTAACAGAAAATTCAAATAGAGTTAGAAATTTGGACTCAAATGGTTAAGAAAAGTGGTTATAGGGACTCAGGGCGTTAAACATTTTGATTTTGGACTCAAGTGGTTAAAACCTATAAAACACAGGGACTCGAAAAGTAATTTACCCAAAGAAAAATAATGGGATTAATGAAAAAACATTAAAAAAAGATTGAAGCTTTACCTTTCAGAGTTGAATCAGAGATCAGGCGAATCTCTCAAACGGAAATGAAGTAAAAAGATCCGAATTAATGAGAATAAAAAAGAAGGATCTGATGGATTTACCAACATAATCATGATGATCATGTTGTAATCGAATGAATAATAAATGATAAACATACCTTTGTTTTGGATTTCTCTGGTATTGTTCTGCAAAACCAATTTAGATAACATAACATAGTTTGACATTAGCATACCGATCAATACACACGTCGTTCAAAAAAAAAAACAAATAACGATAGTGTTAACAAAAAATTTACTAATCGAAGTGCTAACATTCGATTGCGCGGATACTTGTTGATGATCTTCAACAAGGTTCTTGAAATTGTCTGCAACAATATTTGAGAGGAGAGATGTCAGATGTAAATGAGGTTATGGTAATAATTTAGGATATTATTAAGTGCAAATCAGTTTTAGGAAAAAATATATTAAAAACCAGGTCGTGTCATCCTACTTTAAAATGTTGGAGCTCCAAATAAGAAAACTCTAGGAGATTAATGATGGTGTGAAAATGGAGGAAAACGATAAAGGTGCAACCATGGAGTGTCATGTGTCATTCAATGATTTCCTTTATTATATCTATAATAATACATTATTATGGAGATTGGATAGGCATAAGGGTAATTTCCATCAATTTTTAAGATGGCACAACAAGAGCCACAGTGTCACACCCTCAATTTCCACACGCGGAGTATTACCGCGAGGCATGTGACTGAACAGGATCAAGCCACCAATCATATTGAACAATCAAAAAATAATAAAACAATTTTTGTCACAACCAATATGATTAGTGACTATTAAAGTCTAAGTCCAAAGTTTAAGTTCAAAACAACTTTTAAAGATAACAGCGGAAGAATAGGTTAGACAGTTCAAACAAAAGTTCAAAGTTCATAATTATTATAGAAAACCCAACACGGGTTAACGAGACCACTACACTCCCCGCTGCAAGCTCCTGTTATTACTGAGTACCTGCAAATCATGCAGTAGGGTATCAACATAAAGTTAGCTAGTTCACAAGTTGTCAAGTTTTAATTTCATAAAAATTATGACTGTGTTAAGTTACTCATTTATACCATGCCATGGGGAGCTACCCCATATGTAAGCTACTAAACTGCGTAATACCGAATACTAACGACCTGTTGTATCGTTGTTTGCCCTGTTTGTCAATGTCTATCATCATTGATGGTTTGCCAAGGCCTATTATTTCACGACCGATCCTCTCCAGGCACGGTGTAAGGTTGGTGAAACCTAAATAGCGTTCTCAACTAATAATCCGTTCGCCAGGCACCGAAGACTAATCGGTATATTAAGTAGGGACTTCATGATAGAGTTTCGTTTGGTACACTTGTTGCATCTAATATAAATAGTAATTAACCGTATTCCAAACCAGGAGTAGTAAGCAATCCCAAACCTCGGAAGGTGTCGTTTATTTTGTTTTCCTAACCACCGGGAACGCCTGTTTTTAGAAAAGTGTGTGAACTCACCTTGGTTTGCTCGGCAGATAGTTTACTTGTTTTAACAGTTAGTCAACCACGTCCTAATATGGTTACCAATTATTGGTCAGGTTTTGGTATGCAAAATATTCCACGTATTTGTACACATAGCTAACAAGTAGCATACAAGTAACACATATATCATAACTCACTACTGGTGAATAGTAACAGGAACAATCCAAAATAGATAGTGTACGGTCCAGTAACTTTATGGCCTATTAAGAGAGTGTGCGACCTGATTAATAGTGTGCAGTCCAAGTACTTCAAAGTTTGTACATGTCTGTGCGACCCAATAAGTTATATGGTCCAGATAAAGAGTGTGCGGCCCACATTGGACAGCCCACACAGAGAGTGCGGCCTATCTCCAAGTGAGCGGTCATGCATTATGTTATTGTACCGTGTGCATTAGAGTTTGTGTGTTTGTAGTGTGTGGTTTTCAAAGGTGTGTGGACATGTTGTGGTAGGTAGTACCTTGTGCTTTCAACACTTGTACAGCAAGAGTGTACGGTCACCCAAGTGTGCGACCTGTTGTGTCCCACTTGTACAAAGTGCAGATCATGTTGTACATTAGATTGGTGTGTGGTATGTATGGCACACTAGTGTGCGACCTGTTGCATGTTTGTACGGTGCGCAAATTTAGTTGTACATGCTTAGTTTGTACGGTTTTTAACATAATTCATTTATGACTGTCATCCTTAACAGATCAAATGCACATATTCAGACACAATCATCATGTTCCTCAAAATAATCATCAAAATGTCCATTATTTATCTAACCCGGTCCTAAATATTTATGCACCTGATTCGGATTAAACATTGTATTTTATCACAATCATTCCAGTTTTTAACAAATCTTATAACAGGTTTCAACAAGAATCATGCTAAATATTCATCATTTTCTAAGCTTTGGTTGCATAACAACTCCTAAACTCATCTTAATCAAACCTTAACATATTATTATGGAGGTTAACATCACATTCACCTTCATTATACAGAATCATCATCATTCGAACATCAATCAACTCAAGTTCATTATTCATTTAACATTAAAAAAAGCATCACTCATGTATAACCACCTAACATACAAATCATTAACCAAGTTAACACCTTTACCATGTATTATCATCAATTATAAAGATAGTAAACTAACCGGTTTGGATGAGGGTGAAAATGTGTAGAATAGGGAAAAAGGAAGCTCCTAATCAACAACCACTAGCTGCCCTTGAATGATGAAATTGTTGTTGTCAGACACGAAGAAGCAGAAGAAGAAAGAGATTGGGTGAATTCTTAGGGTTTTTCTAGAGAGAGAAAGTGGATGTAACACCCCAATCACGTAATACAACAACACGCGGCGGAAATATCGGGGAGTTTACACGCCCCGCGTAAGATCCATACAAGGCTTACGCGGCCCGCGTGGGCAGACTTTCCAAAAATGTCAGAAATGGTCCCTGCATGTTAAAAAGTCAGTTTTTGGCACGTTTAAGCCCCGTTAAACGCATTTCAAGGCTCTAAAATGAAGTTAAAGTATCGGGAACTTAAAATATGTTAAAAAACATCTCGGATGTTGGTTTGTTTGGCTGTACGATCGCGTTGTTCGGTTAATTACGACGAAACACGAACGGACGCGAAAAACGATCTAAACTACGCGACGAATGGAATTTTATCATGCAAATCACTAAAATAAAATATTTTTATGATTACATAAATTTTTGGATGTCCGGAGATATTCAGAACGTAAGATATGCACGAAAATGCAAACTTATGCACTTTTTGACGCTTTTAGTCCCTATTGATCAAATAAGTTTATTTTTGCGCACCAAACACCTCAAAGCCTATTTCTAAGCTATGTAAAGGATATTTAGGGCATGTTTAACTTATGATCAAGTTCCGAAATGTTCGATACTTTTTTTTGACACACCAAAGCTTTCAAAACTTATTTCTAAGTTATATAAAAGTTATTTAAGGTATGTTAAGCCTATGTCACTGTTCAGGAGTGTTTGCCGCATTAAATTGGTTACGTTTACGTATCAGTTCGCATATAACTTTCCAGAAAGCGATTTAAGGCTTGAAAATGAACTAGAATCAAAACGTGAAATTGTAAAACCAAAATAAACAAATTTTTGAGACCAAAACACATTGTTTCTTTGATAAAAGATAGTGTCCTACATCGTGTGTGTTTATGGAGCACAAGTGTCACAGTCTCCCCTACTTCAGGAAAATTCGTCCTGAAATTTGTTCGAAGGAGACCGTAGAGTAGAATTGAAACAGCTGATGGATAAGCAGATTGCTGGATCCCAAAGATGCGGAACATCATTTGGTGTCGGAGAATTCAAAATGTGATTTGGGATCTTCAAAGTATTTCAAGGTATTCAACCCTTGGAAACTTGTGATAGTCGAATAGTGTTCAAAAAATAATTTAAGTATGGCACTATGTTATACTAAGCTCCTAGTGTAATTCCTAGCAAATAAAGGGGTGTACATTCAAGCCCTTCACGTACACGGTTTCTAACGTCCCACGAGGTACCTCCAATGTACCATGAGCATCCCATGCATAGGAGACGGGTCAACATACCTATGGCATCAAGATCGCCACCTTTAACACCATATTATACTCCCGGTCCGCTCAATTTGAGTTAATGAATGTACTTGTTCTTGTCCATCGGAAATATCCACACAATTTAACAATTTAACACATAATCACATAATGGTCCAAGATAACATAAAATCACCAAATGATCTCAGCAACGTTATGAAGAATAACACAATAAGAACACATATATATAGGAAGTACCATCGGCGTATCCACCATGTTCTTATCGCATCATACTCCTCTCGTTACCTTAATCATTATAGATTTTATGCCACCATACTTAACAAGGCTTACTATGATTCTCATGCGTCGAAACTCATAATTAAGTGTGCACCCATAATTACTCGTTTCGTCACATGGTCCACATAGCTCCTCTTGTTAAGCGAGGGTAAACAAATAATAAGGTCGAACTATCATCTAAATTAAATAAATATCATCACAACATAACATTTGTCAAATTGAATCGTATTTCATACTAGCAATGATAGCACTACTTATTTTGCATATAACAAATTTAGTAGTAGGTATTTTATTCTAGTATGAATATTTATATATGTTTCATACTTCACCAAACAGGTAAAATGCAACATATACAAATCATGCATTGTCATCATAATATAAGCATATCGAGAAAAATGTTTTTCAAATCATGTGCTAGGTATGCTAAGTTAACATACTAAGTACGCTAAATTAACATACGAGGCAAATTATATTTATAATCATGTACTATACACATTAGATAAATGATGTGTGCAAAATGCAACATATAAATTACATCAAATGAGGCATAAAACTAACCCTTTTTTTAGTACTAATGTTGGAAAAAGTGTGTTTTTGTCTTCCTTTTGTATTTTCAGGATTAAATGAGCTCAAATGAACAAAAGAAGCAAAAAGGCAGCTAAATCTAACAAAAATACAAGAAAAGGGATAAACGTGGCATGCCCGACCCCCCGACAGCATCTTCCCAAGCAAAACAAGAAAACAGAAGGCTGAACACGTCCCGTGCTCAATGAGCACGGGGGCGTGCCCAAGTGTCTACAGAAAAGACAAAGTTGTAGAAGCTTCTATCACCCACCACGGGGCATGCCCAGCGGACACGGGGCCGTGGTCAACTCTAAGATTCACAGAATCTAAGGAAATCTTGATAGTACAGATACGCTTCTGCACACGGGGTCGTGCCCAGCGGACACGGGGGCGTGGTCAACTAATGCAGACAAACTGCAATTAATGAAGAAAGAGAAGAAAGATGGACACGGGGCCGTGCCTAATGGACACGGGGCCGTGCCCGAGCTGCTGTTCAGGCTATAAATAGGGGTGCTTGGCTCATTTGCAAAGCATCTTTTGGCACACCACCTCTCTCACACTTCACCTACACTCCACCACCACCACAACACCATCATCCACCACCATCATCCATCTCCATAATAGAGTGTGTGACTCATCTCGGGATCCAAGATTGATCGTAAGAGTTCTTGAAAATCAAAGGCCATGTTTGCCTAAGTCTCTTACATCACTTGGTGAAGACAAGTGTCTAGTGTAATACTTTTTATTTTTAATCTTTTCGCACTTTTTATTTGGTTATGTATTAATGACTTTAATAACTACTTTCTTATGTTGAAGGTGATTCTTCCTTGTTGTTTGTCCGTGGTGTCTTGGCATTATTTTACTGTCTATATAAAATAAAAGATTTTCACCATTGTATATGGAGGTATGTTGGCTACCTGGTCGGGGGTTAAGGGAACGGTTTGGTAAGAGTCTTGCCTTGTACAGTGTATAGATCCTGCAAGGACCTGGGTCAAATTTAGTAGGACCTCCTTCAATACCCACTGGTATTGGATGGCGGGGGTCCAAACTATTTGATCCCCTCATATGTAAGCTACTATTAATACTTTAACCCGACTACTTAGGACTGTATCCCTGCTGACTCAGACTACTTAGTCGAGGGTAACGTCACCTTCAAAAGAGGGTCCTACCACATTATGCATTAATAACTTAATTAATTATCTTTCAATAATCCGACCCTTTAGGATTGTATCCTTGCTGACTCAAACTACTGGGTTGAGGGTAACGTCACCTTCAAAAGAGGGGCCTACTACAATAACTAAGATAATCTCTTAAAAAGTGCAAAAGTGCGGAAATAATCAAAGGTTACACTACACACGAGTCGGATCCAAGTGATTCATCTTGTCTATCTGTTTTTATTTTATTTTATTTTATTTTTCAGCATTTCAGTTAGTTTTATTTTTCTACTTAAAAACCTTTCTCTACACTTTTGATTTGATTAGACGTTGAGGATAAACCGGTATTAAAAGCTCTTGTGTCCTTGGACGACCTTGGTATCTTACCAACACTATACTACGCTCACGATGGGTGCACTTGCCCATATGTGTGTTTAGTGTTAGTAAATATCGTGTTTTATAAATTTAAAACTTGGCTAAAAAGTGTTAAAGGGCTTAAAATATACATTAAAAACCTATCACACTCGACACGCATCAAGTTTTTGGCGCCGTTGCCGGGGACACAAGGATTTTAAGAAAGTTAGGAATCAACGGCCTAATCGTTTTTCTTTTTTTTTTTCTATTTTTTTAGGATTTTTTTAGATTTTCAGTTTTTGCAGAACTCAGCACGGGGCGTGCCCGCTGAACACGCCCCCGTGCCCAATCTTTGGTACTAGCAATCCTGTTTTAAGTCAGACAGTAAGCTGAACACGGGGCCGTGCCCACTCAACACGCCCCCGTGCCCAAGTTTCAGTTACTGAAAACAGAACCGTAAGATCCCGACGGTTGGTAATCTCTAACACAAACATGAGTGATACTGATATTTTTTACTTTTGGCACTCTTATGGTACGTGGTGTCAAATATGTGGTGGCCCTCATAAAGATTTAGAATGTTATTTTCTAAATTATAAGCCCCATTATATAGACCCATTGTTTTCCTGTAGCCTTAAGAGGGGAGAAAGTAAAAATAATCCCTATCTCTCTCTCGAAAGCTCCCAATCGGATCTTCTAGGAGAAATGCTTCTTGACGAACTATTTCAATTAGATGATTTAATTCGTATTTGGGTAAAGGAACTTGAATTGGATTCCCTTAATCCACCTCAAGAAGATACCCAAGAAGAATTATTGGGATCGCATTCGAATAAAAACAACTTCGTTGTTCCCGAAATCACCTCTATCTCTCGCGAGGACTTGAGCGATAGTCGTCCCTGTGTTGATTGTGCCGTGAAGGACTCTCCATCGACTTCGTTCGGTGCATACATAGACCTGAGCGATTCGGCATACACCTTCTTTAACGAGAGCCCGAGAAAGGGTTAGACTTGTCCACCTACATTTAGCATAGGAATCACCCTCACCGACAACCTCTTGCATTCTCGTCTTAGTCTAGAGAAATTAAGGTATCTCAGGCACTTTGGGGTTGTTCCATCCAGTAAGGAACCACCTGATCCGGATAAGTTCCTTAAAAATAGAAGAAACTTCATAAACAGCCTCTAGACACGGGGCTGTGTCCAGGTCAGCACGCCCCCGTGTCCACCCAAAGATTCCCGTCTAATTTCGTGTCAGAATAAGGACAAAATGTGTCAGGACTTCATCTGCACACGGGGCCGTGTGTCACACCCCCAACATACCACGTGCGGAAACCCCCGCGAGGCGTGTTACATACCAGGATCCAAGCCACCAATCACATTGAACTCATAATTATAATTAAATAAAACTTTCATTTATTAACATAAAACGTTACAAACGTTACATATCATTCATTGTAAATAGCGGAAGCATAAATCATTTGTTAAGTGTTTAGTAAACCAAGAGTACATAAACCATTAAGCTTGTATTGAGATTCCATGTACCTCGACCCATGACCACTCCAGCTTCCCGGAGAGCAAGTTCCAAAAATATAAGCATAACGACCTGCAAGGCATGTAACAACGAGTCAACAACAAAGTTGAGCGAGTTCACAGTTGGTTGTTTAGCTTTACAAGTTTGTTATGAAAACCATAAGTTGTTTCGTAAACCACGAGTTAACCAGTATCTTTGTTTCCCAAACCATATCCATAATCAGTGGGGGCTTCCCCATGTGAACCACTAGACCGTTACCATATCGACTACTGACGAAAGTAAGTTGTGCCCTAAGTCAATGTCTATCATCATTGACTGTTTGCCATGATCCATTAGTACACGCCCGTCCGACCTGCACGGTGTGAGGTTTGTCAAACCTAATAGCGCTATTAACTAATGACCCGCTCGCCATCGGCCTCGGTGATTAAGTCGATATAAAATGAGGGACTTAATGATAGAGTTTTGTCTAGTAAGTTAAGGTTGTTGTCCTACCCAAGGAGGACGAACGTACGTATTCTACCCAAGGAGAATACACAGGATTAAGATTGGCATCCTACCCATGGAGGATGGCCGTACATATCCTACCCAAGGAGAATATGTAGGTTCCGTTTTAGTTCTTTAACCCATTCCCAACCACCGGGAATCCCATGCCTTATAAAGAGTGTGAACTCACCTTTGCTTTGCTCGGTAGACAATTTACTCGTGTTAGGTTGGTCAACCACACCCTATTATGGTTACCAATATTTGTTAGGTTTTTGGTTATGCAAACAGTTCACGTATTTGTACACATAATTAACAAATAGCACGTAAGCATCATGTATTATATATCAAAGCATACGGATTCGTTTTTAAGTCAGGTAACTAAACAGTAACATGAACAGTACAAGCGCATCAATAGTGTGCGGCCCAACAAGCTAAGCGGCCCGATACCGTGTGCGACCTAATTGTGAATGTGCGGCACACATGAGGGTGTGCGGCCTCCTCATGTGTGCGGTCATGCTATGCAAGGTTGTACGTCGTGCATTATGTGATCAAAACACAATACGATTATATCAAACACCAATCGTATTGAAATCAAACACACTAGAGCATAAACAATCGGGAAACATTAAACTTCTTTTAACATTTTATTTTCTATCCTTATACCCGTTATCATCATATAAACAGTTTGCATACACACTTAGTCCTAAAGCATGCTTTAATCTTATTTCTACCGAACAATGTACATTATATAATTCTAACCAAAAACTACCATTTGTAAGAGAACCCAAGGTATTATTATGCCATCAAACACATTCTCACAGTCATGATTTATATCTTTATATCCTCCAAAACAAGTCATCAACAATCATATGTGCAGATTGATTAGTCCCAAGAATAATGTTGACCCCCCTTTTTATTATCATGCATGCTCAAACAGTATCCCTTATTCTCCTATCATCATCTCCTAACATATAACCAAACCCCAATACAAAGGTAACCACCACAGCAACCATTTTCATTCTTTTAAATCAACAACTAGTTTACATGCATGAGTATTAAGTCAAAACTCACTATAGCACAATTATTCAATCACATGGGTACTGATAATATTTCACATGCACACTCTCCTTTCTATTGGACCTCACAAAAATAGTGGGCTGACAACTTGATCAAATCACCTGCAATACTCTAATCGGAACATTGAACATTTAATTCAGATCACTACATCGATTCCATATAACAACAAGATCATGCAATACTCTAATCGAAACAATGAACATGACTAATCACAAAGCATTAAACTCTTAATGTATGCATTCCAATCTATCAAGTAACACAGCAATATATCAAAATTTCCCCCCTAACACGCAACCGTCAACAGCCGAACAACAAAACTGTTCCATCGAACCAAACCAATTTTATATAATACATTCCCATGTTACATCAAGTCATAAATTCAGTTTACATTGAAACCCTAAACATTGACTAATGATGTGACACCCTGACACGGAGGCGGAATTGTCAAGGGCATCACGAAACTTGATAGAATGCATATGAGCACATGGTGATTAAATTAAAGTTGAAATATAATTAAGTTTGGTTAATAGGATTGCATTCACATCCAAACTAGAACAACAAATACAACACATTGTTCACAAAGGTCTTTGTTTTTATTTAAGCTAAGGCAGTTGTCTTGAGCAATCCTATGTGATCCTTGCAAAGCTAACTTCAAACATTTTCACCTGAAACATATGTTAAAAACAATTTGGGTCAACAAACGTTTGAGTGAGTTCATAGGTTTTGGTTAGGCAAAAATAATAATAATGTGATATGAAAATGGTTTAATACTGCAGCATGTGATAAGACTTTAAGCAAATGAGTGATACAGGTAGTTGCTTGGTGGAACATTCAAACCTTGTAGACGTAAACACGGATCTATCATCCAAACTTCCGAATTGAAAAATGTGAACAACAACAACAACAAGTGATCTGGAAGTTAGGATGGGGCGTCACACCTATAGCGCTATAATATTACCGCTGGGCTTGTACGGAGTTAATGAATGTAGGTGTTAAGCAACAAATGTAACAATGCAAAAACTATAAGTTATGAATGGGGAACATCCATACTTCCAAATGTGTTATCAAACAGTTGCAAAGACGGATCAACATAGCCACAAATTGTAAATGAGTTTGTATCACATCATATCATATGTTTCATCCCAAAAATAATGTAAAAAGGGGACTATGAACTCACCTTGCTTGCGAATAAATTCCAAACAAGTAATGATAAGAGTTTAGCGGGAACAGGATTTCTACGTCACTCTAATTGTATTTGAACATGCACGAAACAACACGGAATAGGGCATCAACAATGGTAAAATGTGCAACTGTATAAACATGAAACTATGTCTAATGTGTTTGCATGGTTTGACCAGGAAGGTAACTACGGGTTTAAACAGCCTTGTTTGGGGAAACGGGGGATAAGTATACCTGGATTATTTAAGAACAGTGTATTTTCTACAATAACTAAGTTATACAAATACTGGATATAGAATTAATATTTGTATAGTTAAAACAGAAAATAAATATGTATTTAACTCAAATATGCAATTCTATAATTAACTATCTAAATAATTAATTTAAGACAAGGTAATTAAAAATAAAATTTTTAATTACTGAACATATAAATATCTGAAAAATAATTATTATGGCAGAAAATAAATAATTATTTATAGTTTCAGAATGAAATAACGTGGTAATTAACTAATTAATTATCTAAATAATTAATTTAAATCAGATAAATTAAAAATAACATGTTTAATTACTAACATGAAATATTACTGATTTACAGTAATTATTAGGATTCTGGAATAATTTTATATAAATAAGTGGAATTAAAAGGCTAAAATATCAGTATTTTTTAAGTTTATCAGGTTAATTAATAAGAATAATATGTAAATAAACAAATTAGTTTCTGAATTTTTATAAACTCAGAAAAATATGTACTTTGTTATAAAAATATTTTTGGGCAGAATTTGTATAATTATATAAATAAAACAGTTAGGTTTAAATAAAATAACTTAACTGATTTAATTATGTAAAATAAACTGTAAATGATAAAACAGTAACCTAATTTACATAAACTCAGAATAAATCATGTAACATCATAAAAATAATTTTGGACACAAATTATATAGTTATTTATTTTTAAATATATATGATTAAACTATATTTTTAAAGTGTAAACACTGTTTTAATTACAAAAATATCAAAATTATGTGAAATATTAACAACAATATTATTTATGTAAAGTCCAACATATAAAATAATTACTATAAAAATTTCAATAATTAACTCTTTAAAATCGATTTATTATAATTTTTGAAAATTTAATACTGTTTTAATTAAATAAAATGGTTTTATAAATAATTTTGCATGTTTTATATTTTTAATAAATGTATCAGTATGTAAAGTAAATATGTTAAAAGTTTCGGACTTTAACTAATTAATCTCGATTTATTATGAATTAATAATCAAACCTGTTAAATAAAATAAATAAAAGAAATATAAGAGATGAACATTGTTCATCTTCTTCCCCAAACCGGTCAAACCGAAAGTCAACCGACCTGATTACTCGATCAATTCTAGCTTATATTTCAATTAACTTTGAGGAATCGTTAAACAAACATGAATGAACTAATTGGTAAGATAAAAACGAACCGGTGATGACGGAATCGATGTATCGACAAACTTCCGGCGACTAGTTCCGGCGATGAGTTGCAGAGACGAACAGAGGGTGAATTTCGATGTGTTAGAGTGAATTGAAAGTGGTGTGAGGTTCGTAGAGGTTCAGGGTTGATAAATAACTTATCAATTCGAAACATTTCGACAGTAGGTAGTGGATTGATTCCACTTTCGATTTTTATAAAAATTACCGGTTTCAAGGATGTCAGGCATGTTTATCGAACAATTAAACGCATGCTTGTGATGTTTTTGATGTAAGGAATCCGCGTGTAACATGTATCGGGCAGAGAATTCCACTTAGCACGCGGTTTGGTTTGATTCCGGCAACAACAGCGGGTTTGCAGGTTTTTGAATATATATTATTTAATATCTAATATGTGTATATATATAATACGATTCTAAATAAAAACCGGATGAGGCTTATAGCCGACCGGTCACAACGTCACTTGTTAAACAAGAGGTTCCGAGTTCGATCCCCCCCCCGTGACCGGGTTTTTCCCATTTTTTTTTAATTTTACATTTTAGTCCCCGAGGTTCTGAACTTGACGCAAACAGTCCCTTATATGGTTAAAACCACTAACTGGGTTAGTCTTTAATCATGGAAACCTTTTGTAGAATTTAACCCAGTTAGTTATTTTGGTTAAATAAGTTTCAGAAATAACTATTTCAGTCCCTAAAGTTCAAGTTTCATAAAATGACTGGTTAGTCCCTTAGTTTAGTTAAATAACTAACTAGGTTAGTTTTCAAATAAGAAAACCCTTATAATATTTAACCCGGTTAGGACTATTTAGTTAAAATAGTTTCTAAAATGACCATTTTGGTCCCTGAAACATAATTTGAGAAAATGACTAAATGGTCCCTTGACTTTCAAATTCAAAAATATAAATATTTATTTTATTTATAAAATAAGTTTCAAAAATGTCATAAAGGACCCTAAACTTTAAGTTTTCAAAAATTACATTTTTAACCCGAAACTTATAAGGTTTCAAAAATGACAACTTAGTCCCCGAACTTTTGCACTTTCTAAAAATGACGGTTTTAGTCCTCGGACTTAAAAATCGAAGTTTTCAAGTAAGTTTCAAAGAATGAAAATTAGGTCCCTTAACTTATATTTTTACATAATGGCACATTAGGCCCTTGTAATTAATGTAGCCTTGTTTATAAGTATGAAACTAAATAAATTTGCAAATATTCACGTGTTTGTGCCGGTAAATCATGTAAAAGCATGAAACAAAGCATGTATCAAACAAATTGCATTTCGATATACGATAACTGTTATTATGTGCATCAAACAAGTACATGTTTGAAAATCGAAGTGGTTACAGTCTCCCCTACTTTAGAAAATTTCGTCCCGAAATTTATTCGAAAGAGGCTGTAGAATGTATTTGCAATGATTAGAAGGATAATCAAGTCATTGTTGGATGTTGAAAATTTTGAGGAATTTACGAGAATCATTGTATAGAAATTGTTTTGCATGGCACTATGCTATGCTGGATTTGTAATGTAAATATTATGCAAACAAATGTGTGTACAAATAAGCAAATAATGGATGATTACCTAACCACATGATGTTTTTATATGCCACCTTACTTAACAAGATTATTCTTTTCCCCGATGGATATTTCTTCGGAAGCGAAAACGAGTAATTCATTTTCCTCAATGGATTCTTCTTCGGAAACGGGAATGAATATGGTTTTTGAATGGATTATTCATTTCCTAATGGATATTTCTTCAGAAGCGAAAATGAATGGATAATTCATTTTCCAGTGGATACTTCATCAGAAACGGAAATGAAGGATTATGAATAGATTATTCATTTCCCAGTGGATATTTCTTCAGAAGCGAAAATGAATGGATAATTCATTTTCCAGTGGATACTTCATCAGAATCGGAAATGAAGGATTATGAATAGATTATTCATTTCCCAGTGGATATTTCTTCAGAAGCGAAAATGAATGGATAATTCATTTTCCAGTGGATACTTCATCAGAAATGGAAATGAAGGATTATGAATAGATTTCGATTCTTGTTTAAGTTAACACAAATGGGTCTGGGATAACATAAAATCCTCAAGTGACTTAGATAACGCTACGACAAATAATACAATAAGAACACTTATATATAGGAAGTACCAGCGGCGTATCCACCATGTTCTTATGATATTACAATCGCCTCGTTATCTAATCACTCTAGATTTTATGCCATCACACTTAATGGGACTCACTATGGTTTCCATGCATCGAATCTCATAATTATGTGTGCACCCATAATTACTTGACTCATTGCACAGTCTGCATAGCTTATCTTGCCAAGTGATAAATTATGGACATGGTCAAAGAAAGATGCTTTGTTTCAGCAATTGAAATGGTACGTGTGTATAAACTCTGAGTATGAATAAGAGCGTAAACATAGTATAAGTTTAAATCAAATAAGCATCAATATAACACAACATTAATTGAATCAAAACGTATTTCACATTAGCAATGGTAGCATTGTTTGTTTGACAGTCTATTGAACAAATTTACATTTGAAATAAGTCATGTAATGGATCAAATTCAGGATTATAAGGTGGTGGAGGTGGTAGAGGCAGTTGCATATGATTAGTTATTTGTTTCAGCATGCTTTCCAACCATTGATTTCTTTCTGTCAACCATTTTATTTGTTGAGACAAATTTTGAACTTGATTGTTTAACCTAGTCACTTCGTCTCCCAATGAATCTGGAGGTAGATTCATTTGTGGCATCGTACTTAGGCCTGCTATATCAGTTGGTGGCAGTTGTTCTACTTCGTTCAACAGTGACTGGAAAGAATTTGACAGTAATGGTGCTTGCAAAAAGGGTTCTGATGCTAACTGTTCTTGAGTCATCATGTTTTCATCAAACCAAGTTCCTTGCATTGTTGAATTCTCCTCGAAATATAACGGTGAGAAGCTTGGTAAGACGTTCGGTGTTAAAGGTTGAGATAAGTTAGTTGTAATATGTTCTTGTATGTATGGTAGCGGTGGTTGCATATCAAACCGATAAAAAGACGGTTGAGGAAACTGCAAAAATGATTGTTGTAAATTTTGTGGGAAGGTATTCTCTAAGATAACTGGAGCTCCCTCCGGCTGTGATGGTTGAGTTAGTGTACCAATATGAACAGGTGTTAGCCTCATGGTGTAAGGATTTACAATCCCAGGTGCCTTTGGTGGAGATAATCCCTGGATAATCTGATCACTTAAGACACCTAATGATTGTGCTATTTTTGTAATGTAAGACGCTCCGATGAGACTTCTTTGAGGATGTGATTGTTGACTAGAAAAATATTCAGCAAGCTCGTGGGCAATATTACAAGGAACTTGCTCAAAAATACTATACAAATAGAAAAGTTCGATTGTTCTAACCCTTTGTTGATTATGTTTACGCCCCGTGATAGTGTGGGCTAAAACACGGTGCATATATTGATAACAAGGGTCTATGAAGTTTCCAAAATTATTCTGGACACACCATTCTTTTAATGAATGGCGTTGCCAATAATCTACCATATCCGTGGAGGAACCAGAGGTTGATGCTTCCGTAAAAATGGGTTGTTTGACTTCTTCATCTGTATATATGCCCAGATGAACTGCGAATTCTGTTAATGACATAGTATGAAGTTGCCCACAAAGTTGAAAATGAATGGATTCAATGGTAAGATTTTTATTATATATGTAATAGAAAGTGGACAAGAATTCATACACCAGTTCATCGTATGATGGTTCTAGGATGTCGAAGAAACGGTGCCAGGGTGTATTAGGTTGTAGTGATCTTGCCAACAAACCACTGGAATCAAACGTTCCCATTCGTTGCCAATCAATACCGCTAATAGTAAGAACTTCTTGATGCTTGAGTTTTTGATACCTCTCTCGATTGTGTAAAGTAATAAACTGAAGGAAGGGATGTATTTTTGCTGCATTTGAAGATTCAGCATATGCTGCTGGGAGATTTGCCATTGGGATATGGGGTTTTGTTGAACTAAGAAAGGTTTGGGTATGTGTTGAGTTATATCAGAAGTTTGTAGTTCTTGTGTAGATTAGCTCGTGTAGTGAGTTTCTTATATAGATAAGGAGATTTCGGATTACACCATGTGATCGGTTAGTGCTTCTATGCTACGTTCTGCAGCTAGTTTGAAAATTTGAATATGACAGGTATGGTCTCGAGAAAATTTTGAAACTTTGAAAAGGAGGGAATCGTATCGTAATAAATTGATAATAGTACAACGTAGGTTGATTAGAGCTTGGTTTGTTCTGAAACGGAGAAAAAGAAAACAATCCTTTTGAATTAGGGTAACATGCCTTGAACCGATAGGCATACTGTACTCTCATCGGTAGTTCCCAGGTAGGCAAACGTGTGTCTCGTCATGGAGGCATTTTCTGAAAGAAAGATTATAATGATTTCATAATGGGGTAAAGTAGTTTCATAAAATCAATGAGGATCAAAGAAGACATGTAACAAGATGGATATCATTTATTCCACGAATAAACGACATTAATGACAAGTCAAAGTAGTTGGGTTCTTATAACTTGGTGAAGTCATGCTTTAGCCTATAAGTGGACACTCATCCAGAGAATTCCCAGGTAAGCACAACTGGTCTCGCGCTGATGAGATTTATACGAAGTGCTTGCCTAGACAGAAAACTCAGAATACAGGCATCCACCCTTCCAGATTGCACGAGTTCGTTATTAGAGCCCAAGACTTTGATGAGAATTTAAAAATTAGAAGAGGTTTTGAAAATAATCACCTAAGGATAGGTGATGAGCATTTGTAAAATCTAAAGATGAGATCTGTGGTGACGAGGCATTGGTTACAAAAGATAAGAATAGGGATGAAGACAAGGCAAAGATAACGGAAGAGTTACTAATGGAAAGTGTCCTAGGTAAGTTATAGTCTAGGTCAAGAGTAATTTCTAATAGCCTAAATCCCTATAACCATGGCTCTGATACCAACCTGTGACACCCTGACACGGAGGCGGAATTGTCAAGGGCATCACGAAACTTGATAGAATGCATATGAGCACATGGTGATTAAATTAAAGTTGAAATATAATTAAGTTTGGTTAATAGGATTGCATTCACATCTAAACTAGAACAACAAATACAACACATTGTTCAAAAAGGTCTTTGTTTTTATTTAAGCTAAGGCACTTGTCTTGAGCAATCCGATGTGATCCTTGCAAAGCTAACTTCAAACATTTTCACCTGAAACATATGTTAAAAACAATTTGGGTCAACAAACGGTTGAGTGAGTTCATAGGTTTTGGTTAGGCAAAAAGAATAATAATGTGATATGAAAATGGTTTAACACTGCAGCATGTGATAAGACTTTAAGCAAATGAGTGATACATGTAGTTGCTTGGTGGAACATTCAAACCTTGTAGACGTAAACACGGATCTATCATCCAAACTTCCGAATTGCAAAATATGAACAACAACAACAACAACAAGTGATCTGGAAGTTAGGATGAGGCGTCACACCTATAGCGCTATAATATTACCACTGGGCTTGTACGGAGTTAATGAATGTAGGTGTTAAGCAACAAATGTAACAATGCAAAAACTAAGAGTTATGAATGGGGAACATCCATACTTCCAAATGTGTTATCAAACAGTTGCAAAGACGGATCAACATAGCCACAAATTGTAAATGAGTTTGTATCACATCATATCATATGTTTCATCCCAAAAATAATGTAAAAAGGGGACTACGAACTCACCTTGTTTGCGAATAAATTCCAAACAAGTAATGATAAGAGTTTAGCGGGAACAGGATTTCCATGTCACTCTAATTGTATTTGAACATGCACGAAACAACACGGAATATGGCATCAACAATGGTAAAATGTGCAACTGTATAAACAGGAAACTATGTCTAATGTGTTTGCATGGTTTGACCAGGAAGGTAACTACGGGTTTAAACAGTCTTGTTTGGGGAAACGGGGGATAAGTATACCTGGATTATTTAAGAACAGTGTATTTTATACAATAACTAAGTTATACAAATACTGGATATAGAATTAATATTTGTATAGTTAAAACAGAAAATAAATATGTATTTAACTCAAATCTGCAATTCTATAATTAACTATCTAAATAATTAATTTAAGACAAGGTAATTAAAAATAACATTTTTAATTACTGAACATATAAATATCTGAAAAATAATTATTATGGCTGAAAATAAATAATTATTTATAGTTTCAGAATGAAATAACGTGGTAATTAACTAATTAATTATCTAAATAATTAATTTAAATCAGATAAATTAGAAATAACATTTTTAATTACTAACATGAAATATTACTGATTTACAGTAATTATTAGGATTCTGGAATAATTTTATATAAATAAGTGGAATTAAAAGGCTAAAATATCAGTATTTTTAATTTATCAGGTTAATTAATAAGAATAATATGTAAATAAACAAATTAGTTTCTGAATTTTTATAAACTCAGAAAAATATGTACTTTGTTATAAAAATATTTTTGGGCAGAATTTGTATAATTATATAAATAAAACAGTTAGGTTTAAATAAAATAACTTAACTGATTTAATTATGTAAAATAAACTGTAAATAATAAAACAGTAACCTAATTTACATAAACTCAGAATAAAGCATGTAACATCATAAAAATAATTTTGGACACAAATTATATAGTTATTTATTTTTAAATATATATGATTAAACTATATTTTTAAAGTGTAAACACTGTTTTAATTACAAAAATATCAAAATTATGTGAAATATTAACAACAATATTATTTCTGAAAGTCCAACATATAAAATAATTACTATAAAAATTTCAATAATTAAATCCTTAAAATCGATTTACTATAATTTTTGAAAGTTTTATACTGTTTTAATTAAATAAAATGGTTTTATAAATAATTTTGCATGTTTTATATTTTTAATAAATGTATCAGTATGTAAAGTAAATATGTTAAAAGTTTCGGATTTTAACTAATTAATCTCGATTTATTATGAATTAATAATCAAACCTGTTAAATAAAATAAATAAAAGAAATATAAGAGATGAACACTGTTCATCTTCTTCCCCAAACCGGTCAAACCGAAAGTCAACCGACCTTGTTACTCGATCAATTCTTGCTTATATTTCAATTAAATTTGAGGAATCGTTAAACAAACATGAATGAACTAATTGGTAAGATAAAAATGAACCGGTGATGACGGAATCGATGTATCGACAAACTTCCGGCGACTAGTTCCGACGATGAGTTGCAGAGACGAACAGAGGGTGAATTTCGATGTGTTAGAGTGAATTGAAAGTGGTGTGAGGTTCGTAGAGGTTCAGGGTTGATAAATAACTTATCAATTCGAAACATTTCGACAGTAGGTAGTGGATTGATTCCACTTTCGATTTTTATAAAAATTACCGGTTTCAAGGATGTCAGGCATGTTTATCGAACAATTAAACGCATGCTTGTGATTTTTTTGATGTAAGGAATCCGCGTGTAACATGTATCGGGCAGAGAATTCCACTTAGCACGCGGTTTGGTTTGATTCCGGCAACAACAGCGGGTTTGCAGGTTTTTGAATATATATTATTTAATATCTAATATGTGTATATATATAATACGATTCTAAATAAAAACCGGATGAGGCTTATAGCCGACCGGTCACAACGTCACTTGTTAAACAAGAGGTTCCGAGTTCGATCCCCCCCCCCGTGACCGGGTTTTTCCCATTTTTTTTTAATTTTACATTTTAGTCCCTGAGGTTCTGAACTTGACGCAAACAGTCCCTTATATGGTTAAAACCACTAACTGGGTTAGTCTTTAATCATGGAAACCTTTTGTAAAATTTAACCCAGTTAGTTATTTTGGTTAAATAAGTTTCAGAAATAACTATTTCAGTCCCTAAAGTTCAAGTTTCATAAAATGACTGGTTAGTCCCTTAGTTTAGTTAAATAACTAACTAGGTTAGTTTTTAAATAAGAAAACCCTTATAATATTTAACCCGGTTAGGACTATTTTGTTAAAATAGTTTCTAAAATGACCATTTTGGTCCCTGAAACATAGTTTGAGAAAATGACTAAATGGTCCCTTGACTTTCAAATTCAAAAATATAAATATTTATTTTATTTATAAAATAAGTTTCAAAAATGTCATAAAGGACCCTAAACTTTAAGTTTTCAAAAATTACATTTTTAACCCGAAACTTATAAGGTTTCAAAAATGACAATTTAGTCCCCGAACTTTTGCACTTTCTAAAAATGACGGTTTTAGTCCTCGGACTTAAAAATCGAAGTTTTCAAGTAAGTTTCAAAGAATGAAAATTAAGTCCCTTAACTTATATTTTTACATAATGGCACATTAGGCCCTTGTAATTAATGTAGCCTTGTTTATAAGTATGAAACTAAATAAATTTGCAAATATTCACGTGTTTGTGCCGGTAAATCATGTAAAAGCATGAAACAAAGCATGATTCAAACAAATTGCATTTCGATACACGATAACTGTTATTATGTGCATCAAACAAGTACATGTTTGAAAATCGAGGTGGTTACAAATGAGAGCACTAAGTATATTATATCCATACCTAAAAATTCATGCGAGACATTCACAGGTGACCCACATAATACAATCACATGCATAAAGACAATTCCCATGCAACATGGACAAAGTGGCCGACATTTATGAAGTTATCCTATCAATTTGGCTGCACTATCAAGACTTCTCACATGCAATACTATAGGGAATTGACTAACAAAGATAAAACAATTAATGATAACACTAACCGAGATGTGTAGTAACCGGAACAATAGATCAGATTGACTCAATGATGATGATGATTGCCGTCAGTAGAGAAAACGAAAGAACTAGGGTTTGCTATCTATGTGATTTTCAAATCACAGATAATACGCACACCTATTCCCCCTAGTTCTACATGTATACATAACCCATAAAGGAGTTTGGCTCAAGCGGTTCGGCCCGAAATCCAAGCATGGGCCGAGATAAAGTGAAGTGTGAGCTAGGTGTGTGTGTGGCCCAAACGTACCCACATCCCTGATATATATGTACAGCGGCCCAGGTTCCTGTGCGGCTCCTATAAGTAAACCCAATCACTTAAACGGATCCAACCACACACTTAGTTATAATCAAGTAAATTTACATTCGACAAGTTTATCATAGCGAGAAGTTAAATAACAAGTTTAATATAGCAAGAGCGTGGAAGAAGAGAATTATGAGGAGTTAGAATCACAAGATCAAACGGCACAAAACCCTAAATGTTTGGGTTGTCACATCATCCCCAACTTGAAAGAAATTTCGTCCCGAAATTTAGCACGTAGTTACTGAGGAAGCTAGTTAGGTTGCATGGTTTCCTGGTTTTCCTGGGGTGTCACATCATCCCCAACTTTAAAGAAATTTCGCCCCGAAATTTAGCACGTAATTACTGAGGAAGCTAGTTAGGTTGCATGGTTTCCTGGTTTTCCTGGGGTGTCACATCATCCCCCCGTTGGTTTGGAATTTCGTCCTGAAATTCCGCAGTAGCTTCAGCCTCAGTAGTGGTTTCATTGTTCTCGAACAACTGGGGATATTTGCGTTTCATTTGGTCTTCTCGTTCCCGGGTAAACTCTGGGCCACGACGGGAGTTCCAACGAACTCGAACAATAGGTATCCTGGTGCGTTCGAGAAACTTGACCTCCCGGTCCAAGATTTCCACTGGTGCTTCGACAAATCGCAACTGATCGTCGATGGTGAGCTCTTTGAAAGGAACTATGAGGGTTTCATCTAATAGACACTTCTTCAGATTCGACACATGGAATACGTTGTGAACTCCACTAAGTTCTTCGGGTAGATTCAATCTGTAGGCCACCTTGCCAATTCTCTTCGTGGTTTCGAAAGGTCCAACATATCGCCGGTTGAGTTTCCCTCGTTTACGAACTACACCTTTCCAAGGTGAGACTTTAAGTAATGTTCGATCCCCAACCTGGAACTCGAGTGTTTTCCTGCGCTTATCAGCGTAGCTTTTCTGACGGTCACGAGCTGCCGCCATTCGTTGTCGTATCTGAACAATCTTCCTCGTTGTGTCTACGACGAGTTTTGGGCCAGTGATTTGGCTGTTTCCAACTTCTGCCTAGCAAAGAGGTGATCGGCACTTCCGTCCATACAATGCCTCAAACGGAGCAGCCTGGTTGCTGGTGAGGTAACTGTTGTTATACGTAAAATACACTGAAGGTATATGCCGTTCCCAGCCATTAACAAAGTCGATTACACCTGTTCGAAGCATGTCTTCAAGAATTTAGATGGTGCGCTCAGTCTGCCCATCCGTCTGTGGATGATATGCTGTGCTCATGTCTAGACGCGAGCCAAAGGATTTGTGCATCGCTTGCCCCGAATCAGATGCAAATCGTGGGTCGTGATCAGAGATAATGGAGGTTGGCACCCCGTGCCTAGCAACCGCTTCTTTCAGGTAGATGTCTGCAAGTGTAGAAAACTTATCCGTTTCCTTGAAGGCTAGAAAGGGTGCTGGTTACGTGAGACAATCAACGATCGTCCAGGTGATATTGTTTCCGTTTCGAGTTATAAGTAGACTGGCGACCAAATTCATGGCAGTCTGTTCTCTTTTCCATGTGGGTATTGCTGGTTGTTGATGCTTCACCTTGACTTTCCCACAAGTCAATCCATCATTCACATTCTTAACTAGGTGAGCCTTCATGCCCGATCACCAGTACAAGGTTTATAAATCCTAATGTCTCTTATCATAACCCAGACGATTAGAATATCGAAGCCGGTGCTTACTCAACATAAATTTCCTACAGTCACTGTATAATGAGATCCACACTCGTTCCATGAGGTAACGAGTATCGCCCAACCTGTCAAAGGTTGCTTCTCCATGCCCCGCATGGGTTCAACTTGAAAATCCTTTTCCTTTAGCTCTCCAGTTTGAAAAGGGCGAGTCTGATCAGGTATGTTAGAGTCGATAGCGAGCTGCAGAGCTTGTGTATGTTTAGGTTTCACAGTCGTACTCATTCAGTAGTTCCATCCAGCGATGTCATTGCATGCTTTAGCTCTTTCGAATATCGATTCATGGGAGGCCCTTGTGATCGGTCTAGGTAACGCATTCGGTACCGTCCAAGTAATGCCTCCAAGTAAATCCAAAATCCCAAAGACACGGTTTTCACTGCCAGTTGTGTGTCGTGCAGTTCCTCTTTGTAACTCCATCATGTAAGTCATCACTCTCTCGTGTTGCGTCGGTGTGTAGCTGGGATTCTGATTCAGACCATCATGGTATACTACTAAATCACCCGCACCCTCGGGTAAAGACGATGCTTAGTGCATTGCAGTGTTGGGATTCGAAAGTTTAAAAGACGTTCTCCTATTTTGGTCTCCCACGAACACAGCACCCTGCTGTGCTTAAGGGAGTTAAGCTGCGCGATATTCGAATACCCTGTGGGTAAGCTGCGATGGTATCTAACGAAAACGGGTAATTGCTGCAA
This sequence comes from Helianthus tuberosus, assembly GCA_030545235.1. Classification (NCBI taxonomy): domain Eukaryota; kingdom Viridiplantae; phylum Streptophyta; class Magnoliopsida; order Asterales; family Asteraceae; genus Helianthus; species Helianthus tuberosus. The sequence goes on from CM060423.1 coordinate 162,786,667, forward strand.
AATGCATCTCTCAAATCTAGATGTGGCAGTTGGTTACGTGATCAAAATGCATCTCAGCGAGGTACACGTGTATTCCCACTACGTTGGTTACGTGATCAAAATGCATCTCTCGATTCTAGATGTGGCAGTTAACAAGACTTCACACGTAATGGCTCCTCCCACAGAAGCGCTAAGATAGGATACATATGCCACCCATGGTGTTCCTTTCTCCTGGTCATGATTCAGAATGTCATCGACAAATACGGTTGATTCATGTGATCCCTGAAGCTGCTGGTGTGGTAATCAACTCAATAATCATGGTGTATAAAGTTGAAATGGCCGCATTGCGTTCGACATGTTGTTCTAAGAGCATTCTCCTCTTGGACCTCCATCTGATGATAGTTCGTTCGCTAGCCAATCCCCGAATGGAAGCTTGTTCCTTGTAACTCGTCAACAGGTGGCCAATGCATGGTCGAGACAAGCGGTTCCTAACTGTCACATTGTTACGTTCTCGATAATCAATACACATACGAAAAGGCTTATCTTTACTGGTATAACTGGGGCTCCCCAAAGCGAAAAAGAACTAGGTCTGACAAACTCCTGTCCAACAGTTCTTGAAGTTGATTAGACAGTTCTTGCAACCTTCCTGGTGTAAGACAATGAGGAATACTGGTAACAAGGGATGCTTCTGACATGATACCGATTTGATATTCCACCTGACGATGTGGAGGTAAACTTGATAGTTCTTCTGGTAGCACTTAGGGAGAGATCACAAATAATTGGAGGATTCTCGATCCTCCTTTCCTTAGCCTTGACATCAGTAACGAGTGCTATCATGGCGGGGTAATCCTTCCGTGGACACTTCTGGCCTTCACTGCTGAATTGATGCTAACCTCTGCTCCACTCGGATACTTTACGACAGGCGACCACCTTCCCCTCACAGGGTATAACTGGGCGATGTCTGGTTAACCAACCCATACTGACTACTACATTAACACCATCGTGGGTAGTAGAAGGAAGATCGATGTCGAAAACTTATCCCACACGGTTGAATTTGCATCCCTACAAACATATGATGCCTCAATTGACTTGCCATCAGCCTTTCGAGAAGCATCAGGGTTGAACAGAACAGGAACGAAACGATTAGCTTCCACAAACGTGCTGGCCACCATGTTGTTGTAATCCTGGCATTGCCCATGCCAGCCCTAAATGCCCTTCCATGAGCATCATTTCCAGTGTTGCTGTTTTCCATGTTATAGGCACCTTTATTTCCATACTGTAGGATAGAGTTATGAATACATTGTTGACGCTATGATTGCTGCTCCCAATGTCGTTGCTCGAAACGAAGCCCTACGATTCTTCACCATCAAGGTCCATCTTTTCACATTCTGAGCCACATCCTAAAACGCTACTCACTGTGCTGGCAGTTACACATTCCACATTATAGTCGATTATCATTGCTTATGTCCTGATTGATTCGTAAGGGTTGATTCCCATGAGTCGCTGACAAGGGTTAAGGATTCGATTGAAATCAGTCCGCAGACGTTCGTTGCCGGTAGTTGGGGTCGTCCAAATACTGAGGTTGGTAAAGTACTACGCTCATCCGCTTGTTCATCGATGTTGAAAGTTGTTTGGGTAATACACGGTCTGTTACGAGGGTATTGCGGAAGTGATCACACTTCGGGATCTAAGATGTCAATACATGACTTCCAGCAAACGAAGAGGGGTAAGAAAAGTATCGATCAATCATTCGACGCTGTGACATCCAACCCGGGGACGTTCGTATAGGCACCTAACATTCTACAGGGTCCGATAGGTGTTCAGATGGGTGTTCAGGTAATACTCGATAGCATCGAGATTCGAAAGGATCCAAAGATGAATGAAAAGTTCACATTCGAGTAGGGGACAATCACTGCTATGACCCCTATAGGTTTGTTATGTTTCACATCGGTCAAATAACGAAACGGAACCCCTTTTCCACTTGTTAAGTCTTACTGGGACTCGTATGCACCCCACATTATTATTATGTGTGCACCCACAATAACATTGTGATTTGCATGCTCATCTCAGCTCCTTTTAACTCATGTCAAATGGTTCCTCAAACTCGAGTAGCAAACAAAGAGTATCACGAAGCGTAAGTCATGAATGCTTAGGGAAATACCACCCTATCAGTCACATAACACAGGCAAGTAATACATGAATTCATACCATTGTGCTAAACGTGCAATCACATGCAATATCATATGTAAGTGTTCACTAGTTATGCAGTACAATGAGAATACGAGAGACGAACCTTGCAATCTGGAGCTGAGTGTCATGGTCGTATTCACGTTTTCAGAACTGTTCGGTTATAGTCTGGTTTTACAAAAATGTTTTTCCCCTTTTTAAAACCAAGTTCACTATAACCAATGGCTCTGATACCAATCTGTCACACCCCCAAAATACCACGTGCGGAAACCCCCGCGAGGCGTGTGACATACCAGGATCCAAGCCACCAATCACATTGAACTCATAATTATAATTAAATAAAACTTTCATTTATTAACATAAAACGTTACAAACGTTACATATCATTCATTGTATATTGCGGAAGCATAAATCATTTGTTAAGTGTTTAGTAAACCAAGAGTACATAAACCATTAAGCTTGTATTGAGATTCCATGTATCTCGACCCATGACCACTCCAGCTTCCCAGAGAGCAAGTTCCAATAATATAAGCATAACGACCTGCAAGGCATGTAACAACGAGTCAACAACAAAGTTGAGCGAGTTCACAGTTGGTTGTTTAGCTTTACAAGTTTGTTTTGAAAACCATAAGTTGTTTCGTAAACCACGAGTTAACCAGTATCTTTGTTTCCCAAACCATATCCATAATCAGTGGGGGCTTCCCCATGTGAACCACTAGACCGTTACCATATCGACTACTGACGAAAGTAAGTTGTGCCCTAAGTCAATGTCTATCATCATTGACTGTTTGCCATGATCCATTAGTACACGCCCGTCCGACCGGCACGGTGTGAGGTTTGTCAAACCTAATAGCGCTATTAACTAATGACCCGCTCGCCATCGGCCTCGGCGATTAAGTCGATATAAAATGAGGGACTTAATGATAGAGTTTTGTCTAGTAAGTTAAGGTTGTTGTCCTACCCAAGGAGGACGAACGTACGTATTCTACCTAAGGAGAATACGCAGGATTAAGATTGGCATCCTACCTATGGAGGATGGCCGTACATATCCTACCCAAGGAGAATATGTAGGTTCCGTTTTAGTTCTTTAACCCATTCCCAACCACCGATAATCCCATGCCTTATAAAGAGTGTGAACTCACCTTTGCTTTGCTCGGTAGAAAATTTACTCGTGTTAGGTTGGTCAACCACACCCTATTATGGTTACCAATATTTGTTAGGTTTTTGGTTATGCAAACAGTTCACGTATTTGTACACATAATTAACAAAAAGCACGTAAGCATCATGTATTATATATCAAAGCATACGAATTCGTTTTTAAGTCCGGTAACTAAACAGTAACATGAACAGTACAAGCGCATCAATAGTGTGCGGCCCAACAAGCTAAGCGGCCCGATACCGTGTGCGACCTAATTGTGAATGTGCGGCACACATGAGGGTGTGTGGCCTCCTCATGTGTGCGGTCATGCTATGCAAAGTTGTACGTCGTGCATTATGTGATCAAAACACAATACGATTATATCAAACACCAATCGTATTGAAATCAAACATACTAGGGCATAAACAATCGGGCAACATTAAACTTCTTTTAACATTTTATTTTCTATCCTTATACCCGTTATCATCATATAAACAGTTTGCACACACACTTAGTCCTAAAGCATGCTTTAATCTTATTTCTACCGAACAATGTACATTATATAATTCTAACCAAAAACTACCATTTGTAAGAGAACCCAAGGTATTATTATGCCATCAAACACATTCTCACAGTCATGATTTATATCTTTATATCCTCCAAAACAAGTCAACAACAATCATATGTGCAGATTGATTAGTCCCAAGAATAATGTCGACCCCCCTTTTTATTATCATGCATGCTCAAACAGTATCCCTTATTCTCCTATCATCATCTCCTAACATATAACCAAACCCCAATACAAAGGTAACCACCACAGCAACCATTTTCATTCTTTTAAATCAACAACTAGTTTACATGCATGAGTATTAAGTCAAAACTCACTATAGCACAATTATTCAATCACATGGGTATTGATAATATTTCACATGCACACTCTCCTTTCTATTGGACCTCACAAAAATAGTGGGCTGACAACTTGATCAAATCACCTGCAATACTCTAATCGGAACATTGAACATTTAATTCAGATCACTACATCGATTCCATATAACAACAAGATCATGCAATACTCTAATCGAAAGATTGAACATGACTAATCACAAAGCATTAAAATCTTAGTGTATGCATTCCAATCTATCAAGTAACATAACAATATATCAAAATTTCCCCCCTAACACGCAACCGTCAACAACCGAACAACAAAACTGTTCCATCGAACCAAACCAATTTTATATAATAAATTCCCATGTTACATCAAGTCATAAATTCAGTTTACATTGAAACCCTAAACATTGACTAATGAGAGCACTAAGTATATTATATCCATACCTAAAAATTCATGCGAGACATTCACAGGTGACCCACATAATACAATCACATGCATAAAGACAATTCCCATGCAACATGGACAAAGTGGCCGACATTTATGAAGTTATCCTATCAATTTGGTTGCACTATCAAGACTTCTCACATGCGATACTATAGGGTATTGATTAACAAAGATAAAACAATTAATGATAACACTAACCGAGATGTATAGTAACTGGAACAATGGATCAGATTGACTCAATGACGATGATGATTGCTGTCAGTAGAGAAAAAGAAAGAACTAGGGTTTGCTATCTACGTGATTTCCAAATCACAGATAATGCGCACACCTATTCCCCCTAGTTCTACATGTATACATAACCCATAGAGGAGTTGGGCTCAGGCGGTTCGGCCCGAAATGCAAGCATGGGCCGAGATAAAGTGAAGTGTGAGCTAGGTGTGTGTGTGGCCCAAACGTACCCACATCCCTTATATATATGTACAGCGGCCCAGGTTCCTGTGCGGCTCCTATAAGTAAACCCAATCACTTAAACGGATCCAACCACACACTTAGTTATAATCAAGTAAATTCACATTCGACAAGTTTATCATAGCGAGAAGTTAAATAACAAGTTTAATATAGCAAGAGCGTGGAAGAAGAGAATTATGAGGAGTTAGAATCACAAGATCAAACGGCACAAAACCCTAAATGTTCGGGTTGTCACACCGTGTCCAGCCAACACGGGGCCGTGTGCAGCGTGCTGTCGTTTTCTATAAATGCAGCCAGATTCCTGCACATATGGACCACTCCAAAGACAAAGATCTGGTGGATCTTCACACATACCATCCTAGGTATATTCTAAAGAAGGTTCCTAACAACCATCTTGTCTTTTCCACTTTTATCCATTACCTTCTTCTTCAATTTTTCTTGACACCTCCATTAGAGATTGAAATCTCCATAATTCTAAGCCTTATTGAGATGTTTGTTAGATTTTTATTCAAGGAATCTTGTTAAAAGTAAGTTCTACAACAATGTTTTAAGTTGTTTCTGCTTAAAAATGTTTTAAAAATCACGAAAACAAATTAAAACACCAAGATTCCTTGTTCCAAAAATTTGCAGATATCTGAACACGGGGCCGTGCTCATTGAGCACGGGGCCGTGTCCGGGTTACTATTTCCATAAAATTGAGCTCTTTTCGGTATGTTTTCTCAGAATGGCGAGCAGAACTAGCGGAACATCTTCATCGCACTCCAGGAACAACCGACAAGGAAGAAGGTCATCAACGGTTGAAGATTCTCTTGTAAACTACGTTTACGCTTTAAGAGAAGCCATTGATGAGATGACGGGAGTGGAAGAAGCATTGGTCGATCGTATCAATCATTTGACGGTGGGACTAGAGGGATGTCTTCGAGAAGTCAACCTTTTGCACCAAAGGTTGAACATTCTCGCTTCTCCTCCTTTGGTTCCAATCATTACCCAAAGGGCATGGAATGTGGTTCCTGAAGTCATCATACCGGCCGAATGGTACGCCATACATCCGGAGCCACCTCGGGACGTATTACAAGGGGTTCCGGTTGGTGTCACTCCCCCTCCGCAAGATGTTGAAGAAAACGATCCTGCCTTCTTTCTCCCAAGAGAAATAGAAGAATGGCTTTAGTAACATCTAGGGAATACCCCTCGGTCTAAAGTTCTACAAATATTTTAAATACCGGAAAGTTATTTCCGGAAATTTTGATAAAAGTAGAACCCCTTAGGATGATTTTATGTACCATTTGACCCATCTATCTTAGGACCTTTAGCTTTTTATTTTCCGGCCTTATCTTTAAATTTTCTAGGATCTTATGTAATGTCTTAGTTTTAATGAATGATGGTTTTAATTTGGTGTTTGGATGATGTTGTCATGGATAAAACGCACTCGGGATGGTGAAGGATACCAAGGGAAACTTGCACCAGCACCCCATGCACAAAAACAGGGTCATCCGACATATTTTTCTTCATTACAGCAAGTTCAGCACGGGGCCGTGCTCACCCAACACGGCCCGTGCTCAACCATCTGCAGAAAATTGCCCAGTTCAGGTAACTGGACACGGGCCGTGCTCACTCAGCACGCCCCCGTGTCCAGGCTTCTGTTTCTTTTACTCAATTTCTGTTACTGGCGATCTGAACACGGGGCCGTGCCCGGACACCACGGGGCCGTGTCCAGACGCCCAGTAACATAAAATTTTGCTTTTTCGCACCTTTTTACACGTTTAATCAACCTAAAAAGTTATTTTTGGGACACATTGAGGACAATGTGTAATTTAAGTGTGGGGGGGATGCTAAAACCTTGAATCTTGCAAGTTCTAATTACAAGCCTTACACAAAACTCTATTGGAACCGCTAAACACCCCAAATTTTTTAAAAAATCTTTCATTTTTCTTACTTGTCTAGGTTTAAGTTGGGAATTTCAAAGTTCTAAAAAGGTGATATTTTTATAAATTTACAACCGATAGCGTCGTGATAAAAAGAACCAACATAAGAAAATTATGAAACAGCATGACAAGTTTAGTTAAAATTTGATTATATATACTTGATCACATAAAAAAACCCATTCCCACAAAAAGTGAGTTTTAAGCCTTTATTGAGCATACAAATACACATCTTTAAACCAAATGTTCATTTTTCGTTTCTTTTGTGAATAGCCGCTTGGTTCTTACGACTGTAGAACTTGCCACAAGGATGCATTCCCGGTCCTTACCAACTTAAACCCAAGTAAGTAAATGATGGAGGCATTAGGACTAACCCTTTTTTATTTCTATACCATTATTTTTTTTACCACCTACCCAAAATCCCCCTAATTAACCCCTTTGAGCCTAAACCTTTTCATTTCTTAACCCAAAACAAACACCCTTTTACCCACCAAAACCCTTTTTCATTTTAAACCCTTTATTTTAGTAACAAAGCTCGGTTTTTGTGTGACTCTCTTATGTTGAAAAAAAATTATAGAGAAGAAAAGAAAAATGAAGTTTGCAATAAACAAACAAAGCTCATCAAAAGAAGGCTTGTTTGAAACATACTTCATTAGAATAAAAAGTCACAAAAACAATATGTTTTGCAAAAACCGACGCTTTTTACGCCTTTCGCCCTTTTCTACTAACCACTAACCCAACCACCTACCTTAACCCAAGCCTAACCCATCACCCCAAAAGTCCTCTTGATATTTACAAAGGTATATAGTTAAAAAGGAGGAGGATTGATTGCTTGGCAAGCTTATGGTAGAAGTAAGTTCCATTCCGCTCTCGAGTGTTTCACAAAAATACATCTTCGGCAGAGTGTTGAGTGATTCCCCGTGAGGTATGTGAACTCGTATATAAAATGGAATTTTAAAAAGGCATGTTATGCCCTAATAAGTAATTTATCTTATGTAATGTTTTAAATAAATCATGACGAATAAGATTGTAAATAAATAAAAATAAAACTTAATAAAGAATCTTGGAAATCCCGACACTCTATGACAAGCCCAAAACCTTCTCTTCTACCCATTCCATTTGGGAGTATAAAGCCACATTATAAAGAGTTTTGCTTGAGGACAAGCAAAGATTCAAGTGTGGGGGTATTTGATGTGTGCAAAATGCAACATATAAATTACATCAAATGAGGCATAAAACAAACCATTTTTTAGTACTAATGTTGGAAAAAATGTGTTTTTGTCTTCCTTTTGTATTTTCAGGATTAAATGAGCTCAAATGAACAAAAGAAGCAAAAAGGCAGCTAAATCTAACAAAAATACAAGAAAAGGGATAAACGTGGCATGCCCGACCCCCCGACAGCATCTTCCCAAGCAAAACAAGAAAACAGAAGGCTGAACACGCCCCGTGCTCAATGAGCACGGGGGCGTGCCCAAGTGTCTGCAGAAAAGACAAAGCTGTAGAAGCTTCTATCACCCACCACGGGGGCGTGCCCAGCGGACACGGGGCCGTGGTCAACTCTAAGATTCGCAGAATCTGAGGAAATCTTGATAGTACAGATACGCTTCTGCACACGGGGCCGTGCCCAGCGGACACGGGGGCGTGGTCAACTAATGCAGACAAACTGCAATTAATGAAGAAAGAGAAGAAGGATGGACATGGGGCCGTGCCCAATGGACACGGGGCCATGCCCGAGCTGCTGTTCAGGCTATAAATAGGGGTGCTTGGCTCATTTGCAAACCATCCCTTGGCACACCACCTCTCTCACACTTCACCCACACTCCACCACCACCACAACACCATCATCCACCACCATCATCCATCATAGAGTGTGTGAGTCGTATCGGGATCCAAGATTGATCGTAAGAGTTCTTGACAATCAAAGGCCATGTTTGCCTAAGTCTCTTACATCACTTGGTGAAGACAAGTGTCTAGTGTAATACTTTTTATTTTTAATCTTTTCGCACTTTTTATTTGGTTATGTATTAATGACTTTAATAATTAGTTTCTTATGTTGAAGGTGATTCTTCCTTATCGTTTGTCCGTGGTGTCTTGGCATTATTTTACTGTCTATATAAAATAAAAGATTTTCACCATTCATATCTCCACGGTCTATATGGAGGTATGTTGGCTACCTGGTCGGGGGTTAAGGGAACGGTTTGGTAAGAGTCTTGCCTTATTCAGTGTATAGATCTTGCAAGGACCTGGGTCAAATTTAGTAGGACCTCCTTCAATACCCACTGGTATTGGATGGCGGGGGTCCAAACTCTTTGATCCCCTCATATGTAAGCTACTATTAATGCTTTAACCCGCCTACTTAGGACTGTATCCCCGCTGACTCAGACTACTTAGCCGAGGGTAACGTCACCTTCAAAAGAGGGGTCCTACCACATTATGCATTAATAACTTAATTAATTATCTTTCAATAATCCGACCCTTTAGGATTGTATCCTTGCTGACTCAAACTACTGGGTTGAGGGTAACGTCACCTTCAAAAGAGGGGCCTACTACAATAACTAAGATAATCTCTTAAAAAGTGCGGAAATAATCAAAGGTTACACTACACACGAGTCGGATCCAAGTGATTCATCTTGTCTATCTGTTTTTATTTTATTTTATTTTTCAACATTTTAGTTAGTTTTATTTTTCTAGTTAAAAACTTTTTTCTACACTTTTGATTTGATTAGACGTTGAGGATAAACCGGTATTAAAAGCTCTTGTGTCCTTGGACGACCTCGGTATCTTACCAACACTATACTACGCTCACGATGGGTGCACTTGCCCATATGTGTGTTTAGTGTTTGTAAATATCGTGTTTTATAAATTTAAAATGTGGCTAAAAAGTGTTAAAGGGCTTAAAATATACATTAAAAACCTATCACACTCGACACGCATCAATAAACAAATCATGCATGTAATGTTATGATCATAAAATAGTATTAACTTGTTTATAGTACTTGTATTGATTGTGTTACCAAGTTTGTACGAATGCACCAGAGTGCAATCATATTATGCTATATTACAAGATTTAGTTCCTAAAGAACGGAATCCTCAAAATTAGCATGTAATTATATTCACACATAGTGTAATCACATTAGAGTTTAAAACTTGGAATTGAATAACAATGATAAAGATAAACTTCTTGAAATTCATATTGTCATTATAAACATAGTTAAAATATGTACATTGTCATGGAACATAAACATAAAATATAGAGGTTCAGATGATCATAAGCGCTTGATCATTAGCTTGAGCCTCGTTGACGTTGAATACTCGTCCTTTAGCATTGGCAAGCTTGGGGCGAGGTTTCGCTTGAAATGATTTAAGTCACCATAATTGAAACATGCTCTTGGGCGGGTTTGAGTAGGGGCTGCTCGGTTCTGGATACGACAGGTCACTGCTAGATGTCCAAATAAACCACAAGTTGTGCACTGGCGACAAGGGGAATTTAACCCATGATGATAATTGCAATGATTGCACCGAGGCTGCTTTCCACGATAAAACCCTTTGAAGGGTACTGAGTTTAGTGGAATAGGTGCATGAATTGCAAAATTCTTTGAAGCCTTGCGCTTCCTAGAACTCTTAAAAGATTCGGCCTTTGATCTTTTCGAATTCTCGTTAACAGATTCAGTGTCTTGTTTCTTGTCTCCCTTTCGAAACAGTTTACTTTTTCTAACCTGAGAGTCGGTTAAGATAGCAGCTAACTCCTTAGCCTCCCTAAGCGTTGTAGGTTGGCTGCCAGTGACAATATCTTGGACAGGGTCAGGTAAACCATCGATGTATTTCTCAATGACCCGATCCAAAGGTGTGACCATAGTGGGGCAAAGTAGGCTTAACTGTTCAAATCGGTTAGTGTAGGCACGGTTTTCCCCACTATCCTGTTTTAAATAATAGAACTTATCTTTAAGTGCCCGAATTTCGCTTCGTGGGCAGAATTCCTTCTTCATAAGATCCTTAAATTCTTCCCACGTCAGTTCCATCGCCACCTCGGCACCTCGGTCTCTCATAATACTATTCCACCAAGTGAGTGCTCTCCTTTGAGAGACACTCGAAGTGAAATCCACCTTACGCTCATTAGGACACTGAACATGGCGGAATGTGCTTTTTATACTTTCGAACCATTGTAAGAGTGCGGTTGCTCCTTCAGACCCAGAAAATTTTAGTGGTTTGGCTGAATTGAAGGTCTTGAAATTACACTGGGCGTTGTTGTTGTTATTATTGTTGTATATCTGATGAACCTGGGTTACTATGTTCGGAAGCACATCAGTCATCTACTGAGTGACAAGGGTTGCGATTTCTTCGTTAGTTTGAGGTTGTGAATCTCGTCGAGGAGGCATTTCGAAAGTACAGCTATAGAGAAAACCAAAAGTTAGATTTATCCAATTGTTATGTGTTTGTAAAATTATTGTTTTGAAACAAGAGTTGTTTGAAGATAAGCTTTTGTAATATTTTTGGATGAGAGAATACAAACCGGGTTGATGGTTTGTATTATAAATTCTTTACCTGTTAAAAATTTATTACTTTTAAGACAAAATGTTTTTAAATTAAATTTTTAAAATAAAGAAATCTTTGTGTTGAAATTTTGAAAATTCTCATCCAAATGATAAAAATTTGAAATTTTAAAAGACAAAAGGTAGTATTTTGAAAATAAAATAGGATCTCGTAGAGTCGTGAAATGAAATGAGATTCATTTCAACCGTATTGAATCAAACATATCACCGAAGGTAATATGATGAAATGGTATTGGGAAAGGAAGGATGCTTCGATTGTCATGAAGAGCAAACACATTACCGAGGGTAACATGAATGAGTAGGGTTACAAGGTCGTTTAAAAATCATTCTGTAGGGTCAAGATGGATAGGTTTTTATAATGCTTCACGAAGACATGCTTTAGCCTATAAGTGGACACTCACCCTAAGAGTTCCCAGGTAAGAGTGACTGGTCCGAAAATGCTGATTTGTACGAACACTCTAGCCTTAGACAGAAAAATCGGGGTACCGACATCCACCCTTCCAGATTGCATGTGTTCACATTATTAAAACCCAAGATTTCGATGAAAAACGTTTGAGGAAAAACATTTAAGAAATCTTTTGATACAAATCATTTGAGATAAAACATGTTTGCGAAATATTTTGAAAAAAACATTTAAGAAAACATTTTGAAAAAATATTTCAATGAAAATGTTTTGAGAAAACATTTTGAGGAATACCCCAAGGCATAAAGCCTAAGGTACAGGATAAATCATCTAAGGTTAGATGATTCGTGAATCATAGACTAGTTGTGGCATGATTAAAGATGAGTATTAGGAAAGAAGTCCTATGTCTACTCATGTTTGGGTCCTAGGAAGGTTATCGACTAGGTTTAAGGCATGCTAATAACCTAATTCCCTATAACCAGTGCTCTGATACCAATCTGTAACACCCCAATCGCGTAATACAACAACACACGGCAGAAATATCGGGGAGTTTACATGCCCCGCGTAAGATCCATACAAGGCTTACGTGGCCCGCGTGGGCAAACTTTCCAGAAATGTCAGAAATGGTCCCTGCATGTTAAAAAGTCAGTTTTTGGCACGTTTAAGCCCCGTTAACCCCATTTCAAGGCTCTAAAATGAAGTTAAAGTATAGGGAACTTAAAATATGTTCAAAAACATCTCGGATGTTGGTTCGTTTGGCCGTACGATCGCGTTGTTCGGTTAATTACGACGAAACACGAACGGACGCGAAAAACGATCCAAACTACGCGACGAATGGAATTTTATCATGAAAATCACTAAAATAAAATATTTTAATGATTACATAAATTTTTGGATGTCCGGATATATTCAGAATGTAAGATATGTGCGAAAATGCAAACTTATGCACTTTTTGACGCTTTTAGTCCCTATTGATCAAATAAGTTTATTTTTTGCACACCAAACACCTAAAAGCCTATTTCTAAGGCATGTAAAGGATATTTAGGGCATGTTTAACTTATGATCAAGTTCCGTAATGTTCGATACTATGTGAATCAGCAGACTTTCGCAGTTTGACGCAAATAGTCCCTGAGTGTGAATAAACTTGTTTTTGACACACCAAAGCTTTCAAAACTTATTTCTAAGTTATATAAACGTTATTTAAGGTATGTTAAGCCTATGTCACTATTCAGGAGTGTTTTTCGCATTAAACTGGTTACGTTTACGTATCAGTTCGCGTATAACTTTCCAGAAAGCGATTTAAGGCTTGAAAATGAACTAGAATCAAAACGTGAAATTGTAAAACCAAAATAAACAAATTTTTGAGACCAAAACACATTGTTTCTTTGATAAAAGATAGTTTCCTACATCGTGTGTGTTTACGGAGCACAAGTGTCACAGGGATCAGGTTCTTGTCACACTGTCTAATCAAACATGCATTAAAGTACATAATGAATTCCAAACAAGGGATTCAATATTAGTACTCTAAATATCCTACAAGAATCAACCTATAAAGAAAGATATATACTATATGGATTCTGGGTTCTGTCATATTGAATTATTGAATCAAAACAATCCTAAATCCTAATGGTGATTTGGGATAATGCCACGAAAGGTAATACAATAAGCACACTTATATATAGGAAGTACCCGCGACGTATCCACCATGTGCTTATTGAAATATCTAGTTTCGTTATCTAAATCACCAACAAACTACACAAAAACCAACCATCGAGTTGTAAAGTACTTCTTAAAAATCTTACTATGAAGATAGGAAGATCTAAGACTGTACTTCAAATTTCCTACATGAATCTAACTATGAAGATAGGTAGATCACTTAAGGATAAAACATTTCATTTTCATAATCGGAATAAAACACATAAAAGCACTTAGTGAACACATATATGCCATACATTTTGAAAACAAATCGATTACACATATGAATCACCCCAAAATATTTGAAAACGGTAAAAGAGGGGAACTATGTACTCGCCTGGATTGCGTATAGTTCCGGTTCAAAGGTTATAACAAAGCTCAAAAGACCAAGAGTTCAAGTGTTGAAGCTGTTCCTAGGGTAATGGATACTATGTTAGCGAATCGACACCTAAATCGAATGATCGGGTAGAATGAGGTCTTGTAAACCAAACGAGTATTGGAACTCATGTGATATGGTTTAACAAAGTCTAAATTCCAAATCGGAACCTATTCTAAGTGCTTACGACCCATTACGACCCGTTAAGGAAGCTTACGCCACTTTAACGCGTCGTTTGCGCAAAAGCGCGTTCGAGACGCCTAACTAGTCCTATGACAAATATTAAATGCCTTAACATATCTAATTATGTTATATAATCAGTTTAGATGTCAAAATATTAGTTACATATGCTTAAAATGAAATTATGCGCAAAAGGGCATTTTGGTCATTTTCCTAAGGCATATAAACTACCTATCATACGACTAACTAAACGAGGTGACCATAAGGTATAACCTCGGAGGGTTATTCCCTATACAACTATGGTTACAAAACATGTTTGGTCGGATCTTAATGATCGACCAAACGGGTCGGGTTCGAAAGTCTAAGCGGTTGTTTAGACCGCTTATCTTACGACCCTATATAAGCAATATCCTAAAAGTGACGAGTTAAACATGTTAAAACATGTTTAATGAAGTTAGAAAACAAGTTTGATATCAAAACAAACGGTTTTGAAACCCAAGAATAGTTTGGTTACAAAATACGCAAGAATACGCATTTTGACCCAAACTATGACTCGTCACTACGCCTAAATAACGTGGTAATCAGTAGGTATAGTCACAAAGGACTATGACCGTCGTGATTACGCTCACGTTGCGAAGTTCAAACGAACTTCGTGTTGACCATAGACTGGTCAAAGCTGAAAGTCAAAGTGGATGAGGAGAGAGTGAAAGAGAATGATTTTAGGGATTAATGCCACAATGATTTGCTACCAACATTCTCCATGTCGGCTGAAGGGCCTTTTTATACTCATGAGGATGTCGTACACCTTTGAGTGTGCACTCCTCATGTGTGCAACATTTTAGGGCTTTTCGTGAATGGGCCTTGGGCCTAACCCAATGTACTGGCGGTGTGCAGTGGCCCAAGTAGATCAAAGAATAGTGTACGGATTGGGGTTTTGTGTGCGGCTGTACACTTGTTGTCGCATAGCCATTATATATATATATATATACACACACTTATACATTCCCACATTAAACAACAATCATATCATAGATTTTCAATCATTATATTCACATAGTAATTTTACATATTTCTAACATAAAACGAAGTATGCAGGAAAACCCGAAGTGTCACATTATCCCCAAGTTCAAAGAAATTCCGTCCCGAAATTTAGCGCGCAACCACTGACAAGCTAGTGTGTTTAACCGTTTTTGCGGGGTGTCACATCATCCCCCTATTGGTTTGGAATTTCGTCCCGAAATTCAGTAGTAGCATCAGTGCTGGAAGTATTGTTTGTAACCAAATGGGGATACTTGCGCATCATCTGGTCTTCCCGTTCCCAGGTGAACTCTGGGCGACGGCGTGAGTTCTAACGAACTGAGACTATTGGTATCTTGCTACGTTTGAGGGTTTTGATTTCTCGTTGCATGATCTCAACCGGTTCCTCAACAAGGCGTAGTTGATCGTCGATCGTGAGTTCCTTAAAAGGAACGATAAGCGTTTCATCTAACAGAAAATTCTTCAGATTTGACACATGAAAAACGTTGTGTACCGCACTTAGCTCTTCAGGTAGGTTTAGTCTGTAAGCTACCTTACGGATCCTTTCGATAATTTCAAAAGGTCCAACGTATCGTGGATTAAGCTTACCCTTTTTGCCAAAACGTACCACACCTTTCCAAGGTGAGACATTTAGTAGAACCCGGTCCCCGACCTGGAATTCTTGCGGTTTCCTACGCTTATCAGTGTAGCTTTTCTGACGGCCTCGAGTCACCGGCATGCGTTGTCTAATCTGGGCAAACTTTTCCATGGTATCAAGTACAAGTACCTGGGCCGGTGATTTGGCTTTCACCAACTTCTGCCCAACACAATGGTGACCGACATTTACTGTCACACCCCAACCGATGGCGGAAACATTGGGATGAGATGAAATAGATTGCAAGAGACTTCATAACACTATTTGTGACAAGTATTTAAATAATAAATTTTCATTTCATTTCCAAAGAGTCAATTACAAGGATTGAAACAATTACAACATGAATAACGAAATACAATACAAAAGAATACAATTTAAAGTGTGTATCTAAGTATCCTACTAGATTTCATGCATCACCAACATCATCGTTAAACCTGCAACATGTTTTAAAAGTGTAGTTCAATACAAAAAGTATTGGCGAGCATATGAGTTTGGTGCGTAGTATATAAGTATAAAAATAATAAGGAACAATCCACATGGCAAACCTAGTTATCAAGATTAACGTATAAACTGGCATCCGATTTACAAGTCAACCCTCTGTTTACGCAAGTATGAATGAATAAACCTAACATGACCTCTCGTTCAAGGGTGGTGCGTTACTCCTATAGCGCTATACATGTTAAGTGGAGGCATGTACGAAGCTAATGACAAGTTCATCACATAAGAATCACCCAGAAAACACGAATCAAGCATAACAAATAGTAAGCATGTATTGGATTGTTTGTTTATGTATTTGCATAAGAATATGTATACTAAGTGTGTTTTGTATATAAAAACATGTTACACCCAAAAGTGTGAAAACGGTAAAATGGGTCAAGTATACTCACAAAATTGCTAAGTCTTCCGATTATCCAAGTGTTGACGAGTGTATGAGATTAGGAGGATAAATGTATAAGGGTTAAATTTCAAGGTATGTTTAGAGTCTAGATTCGGAATTTAAAAGGAATATGGAAAGTACATATGCAAAAGTAATCATCTTTAACACATAATGTTTTAGATGATGTAATCAAACACCTAGACAAATGAACACAAATTCGTCATCAAAGGTTCGATTATTTGGAATATACATATAAGTAGTATGTAGTGTATATTATATCATATAGGTCAAGTAGGAGGTAGGAGGATAAATCCACCATTTAGGAACCTCTTTGTATCATGGAAGTCATGTAGGAGGTAGGAAGAACAAGTCTTCCATTTAGGTACCTCTAGATGTTCACCACTACACTTAATGTTATGAACATTCAAGGAGGGTCATGAACTTACAAGTAATAATGGAATAAGAACAACTAATCTAAGAGAAAACATCAAGCAATGTGTGGATTTTCAAGTAGGATAGCCCAAGCTAACCTAAATTACACATTCATCAAGCTTAAGGCTTGAACATCACTTGTGGGTTTAAACCCTTGACCAAAGAAGAAAGTTTGTGAGGTTTGCACCTCTGATTTTACATGTCTCAACCTTTTTTAAGCCTAACTAACCATAGATGTGGTTATAAGCATAAGGACATAGGTTTGAGATGAGTTTCCTCAAGTTAAATCAAGTTTATCAAAGTTTGAATCAAGAACAGAAAAAAAATCAGTCAACTTTGGAGCCCTTTTTGGCGACATTCCAGGGCCTGGTTTTCCAGGGAAAACCAATGGAAACGTAGCTAACGTCAATACAAAGAAGTAGGAAAAAGAATCGAGTGAATCAGATAAGAAATGAGTGAGTTATGCTCACTTTTGTGAATGTTGGTATTTCTACTCGAACTTATGGAATCAGCTGCGATTTGGAGAGAGTTTGAGAGTGTTTTAGTGTTGCAAAAGTGGTAGGGAGGCTAGTTATAAGTGGTATTTATAGGGGGGAAGGATTAGGGTTAAATTGGGTTGACATTTAATAGAAGTAGGTGAGAGTTTAAGCAATAAAAAGTGAGATAATTCAGCAATATATGGCTGAATTGCAAGGGCTGTTTGGCAGCTTTTCTATTTTTTTTTGTTTAAATGATGTAAAATGTACAAATAAGATGTATTTTATATATGGTTAACATGTCCTACAATGTCTAGTGTGTATTGAACATATATTAAGGCCTAAAGGTATATTAAACATGAATTAAAGTAAGAGTAAAAAAAGTATATTATGCATAAGTATGTGTAACAAACCAATATAACCAGTATGTATGACATGTGACTTGAGGTATCAAATAAGCGTAAAGAACATGAATTTGCGTCTTGCAAAATGTGACCAAATGTTTGTTTAAGAATCACGAACACATGGTAGTTGTTTGCGAGTTAATCTTCGTAAGTATGCATTAATTATAAACAACAGGAATTTCATATAAAAGATCAATTTTTTTTACTACAACCGAAGTCTCGGATTTACAATAGCTTGAAATGAATTACGATTACAAAGGAGGCGGATTTCCGAAAGTAGAAATATACGACAAGTTTTCTAATTAGGGAAAGTGCGGAAAAGTAGGGCGTTACAGTCTCCCCTCCTTTATGAAATTTCGTCCCGAAATTTATTCAAGAGGAAGACTTTAAAAAAAAACATTTTGGCTAAAAAGAATGATTGACTAAAATTGAGATTTTGAAGTTTGAGACGTGTTGGGAAGGATGTATAAAATCATTGAGGAACGAAGGGATAGGGTTGTGAAAAGAGTTTGTTCAAAATAAGTTTTGAGATATTAATCATAATTAAAAACATGTATGTGGGTATAGTCAAAGTGGGCTTAAACAAGTTTAAATAATTCAAATGGAGAGGTTTAAAATATGTTATCTAAGAAAGAGAACTTTCATATGAAATGGTATGCATTTTAATGAAAAGTATGGTCGCTTCCTAGGTTGTAAGAAAGCTTTAAAAGCAAACGTATTTTAGGTCGAGCGTTTAAACCAATTTCTTGTAAACGAGGTTTATATAAAAACCAAAGAATAACTGGGAACAACAGAGGTATGATAGTGAACGAACGATCTAGTAGGTGAATGCGAGTACAAGAATGGTATGAAGGTTGGATACAATGTGATCATGAGTGTTGAGAATAAGGTCTCGTCATGGATAATTGGATATAATGCGTTTGTGAGTTGTTAAAGTTTGTATTAGGTCTAAAAGTCTGCAAAACACCGAATTTCTCATGGGACGTTTTACGAAAGTATGGTAACATGGTGAAAACACTTATATATAGGAAGTACCAGCGGCGTATCCACCATGTTTTGACCACGTTACATCTGTTTTGTCATTCGCGTCATGTTAAGTTCCATGTCTTACCATACACAGTAGTATACTCTATGGTCCTCATACGCCTATCACTATAATCCCGTATGCACCCGTGATTATATTGATCGTCGCATGATCCGCATAGCTTGTACTAGTTGTGTATGAATCAGGGTATACATAATTTGAAAATAAAAATGAGTACGTATAAGAACGTATATTTATGTTTTAGTATGTATGAGACCAACGTAAGCGAATCCCTCGGGTTTCGCTCGCGCACAGGTACGAATGTATAAATTATGAGTATGAATAAAAGTATGAGCATAAGTATAATTTTAAGTATGAATACGCATGTGAGTAAAAGTATGAACATAAAACGTATGGGTATGAATATGAATATGAGTACAAATATGAGCATAAAATGTATTGTTATGAGTATGAGTATGAGTGCAAGTACGAATAATAATGATTGCGTATATAGTATTATTTGAAACATAACGAATTTAAGCATATAAAAACGATCAAAAGGTTGAGTATGTAAAAACGAACGGTTTAAGTGAAATTATCGTGAGATATTGACTAAAACATGTACGATGATATGCACGTATAGTTGTTTGAGCAAAACGTTGAGTTTATCAAATCAAAATAGATTGAGTTTGACTTGTAATGTAGAATCTAGTTTGAGGATGTCAAAAGTATGTAAAGAATCTATTGATTATGTGAGATGTACTTTGTAAAAGAACGGAAATGATACTCTTGTTTTAAAAGAATTTACGTACGTTGAAAATTGTCGGTTCCTACGAAGTTTTCTTGCCCACGTATTTTGAATTTAAATGACATATTGAGCGGTGTATAGAAAGTTCTTTATAAATAATAAGTTTGCATCATATCAAAGGATCTTGCTAAAAAATAAGAAATTTAAAATTTTTAAGTTCTCGTGAAAACGTTGATTCTTAAAAGAAATTTAGCATAATGAACTTAGTGATCGTTGAAAAGTGTTTTAGTAAAATGATTTATGAACATTGAAAGTAGTTTTAGTAAAACGATCCTATAATAACTATAAGATCTCATAGGAATGTGAGATAAGTTGGTTTGATTTTCGATTGAGGATGAAAGTCCTTAGTATAATGATACAATGTGAGTGCGTTTTTGTGATTACATCAAGTATGAAATTTGTGGGCAAGAGATTCATTACACCGATTAAGTTGATGGGTATCATTTCGTTGTATTTTGAAAATCGGGAAGTAAAACGTTGGTGGTATAACTAAGTATTTCGCATATGTGATTTACGTGAAATAGATTATGGGATAAGGAATACGTTTGATAAAACAATGTATTTTGAAATTGGTATAAGGAGGTATTTTGAATAATGATAAATGATTTAGGTATGAAACATGATTGTGTTGGCTTGATAAAGTATTTTGAAGGAAAGTTTTGGTAACGATCACCTAGGTAAGGGAATCACCCCTAACTCGTTGGTGAGGTCGTTTTAAGAAAAGAAGGATTGGAGTTAATCGTCAAGGTAAGGAAATCACTCCTAACTCAATGATATGTCTCCATTTTGGCGTTATAAAGAATGTAAACAAAATTGAGTGACGTTTTGAAATCATGCATGGGTATAAATGTATGAAAAAGATTTAGTATGATGTGTGTGTGAGAAGAAAATATCAAAAGTAAATTCGAATTTGAAAGATTGCATCGTATAAAATAAATAATAGAAACACATGTTTGATTAAAATTTGGGATGGTTCCAAAATGGAACTTTGACTAACCAAAGTGGTTGAAGAGTCTTTCGAATTTGAGGAGCATGATTTGGCCTAATAGGTGGAATACTCTCGCCGACAAGTCGGTTAACGGTATTTACCCTTCCGGTTACTACATGTCCCAAATCAATCGAAATTTCGAGACTTGGCGGGATTTATGAAAATTCAAGGAGTGGAACTAGTCGACAAGGTGCGGGTTTCACCCCTAACTTGACGATTTCGTATCCTTAGTGTGGTGGGTACTCGTCGGGTCAAAATTTAATTTCAACACTTTGACGAGGGTCCACTAGAATTTGAAAGCGAAAATTCTCCATCAAGGTGAGGATCTCACTCCTAACTTTGTGGCGAATTTCGTGTAAAAATAATAGGTGGATTGAGAGTCTTTCACCAAATTGTGGGTTTCACGCCTATTTTGGTGAAGTCGTCTCGTTTGTGTATTACAAGTGGTTTCGAATTTAGTATAAATGAGTAAAAGACGTATGTTCAAAATAATAATAACAAGTATAAGCACATAAAGCATTTTAAGAAAATAACACGTAAGAGACATTTTCAAGAATAACATGTAAAAATATTTCATAAAAGTAGCATGTGAAG
This sequence comes from Helianthus tuberosus, assembly GCA_030545235.1. NCBI lineage: Eukaryota > Viridiplantae > Streptophyta > Magnoliopsida > Asterales > Asteraceae > Helianthus > Helianthus tuberosus. Next base: position 162,808,170 of record CM060423.1, read on the forward strand.
CAAGTATGGTCGAATTTTGGTGCTTAACTATAGACTAGGTCAAAAGCATGACAATTTTCCTAATTCCCTATAGTTATGGCTCTGATACCAATCTGTCACACCCCAACCGATGGCGGAAACATCTGGATGAGACGAAATAGATTGCAAGAGACTTAATAACACTATTTGTGACAAGTATTTAAATAATAAATTTTCATTTCATTTCTAAAGAGTCAATTACAAGGATTGAAACAATTACAAAATGAATAACGAAATACAATACAAAAGAATACAATTTAAAGTGTGTATCTAAGCATCCTACTAGATTCCATGCATCACCAACATCATCGTTAAACCTGCAACATGTTTTAAAAGTGTAGTTCAATACAAAAAGTATTGGCGTGCATACGAGTTTGGTGCGTAGTATATAAGTATAAAAATAATAAGGAACAATCCACATGGCAAACCTAGTTATCAAGATTAACGTATAAACTGGCATCCGATTTACAAGTCAACCCTCTGTTTACGCAAGTATGAATGAATAAACCTAACATGACCTCTCGTTCACGGGTGGTGCGTTACTCCTATAGCGCTATACATCTTAAGTGGAGGCTTGTACGAAGCTAATAACAAGTTCATCACATAAGAATCACCCAGAAAACACGAATCAAGCATAACAAATAGTAAGCATGTATTGGAGTGTTTGTTTATGTATTTGCCTAAGAATATGTATACTAAGTGTGTTTTGTATATAAAAACATGTTACACCCAAAAGTGTGCAAACGGTAAAATGGGTCAAGTATACTCACAAAATTGCTAAGTCTTCCGATTATCCAAGTGTTGAATAGTGTATGAGATTAGGAGGATAAATGTATAAGGGTTAAAGTTCAAGGTATGTTTAGAGTCGAGATTCGGAATTCTAAAGGAATATGGAAAGTACATATGCAAAAGTAATCATCTTTAACACATAATGTTTTAGATGATGTAATCAAACACCTTGACAAATGAACACAAATTCGTCATCAAAGGTTTGATTATTTGGAATATACATATAAGTAGTATCTAGTGTATATTATATCATATAGGTCAAGTAGGAGGTAGGAGGATAAATCCACCATTTAGGAACTTCTTTGTATCATGGAAGTCATGTAGGAGGTAGGATGAACAAGTCTTCCATTTAGGTACCTCTAGATGTTCACCACTTCACTTGATGTTATGAACATTCAAGGAGGGTCATGAACTTACAAGTAATAATGGAATAAGAACAACTAATCTAAGAGAAAACATCAAGCAATGTGTGGATTTTCAAGTAGGATAGCTGATGTGTGTAAAATGCAACATATAAATTACATCAAATAAGGCATAAAACTAACCCTTTTTTAGTACTAATGTTGGAAAAAATGTGTTTTTGTCTTCCTTTTGAATTTACAGGGTCAAATGAGCTTAAACGAGCAAAAGGAACAAATATACAGCCAAAACCAACATAAATACAAAGAAAAGGAAGAAACGTGGCATGCCCGACCCCTCGACAACAACTCCCAAAGCAAAAACAAGAAGAAAGCTGAGCATGGGGCTGTGCCCAGCTGAGCATGGGGCTGTGCCCAGCTCGACACGGGGCGTGCCCAGCTCAGCACGGGGCCGTGTCCAGGATGGTCAGCCCTGGCACAAAAGACAAACCTGTAGAAGTTTCTATTACCCACCACGGGGCCGTGCCCAGCGGACACGGGGCCGTGGTCAACGCAAAGATACGCAGAATCTTGCCAAATCTGATAGTACAGATACGCTTTTGAGCACGGGGCCGTGCCCAGCGGACACGGGGGCGTGTGGAGCTAATAAAGACAAACTGTATTAATGAAGAAAGAGAAAAGGGTGGACACGGGGCCGTGTCCAGGCTTCTGTACATGCTATAAATAGAAGTGCTTGGCTCAAGCTCAAACCATCCCTTGGCACACCACCTCTCTCACACTTCACCCACCACCCACCACCACCATAACACCATCATCCACCACCATCATCCATTGTCCATCATAGAGTGTGTGAGTCGTCTCGGGATCCAAGATTGATCGTAAGAGTTCTTGACAATCAAGGCCATGTTTGCCTAAGTCTCTTACATCACTTGGTGAAGACAAAGTGTCTAGTGTAATACTTTTTATTTCTAATCTTTTCGCACTTTTTACTTGGTTTTGTATTAATGACTTTAATAACTAGTTGCTTATGTTGAAGGTGATCTTTCTTTATCGTTTGTCCGTGGTGTCTTGGCATTATTTTACTGTCTATATAAAATAAAAGATTTTCACCATTCATATCTCCACGGTCTATATGGAGGTATGTTTGCTACCTGGTCGGGGGTTAAGGGAACGGTTTGGTAAAGGTCTTGCCATTGTTCAGCGTTTAGAGGTCCTGCAATGGACCTGGGTCAAATTTAGTAGGACCTCCTTCAATACTTAACGGTATTGGATGACGGGGGTCCAAACTCTTTGATCCCCTCATAAGTTAACTACTATTAATACTATAACCCGACTATTTAGGACCGTATCCCTGCTGACTCAGACTACTTAGTCGAGGGTAACGTCACCTCCAAAAGAGGGGCCTACCATAATTTGCATTAATAACTTAATTAATTATCTTCCAATAATCCACCCTTTTAGGATTGTATCCTTGCTGACTCAAACTACTGGGGTGAGGGTAACGTCACCTTCAAAAGAGGGGCCTACTACAATAACTAAGATAATCTCTTAAAATAGTGCAAAAGTGCGGAAATAATCAAAGGTTACACTAGATACGAGTCGGAACCAAGTGATTCATCTTGTCTATCTGTTTTTTTCTTTTTTATTTTATTTTCAGCATTTTTAGTTAGTTTTTATTTTTCTTAGTTTAAAACATTTTTCTAAACTTTTTATTTTGATTAGACGTTGAGGATAAACCGGTACTAAAAGCTCTTGTGTCCTTGGACGACCTCGGTATCTTACCAACACTATACTACGCTCACGATGGGTGCACTTGCCCATATGTGTGTTTAGTGTTAGTAAAATATCGTGTTTTATAAATTTAAAATTTGGCTAAAAATAAGTGTTAAAGGGGCTTAAAATATACACCTAATATATATAACACTTCACACGCATCAATAGCCCAAGCTAATTCTAAATCACACATTCATCAAGCTTAACGCTTGAACATCACTTGTGGGTTTAAACCCTTGACCAAAACAGAAAGTTTGTGAGGTTTGCACCTCTGATTTTACACGTCTCAACCTTGTTTTTAAGCCTAACTAACCAGAGATGTGGTTAAAAGCATAAGGACATAGGTTTGAGATGAGTTTCCTCAAGTTTAATCAAGTTTATCAAAGTTTGAATCAAGAACAGAAAAAAATCAGTCAACTTTGGAGCCCTTTTGGTGACATTCCAGGGCCTGGTTTTCTAGGGAAAACCAATGAAAACGTAGCTAAGGTCAATACAAAGAAGTAGGAAAAAGAATCGAGTGAATCAGATAAGAAATGAGTGAGTTATGCTCACTTTTGTGAATGTTGGTATTTCTACTCGAACTTATGGAATCAGCTGCGATTTGGAGAGAATTTGAGAGTGTTTTAGTGTTGCAAAAGTGGTAGGGAGGCTGGTTATAAGTGGTATTTATAGGGGGAAGGATTAGGGTTAAGATGGGTTGGCATTTAATACAAGTAGGTGAGAGTTTAAGCAATAAAAAAGAGAGATAATTCAGCAATATATGGCTAAATTGCAAGGGCTGTTTGGCAGCTTTTATATTTTTTGTTGTTGTTTAAATGATGTAGAATGTATAAATAAGATGTATTTTATATATGGTTAACATGTCCTACAATGTCTAGTGTGTATTGAACATGTATTAAGGCCTAAAGGTATATTAAACATGAATTAAAGTACGAGTAAAAAAAATATGTTATGCATAAGTATGTGTAACAAACCAATATAACAAGTATGTACGACATGTGACTTGAGGTATCAAATAAGCGTAAAGAACATGAATTTGCGTCTTGCAAAATGTGACCAAATGTTTGTTTAAGAATCACGAACACATGGTAGTTGTTTGCTAGTTAATCTTCGTAAGTATGCATTAAGTATAAACAACATGAATTTCATATAAAAGATCAATTTTTTTACTACAACCGAAGTCTCAGATTTACAATGGCTTGAAATGAATTACGATTACAAAGGAGACAGATTTCCGAAAGTAGAAATATACGACAAGTTTTCTAATTAGGGAAAGTGCGGAAAAGCAGGGCGTTACATATACGACCGTACAATGCCTCAAATGGTGCTGCCTGAATGCTAGCGTGCTAGATGTTGTTATATAAGAATTCTACTAGAGGTAAGTGTCCCTCCCAGTCGTCGATAAGACATGTTCTCCGCATGTCTTCAAGTGTTTGGATAGTTCATTCAGTCTGACCATCAGTCCGTGGGTGATAAGCGGTGCTCGTGTCTAAACGTGAGCTAAAGGATTTGTGCATTGCTTGCCACAAATCGGATCTAAAACGTGGGTCACAATCAGAGATAATAGAGGTTGGCACCTCGTGCCTAGCAACTACTTCTTTCAAGTAGATGGTTGCAAGTCTCAAAAACTTGTCGATTTCCTTGATAGCGAGAACGTATGCAGACTTCGTTAAACGGTCTACGATCACCCATATGGCCATATGGTATCATTTCCGCTTTGAGACCTTGGTAAGCCGGTAACAAAATGTACGAAAATCTGTTCCCATTTCCACATTGGCAACTCTGGTTGCTGCAGTAATCCCGACGGCTTTTGATACTCGGTCTTGACTCTGGCACAGGTCAAGCATTTGCTAACATACTTCGTAATGATAGCTTTCCTAGTAGGCCACCAGTACACTTTGTAAACACCCAAACAAACCAAAACAACCCAGAATGTAAATCTGGCACCGTATTGACCGAAACCCACCCAAAACGGTTAAAACAAACAACAATAACCCAACCCCTGTTTTTGTTAAACAAAACCCATCCCAAATCAAAGTATATATCAACATATAAACCCTAAATCTATCTGATTTTATGAGAAACCAAGACAAGACACAAGTTTAGATCATGAAGACATCAAGAGAACATGATATTTCAAGGGTTTGTCAAAAACATTCAAACACAACAACCCTAAATGTAACACTCCGGGTTTTCCCGAGAAATCTATGTGTATTAGCATTACGTGTACGAATACTATTAAATGAAAGATTATGAATTATCTTGGTGTGCTATGTGATCCTCGCGTTTAATTATGTGTATGAATAATGAATGGTTAAATATATATATATATATATATATATATATATATATATATTCGTATGTAGTAAACCGAGACCATGAACCCGACTCGAGACCACTCGGTCTCGAGTAAACAGTTGGGCCGTTTGGGCCGCACCCCTCCTTTAATCCATCCGGAACTATGGTGCACCAACTCGGTCCGGGTATAAATCCCACAAGAGTGGCCAACCTTGCCACTTTTCACCATTTGCAACATTTCCACACACACTCTCCTACCCTAGAGCACCAACACAAAAACCATCTTCTTCCTCTCTCGGATCCAACCGGCAACACTAGAACCCTCGGTTCAAGCTTGGAATCATCATTTGGAAGCCCGATCATCGATCCTCCATACCCTCACACCTTGGAACACAACCGGTTAGTGTTTTAATGTGTGTTAGAAATTATGTGTGCTTAATGAATAAGATACATGATTAGTTTAGAGGTCTTTTTGCATGATTTTGGTATGATTAGTGAGTTTGTAATGGTTGAATGATGAATAATGTGTGTGAACTATTGTATGATAATGTTTTGCTAAGATGCTTTGAATGGTAAAAGATTAATAGCTTAGGATGATTTTTGCTATCCGATTCATGTTAGATATTTTAGGACAAATGTGTGTTTGATGAAATGATGCAAGATTTACTTGATCCTTGATCACAACATTTCATGCTGAATGATCTCATGAAGAACATTATGAATATGTGTTAAATATGATATGAACATATGAGGAACAAATGTTGAATATAATGAACAATGTTGAATATGAGATAAACATTTGAATATGTGATGTTTGATCTGATTTAATTAGAATTTAGACAAGAAAACATGTTTATGAAATCCTATTGGTTAGTACACAGTTTCATGAAATCACAATTCTATTGGATAGTACGAGTTGGACAGGTTCTAGAAGGATTTCTTGTGCACACATCCGTGGTTGCGAGTCGAGACCTTCGGTTGCGACTCGAGACCACCAAAGTGGCAACTCGAGACCAAGCGGCAGGCATCAAGGACCCGAGACTATCAAGATCTCGACTCAAGACCTCCTGTTCTCGACTCGAGACTAAGCTCGAGACTTCCGAGGTTGCGACTCATGCCTGCATTACTCGAGATCTCATGGTTGCGACTCGAGACCGCACGTTCTCGAGTCGAGACCACCTTGTCTCGAATGGGCTGCTTGTCTCCGTTATTGGGCCAAAAGTGTGTGGACTGTGCATACCGTTTTATTTGGACTCTATGATGCTGTTAACTGTTAGCATGATTGGATAGGCCCAATAACACTTATGATTTGTATGTTAGGTGTTGACGATTACTGTTTAACTGCTTACGTATTAGAACAGGCTCGATAACTTGCTGGATATTTATATGTTATGCATGCAATGTGTTAGCTATGTGTAGAATATACGTGACCTTCCTGTACACAAACCTGACCTATACTGGTAACCATATTAGGACTTGGTGACCAGCATACATAACCAAGTGAACTAAACTACCGAGCAACCCAAGGTGAGTTCACACACTAAAAGCATGCGTCTCAGGGAGGGACACGAACAAGCTGCCATCTTTAAAGATTACTTTCAATTAATATTTCCAGGGGAAAATGCAAATGGGTACTTTTAAAATACTATCTCCGGGGGAGATACGTTTGGATATTATTTATAAATCACAACTAGCAAAACTAAACGAATCTCTATCATGTAAAGTCCCTGCTTATAGTACCGATTAATCGCCGGGGGCGAACGGGTTATTAGTTGATAGCGCTATTAGGTTTGACAACCTCACACCGTGACCGGGGGAGATCGGGCGTGAACTAGTAGACCTTGCATCTTAGTCAATGACGATAGACATTGACCTGGGGCACAAAAATCTTCTCGTCAACAGTTTCGGTAACATCAGTTTAGTAGCTTTCATATGGGGTAGCTCCCCATGACGTGATTATAAATGCTTTATCTAAACAACCTATGTTTTTCGAAAAGTTAAAACTGGACATCTCGTGAACTCGCCAACATTATGTTGATACCCTACTGCATGCTTTGCAGGTACCCAGTGACTCAGGAGCTTGCGGCTTGGGGAAGTGTAGTGGTCGTCTAAACCCGTGTGTTGGGTTCTAAATAACTTGAACTATGAACTTTGTTTAAACTGTTTTGCCTATGCTTCCGCGACTTACTTAAACGGTTATTTGAAGTTAAACTTTTGAACTTAAAACTATGATGTTTACTAACTATTATGGTTGGGGATCATTCTCACTATTTACTAATGTTCGGTGTAATTGGTGGCTGGATCCTGGTCAGTCACACCCCCAAGCGGTGGTATTCCACATGTGGGATTTTGGGGGTGTGACAGATTGGTATCAGAGCCATTGGTTATAGTGAACTCGGTTTTAAAAAGAAAGTCTTTTTGAGAAAAACCAGACTATAACCCGTGACTCGTGACGACACTACACTCCAAGGGCAAGACTCAACGTATTAGACCTCATAGCTCAGACTTGTGTTTACTTGCCTGTTTACTTTATGTGATTGCTCTACTATACATACTAATGTGCCTAATTAGATAGATACGTATCCCTCTTTTACCTCATTCTCGCTACATTACGACACCACGCTCATACTGTGTTTTCTGGTTATGAAGACAATGAGTGGACGCGGGAGAGGAAACGTTAACATGACTCAGGCTCAGTTCACTAACTTGCTCAACACGGTGGCTGCAGCTTTCGCAGCTCACCCTGGAGGTAAACTCGTTATTTTAGGGTGTTTAGAACCTACCACCGCATCGTCTTTTCACCTCTAAGCCTATTCGCTTCGCTTCTCACAACAGGTCAGCAAGCGCCTGCGCAACCACGTGTTTGTACTTTCAAAACCTTCATGGATTGTAAGCCTCTCCCTTTCAACGACACTGAGGGTGCCATAGGCCTTCTGCACTGGATTGAAAAGGCCGAAGCTGTCTTTGCTGTCTGCGAGTGTCCCCCTGCTAATTGGGTAAAGTTTGCGACTGGTACGCTTGAAGGAAACGCACTTTCATGGTGGAAGGCGCAGATTCAGATGCTTGGTCTGGAAACTGCAAATGCTACTGCGTGGGAAGATTTCAAGGACATGATCAAGGAAGAGTATTGTCATAGGGATGATATCCACAAACTTGAGAACGAGTACTATGAGCTCAAGATGGTTGGATCAGAGATTGAGACCTACACCAAGCAGTCCAACGACTATGCTGCACTTTGCCCAAACATGTCCCGACCTATGTATCGAAGGATCGAATTGTACATCAAAGGTTTGGTCCCAGAAATCCAGAGCCATGTGACCTCAGCCAACCTCAATACCATTCAGCCAGTGGTCCGTCTTGCTCACAAACTCACTGATCAGGCTTTGGAAAAGGGCAAGTTGCCCAAAAGGATAAATGCTACTGTCGGAACTTCTAGTGACAACAAACGAAAGTGGGACGGCAATCAGGGTAAGGATGCTAACTCTACTCAGCCCCAGCCCAGCAAAAGAAAACTGAAAACAACAAGGGCCCCCAGCAGTAGGGCGGCTACCAGGGCCATCTCCCCAAATGTAACAAGTGTAATCGACATCACAATGGGCCTTGTGCGAGGAACAAGTGTCAGCGATGCAACAAGATGGGGCATGAGGCCAAGGATTGTAGAAGCCCCCATCCCACAAGGCAGAACCAACCGCAGCAGCGGCAGCATCATGGGAACATCAAGGGTTGTTTCCAGTGCGGAGCCGAGGGGCACATTAAGAAGAATTGTCCCCAGTTAAACCAGAACAACAACAACCAGGGTGCGGGAAATAACAACAACAACACCAACAATGCTGGGAATGGTGCAAGAGGAAGGGCCTTTGTGATTGGAGCGGGAGAAGCAAGGAATGACCCCAACGTCGTAGCGGGTAAGTTTCTACTCGACGATCGTTATGTTTCCATCTTATTTGATTCTGGAGCAGATGCTAGTTATGTATCCCTGCGTATTAGTAAAAAGCTTAGCCGTACATCTACGTTATTAAGTTCTAAGCACATAGTTAAGATAGCTAATGGTAGAAACCTCGAGGCCTCACATGTTATTCGTAACTGCAAACTAGAATTGTCTGGTCAGACCTTCCGTATTGATCTCTTCCCCATCATTCTCGGAAGCTTCGACGTCGTCATTGGTATGGATTGGTTATCCAAACATCGAGCTGAAATCCTCTGCCAAGAGAAAGTTGTTCGTATTCCCCGTCCTTCTGGCAAACCCCTTATCGTTCAAGGTGACAAAGGCGGAGAATCACAGGCATCATTTCATTCTTAAAAGCCCAGAAGTGTTTACGAAAGGGGCACACAGCTATCTTAGCACTTGTCGCCGACACACAAAAAAGGGAGAACAGGATTGAAGATTTTCCAGTTGTACGCGACTATCCTGAGGTATTTCCTGAAGAACTACCTGGACTTCCTCCACACCGTCAAGTCGAATTTCAAATCGAGCTAGCTCCCGGAGCAGCACCTATAGCTCGTGCACCTTATCGTCTAGCTCCCGCAGAACTCAAGGAACTTTCTACTCAACTACAAGAACTTTTGGACAAAGGTTTTATCCGTCCTAGCTCATCACCCTGGGGAGCCCCAGTGCTCTTTGTCAAAAAGAAGGATGGCACATTCCGAATGTGCATTGATTACCGCGAACTGAACAAGGTTACCATCAAGAATCGTTATCCACTTCCCCGTATCGACGATTTGTTCGACCAGCTGCAAGGGTCGAGCTGTTACTCCAAGATCGATCTACGATCGGGCTATCACCAGCTGAGAGTCCGCGATGAGGACATCTCTAAGACTGTTTTCAGAACCCGCTATGGTCACTACGAATTCCTTGTTATGCCTTTCGGAATGACCAACACACCTGCGATCTTCATGGATCTCATGAACCGAGTGTGCAAACCCTACCTCGATAAGTTTGTAATTGTGTTTATTGACGACATCCTTATCTACTCGAAGAGTCAAGAGGAGCATGAACAACACCTGCGTCTTATTTTCGAACTCCTTCGCAATGAGCAACTGTACGCCAAATTCTCGAAATATGATTTCTGGCTTAGAGAAGTCCATTTCCTTGGGCACATAGTCAATCAGGATGGGATTCATGTTGACCCCGCTAAGATCGAATCCATTAAGAATTGGCCTATACCTAAGACTCTGACCGAAGTTCGCCAATTCTTTGGATTGGCAGGATACTATCGAAGATTTATCAAGGGATTTTCAAAGATCGCTCAACCACTCCCGACCCTCACTCAGAAGGGTGTCGCTTACAAATGGAATGATGCTTAGGAATCTGCCTTTCAGGAACTAAAGAAGAACCTTTGTAGTGCTCCTATTCTTTCCTTACCTGAAGGTACCGACGGCTTTGTTGTTTACTGCGACGCTTCAATTCAAGGACTGGGTTGCGTGTTGATGCAACGCGAGAAGGTTATTGCTTACGCTTCGCGACAACTCAAGATCCACGAACGGAACTACACGACACATGACTTAGAATTCGGAGCTGTGGTCTTCGCGCTCAAGATTTGGAGACATTACTTGTACGGTACCAAGTGCATGATTTACACTGATCACAAGAGTCTTCAGCACATAATGCAACAAAAGGAGTTGAATATGCGGCAACGCCGGTGGGTCGAACTCCTAAATGACTACGAGTGTGCAATTAGATATCATCCATGCAAGGCTAATGTGGTGGCAGATGCCCTCAGCAGGAAGGAAACCAAACCCAAGCGTGTTCGTGCCTTACAGCTCACCATCCACTCGAACCTCCCTAAGCAAATCCGAAATGCTCAGGTTGAAGCATTGAAAGCTGAGAACATCAGGGCTGAGTCCCTGCGAGGATCAAGGAAACGGCTAGAACAAAAAGAAGATGGTGCTTACTACGTAAACGGGCATATATGGGTCCCACTTTATGGGAATTTGCGCGAGCTTGTAATGGATGAAGCCCATAAGTCCTGTTACTCAGTACATCCTGGTTCGGATAAGATGTACCACGACTTAAAGACTACATACTGGTGGCCTAGCATGAAAGCCCACATAGCAACCTATGTCAGAAAGTTTGACTTGTGCAAGAGTCAAGGCTGAGTATCAGAAACCATCGGGCCTACTCCAACAACCAGAGATCCCGCAGTGGAAATGGGAGCAAATTTCCATGGATTTTGTTACTGGCTTGCCTAGGTCTCAACGCGGAAATGACACCATTTGGGTGATAGTGGATCGATTAACTAAGTCTGCCCACTTTTTGGCTATTAAAGAAACAGACAAGTTCTCTACCTTAGTAGAGGTATACTTAAAGGAAGTAGTTTCAAGGCACGGAGTGCCGATCTCTATTATTTCCGATCGAGACGCGTGTTTTACTTCTGAGTTGTGGCAAGCTATGCACCAATCCTTTGGCTCACATTTAGACATGAGCACCGCTTATCACCCACAAACGGATGGGCAATTCGAACGCACCATCCAAACCCTGGAAGACATGCTTTGGGCATGTGTGTTCGATTTTGGCAAGGGTTGGGAAAAGCACCTACCATTAGTGGAATTCTCCTACAACAACAGCTACCACACCAGCATTCAGGCAGCACCCTTTGAGGCATTGTACGGTCGTAAATGCCGATCGCCTCTCTGCTGGGCAGAGGTTGGTGACAGCCAAATCACAGGTCCAGAACTTGTGATGGACACTACGGAAAGGATTGCCCAGATCAGGCAACGCATGGCAGCAGCTCGTGACCGTCAGAAGAGTTACGCTGATAAGGATAGGAAACCGCTAGAGTTCCAGGTTGGTGACCGGGCTCTACTTAAAGTCTCACCCTGGAAGGGTGTGGTTCGTTTTGGAAAACTGGGCAAGCTTAATCCGAGATATGTCGGACCCTTTGAAATTACCGAGAAAATTGGTAAGGTTGCTTATAGATTGAATCTGCCTGAAGAGCTGAGTGCGGTGCACAACGTCTTCCATATGTCTAATCTGAAGAAGTGTCTGTCAGATGAAACACTCATCATTCTTTTCAAGGAACTTACTATTGACGAACAGCTACACTTTACTGAGGAACCGATTGAGATCACGGATCGAGAGATCAAAACCCTCAAACGTAGCCAGATACCTCTCGTACGAGTTCGTTGGAACTTGCGCCGTGGCCCAGAGTTTACCTGGGAGCGGGAAGACCAGATGAAGCGCAAGTATCCCAAGTTGTTCCCTAATGAAATTCCCAGCACTGAAGCTACAACCGAATTTCAGGACGAAATTCTAAACTAAAGGGGGGATGATGTGACACCCCGTTGAAACGTTCTCACCAGCTTGACAGTGGCTGCCTTAACTTTCGGGACGAAAGTTCTTAAAACTTGGGGATAATGTGACACTCCGGGTTTTCCCGAGAAATCTACGTGTATTAGCATTACGTGTATGAATACTATTAAATGAAAGATTATGAATTATCTTGGTGTGCTATGTGATCCTCGCGTTTAATTATGTGTATGAATAATGAATGGTTAAATATATATATATATATATATATATATATTTTCGTATGTAGTAAACCGAGACCATGAACCCGACTCGAGACCACTCGGTCTCGAGTAAACAGTTGGGCCGTTTGGGCCGCACCCCTCCTTTAATCCATCCGGAACTAGGGTGCACCAACTCGGTCCGGGTATAAAACCCACAAGAGTGGCCAACCTTGCCACTTTTCACCATTTGCAACATTTCTACACACACTCTCCTACCCTAGAGCACCAACACAAAAACCATCTTCTTTCTCTCTCGGATCCAACCGGCAACACTAGAACCCTCGGTTCAAGCTTGGAATCATCATTTGGAAGCCCGATCATCGATCCTCCATACCCTCACACCTTGGAACACAACCGGTTAGTGTTTTAATGTGTGTTAGAAATTATGTGTGCTTAATGAATAAGATACATGATTAGTTTAGAGGTCTTTTTGCATGATTTTTGTATGATTAGTGAGTTTGTAATGGTTGAATGATGAATAATGTGTGTGAACTATTGTATGATAATGTTTTGCTAAGATGCTTTGAATGGTAAAAGATTAATAGCTTAGGATGATTTTTGCTATCCGATTCATGTTAGATATTTTAGGACAAATGTGTGTTTGATGAAATGATGCAAGATTTACTTGATCCTTGATCACAACATTTCATGCTGAATGATCTCATGAAGAACATTATGAATATGTGTTAAATATGATATGAACATATGAGGAACAAATGTTGAATATAATGAACAATGTTGAATATGAGATAAACATTTGAATATGTGATGTTTGATCTGATTTAATTAGAATTTAGACAAAAAAACATGTTTATGAAATCCTATTGGTTAGTACACAGTTTCATGAAATCACAATTCTATTGGATAGTACGAGTTGGACAGGTTGTAGAAGGATTTCTTGTGCACACATCCGTGGTTGCGAGTCGAGACCTTCGGTTGCGACTCGAGACCACCAAAGTGGCAACTCGAGACCAAGCGGCAGGCATCAAGGACCCGAGACTATCAAGATCTCGACTCGAGACCTCCTGTTCTCGACTCGAGACTAAGCTCGAGACTTCCGAGGTTGCGACTCATGCCTGCATTACTCGAGATCTCATGGTTGCGACTCGAGACCGCACGTTCTCGAGTCGAGACCACCTTGTCTCGAATGGGCTGCTTGTCTCCGTTATTGGGCCAAAAGTATGTGGACTGTGCATACCGTTTTATTTGGACTCTGTGATGTTGTTAACTGTTAGCATGATTGGATAGGCCCAATAACACTTATGATTTGTATGTTAGGTGTTGACGATTACTGTTTAACTGCTTACGTATTAGAACAGGCTCGATAACTTGCTGGATATTTATATGTTATGCATGCAATGTGTTAGCTATGTGTAGAATATACGTGACCTTCCTGTACACAAACCTGACCTATACTGGTAACCATATTAGGACTTGGTGACCAGCATACATAACCAAGTGAACTAAACTACTGAGCAACCCAAGGTGAGTTCACACACTAAAAGCATGCGTCTTAGGGAGGGACACGAACAAGCTGCCATCTTTAAAGATTACTTTCAATTAATATTTCCGGGGGAAAATGCAAATGGGTACTTTTAAAATACTATCTCCTGGGGAGATAGGTTTGGATATTATTTATAAATCACAACTAGCAAAACTAAACGAATCTCTATCATGTAAAGTCCTTGCTTATAGTACCGATTAATCGCCGGGGGCGAACGGGTTATTAGTTGATAGCGCTATTAGGTTTGACAACCTCACACCGTGACCGGGGGAGATCGGGCGTGAACTAGTAGACCTTGCATCTTGGTCAATGACGATAGACATTGACCTGGGGCACAAAAATCTTCTCGTCAACAGTTTCGGTAACATCAGTTTAGTAGCTTTCATATGGGGTAGCTCCCCATGACGTGATTATAAATGCTTTAACTAAACAACCTATGTTTTTCGAAAAGTTAAAACTGGACATCTCGTGAACTCGCCAACATTATGTTGATACCCTACTGCATGCTTTGCAGGTACCCAGTGACTCAGGAGCTTGCGGCTTGGGGAAGTGTAGTGGTCGTCTAAACCCGTGTGTTGGGTTCTAAATAACTTGAACTATGAACTTTGTTTAAACTGTTTTGCCTATGCTTCCGCGACTTACTTAAACGGTTATTTGAAGTTAAACTTTTGAACTTAAAACTATGATGTTTACTAACTATTATGGTTGGGGATCATTCTCACTATTTACTAATGTTCGGTGTAATTGGTGGCTGGATCCTGGTCAGTCACGCCCCCAAGCGGTGGTATTCCGCATGTGGGATTTTGGGGGTGTGACACTAAAGATCCGAAATATGTAGAAAATCCTATTATATACCTTGATTATATAAGAAATTTTAAAGAAATGCAAGGATTTTGAGTCGGTGAAAGAAAGTATGACTGGTATGGGGGTTTGGAGTGTTGGGGAAGATAAACAGTCAAGTGGGTTTGAAAAAGTGATCTACTAATTGACCTGGGACCCCTTTTATACTCATTACCTCGGCGAAACTTCATCCTCGACGAAACTTAGTGTGGGCTCGACGAAACTCATGATTGGGCTTGGTTTGGGCTTGAACAGTGAGCCCATGACGAAACTTAAAAGGGCCAATGGAGTTTCGTCGTAACCTCGACGAAACAAGGAGTTTCGTCATGAACCAAATGAATTTTGACCAGTTTGACCAAGGCTAAAAACAGTTTACTTTGACCATGGACTTTCGTCGACATTTAGGAGTTTCGTCGACATTAAGATGTTTCGTCAACCATTTTCTAAAAATTCACTAAGTCTTTGAAACTTTGCACACTTTTGAACAGATTTTGTTTATTTGAACAGTTTTCCATTTTGATTGAGTTTACCAAATGCAAGGACATTTTATGAAGTAGGTTTCAGGCTTTCGGCCGAAAACACCAAGTTACAACTTCGGCTAATTCAAAAATGAACTTTACAACTACACTAAATTAGAATTTAAAGTGCGGTAAACTAATCAAAAAGCTATAAAAAGCAATAAACAACTGTACAAAAGAATCTTTTTGCGAATTTCAAGGAAAAGGAATGATACCAGCTTACGATCTTAGTCAACATGATTTTTGTTCGGTGTAAAGCTCTGGATAAGTATACTACCACGATTATCGGTATTGTTGTCCACATAAGCTCAAACTGATCAGATTTAATCATAATTAGGAGATACGATTTGTAGGATCGATATTCGACCTGAATGAGTCGGTCTGAGTCAAATCTAGGTCACTAGAATGGCGGAAACAAACTAGTAACTGAGAATCGGTGTTAGAATGTGAGTAGAAGCAGAGAAATACACTTTAAACTGGTTTTCCATTGATATTAGACGGTAATACATAGAGAAAATTTGACAGCACTTCGTGACAACTTTCACCAATTCGTTACAAATGAAAAACCCAACACTCCTATTTATAGGAGATCCATTCCGCACGAAATGACACATCTGTCACACCCCAACCACGTTAAAACAACAAACCATGGCGGAAACGTCAGGGAGTGTCGTGGCAGAATTATTGTTTCACAACCATGGATACAAAAAGAGTTTCGTTTTATTTATTCATTTAAGTAATTTACATTATTTTAAAACCAAAACCAACAAGTTACATATCGACTAATATTGTTATTATGTCACTAAGTCCTCGTCCAGATCCTATGTGACCCATGCATCCTAGTAATCATCATCGTGCAACATCACCTGAAACATATGTAAAAACAAAGTCAGCAAAGAAATGCTGGCGAGCACATAGGTTTTATAGAAGTCTCAGATTCATGGCTAGTTTACATGTTGCAATACCTTATTAAAAACCTTGTTTAGAGAAAAGTATAATATTGCAACGAAATTAACCAACTCAAATCAAGCGGGTTATAATTTATAAAACCTCGTAGCCATGATTCTTAACCCAAAAAAATTTGTTCTAGTAAAACAAATTGTAAAACATTTCGTATTATCTTGTTTAATAAATCTCGTATGGTTTATATCCTTTCGAAAACATCGTTATGTGACATCGTTTACCCAAGTGAACTAAATAACGCCATGGTATGTAATATGTAGAAAACACTTATATATAAGAAGTACCAGCGGCGTATCTACCATGTTTTCACCATATTACACCCGTCCCGTTATGTAAACACTTAACCAAAAACCAATCGTCTATCCAACTCATTTAATCTTGTTCAAATCGTTAACTCGTTTAAATCGTTTAAATTATCCTCGTTTTAATTGTGAAAACTATTTATGGTCGTCTCGCTAATAACATTCAAACCTTCGTGACTCGACTATCTCGCTTCTCGCATTAACAAACCACCAAAGGGTAAGTTAACAATCAGATTCAGTCATTACCCACCTAACCCACACATAACCATGGGTACAGTACGATAACGGGATTTGTCAGATCCTATGGTACCATAACCAAATACTGGTCGGTTCGGCCAAAATTAATGAATGTCATTCGTTATGTAACTACAACCAACAAGTCCATACACATTATTGAAATCGTTATTAGTTTAGTATAAACCATCTTAATCGTTTTTGAAACCATTGTTAAAATGTCGAAAATCGTTTTGATACATATGAATCACCCTAAAACAATTGAAAACAGTAAAATAGGGGGAACTATGTACTCACATGAAGTGCAAAGTATCCTCAATCAATAGAACTTCAACAAACTCAAGTATACCAGAGAATTCAAGCAGCACCTAGTAATCGAATCACTAGTCAAACAATAGACGCCTAAATCGGAAGATCGGACAGAATGAGGTCTCGTAAACTAAATGAGTGTTGGAACTCATGTGATATGGTTTAACAAAGCCTACATTCTAAATCGGTTACGCTACTTTAACGCGTCGTGCGCGCAAATGCGCGTTCGAGACGTCTAACTAGTCCTATGACAAGTATTATATGCCTAAACATGTTTAAATATGTTGCATAATCAGTTACGTGACAAAAGTTTAGGTTACATATGCTTAATTACCAATTACGCATGAAAAGGGCATTTTGGTACTTTACCTAAGGCATATAAACTACCTATCATACAACTACTTAAACTAGGTGACCATAAGGTATAACCTCTGAAGGTTATTCCCTATGCAACTATGGTCACTATACATGTCTGCTCGGATCCTACTGATCGACCAAACGGGTCGTGTTCGAAAGTCTAAGCGGGTGTTTAGTCCGCTTGACTTACGACTCTACACAAGCACTAAACTAAAAAGTGACGAGCTAAACATGCTAAAACATGTTTAGTTAAGTTAGAAAACAGCTTTGGTATCAAAACAAACGGTTTTGATACCTAAAAGTAGTTTGGTTACAAAATACGCGAGAAAACGCATTTTGGCCGAAACTACGACTCGTCACTGAGCCTAGATAACGTGGTAATCAGTAGGTATAGTCACTAGGGACTATAACCATCGTGATTACGCTCACGTTATGAAGTTCAAACGAACTTCGCATTGACCATAAACTGGTTAATGCAGAAAGTCAAATGTAGTTTGACTTTTAAGCTAAAAACGCATAAAAGAACGAAAGAGGACTTACAAAGGGTCCAAGAAGGTTTGATCCAATTTATTCTTTGGTATGAAGTGCAAGACTTCAACTTAGAGAATGAAAATCAGATCAAATGTGCAGAATTCAAATGAGGAGCATGGGTATATATAGGAAAACTAGAACCGTTAGGATCGTTTATCTGGAAACGTGCTTCGATCTAGACCCTCCACTTGGGCCCATTGTTTTCTAATACCATTGGAGCCCCTAGTATGAGCCCATGGCATTGCAAAAACCATTTGCAAGTGGAAAACACAGGTGCAACAGCTGGAAACAGCAAGAAAAATAGTTTTGCTGATCTGGGTGTCTCAGGAGGCCCACGTAAGATAGGGCTTAATCTTACGATGCCCGTGAGGGCTCACTTTCCAGAAATTGCAATTTGGTCCCTACACTTGAGAATCTTGCAATTTGGCTCATTTTTGACACATTTAAGCCCCGTTAACCTCATTTCAAGGCTCTAAAATGATGTTAAAGTATAGGGAACTCAAAACATGCTCAAAAATATCACGGATGTCGGCTCGTTTGGTCGTACGGTCGCGTTGTTTGGTTAATTACGACGGAAGTCATAACGAACGCAAAAACGATCCAAATTGAGCGACGAATGGAATTTTCTTATGCCAAACACTAAAATAAAATATTTTAATGCTTACATAAATTTTTGGATGTCCGGATATAATCAGAACGTAAGATATGCGTGAAAATGCAAACTTGTGCACTTTTTGACGCTTTTAGTCCGTATTGATCAATAAAGTTTATTTTAGCATACCGAACCCATCAAAGCCTATTTCTAAGCTATGTAAAGGATATTTAGGGTATGTTTAACTTATGATCAAGTTTCAGAATGTTCGTTAATATACAAACCGGTATAGTTTCACAGTTTGACACAAATAGTCCCTGCGATCGAACAAACTTGATTTCAACACACCAAACCATCCAAAACTTATTCCTAAGTTATGTAGAGGTCATTTAAGGTATGTTAAGCCTATTTCACTATTCCGGAGTGTTCGTTGCATTAAACTGGTTATATTTACGCATCAGTGCGCGTATAACCCTCCAGAAAGCGATTTAAAGCTCGAAATCGGAATCCAATCGAATTGAAAAATCTTTAAACATAAATACACACATAATAACACCAAAACACATATAATAACACCAAAGCACATTTTTTTATTAATAATCATCATTGTTTTACATTGTACATCGATTACAGAACACAGTTGTCACAGTCTCCCCTACTTCAGGAAATTTCGTCCCGAATTTTTATTTAGAGGAAACTTGTGAAAATAAATGCGGATATTTCGTCTTCATTTTGTCCTCACGTTCCCAAGTAAACTCTGGGCCACGTTTGGATTCCCAGCGAACCTTGACCAATCGAATCCGCTTGTTCTTCAACTGTTTGAATGTACGGTCCACTATCTCCACAGGTTTCTCGACAAAGTGCATCGTTTCATCGATTTGAATCTCGTCGAGAGGAATGTGAAGATCAGCGTCAGCTAAAAACTTTCGCAAATTCGACACGTGAAAAGTCGGATGAATATTTCCAAGCTCTGGAGGTAGCTCTAGTCGATAGGAAACCTTCCCAATCCTTTCCACATTCTTAAATGGTCCAACATATCGTGGTGCAAGTTTTCCTTTCTTTCCAAATCTCACCACTCCCTTCCAAGGTGACACCTTGAGTAGGACACGGTCTCCGACTTGAAATTCTAAGGGCTTGCGTCGCATATCCGCATAACTCTTTTGACGACTTCGAGCTGTCACAAGATTATCGCGAATTTTCTTGATTTTGTCTGTTGTTTCTAGAATGAGCTCAGGTCCAGTAAGCTGAGCTTCACCGATCTCATTCCAACATACAGGTGAACGACATTTTCGACCGTAGAGAGCTTCGAATGGTGCCATATTAATACTAGCATGATAACTATTGTTGTAAGAGAACTCGATCAATGGAAGATGAGAATCCCAATTACCACCAAAGTCTATCACGCATGCTCTGAGCATATCCTCCAAGGTTTGAATCGTCCTCTCAGATTGTCCATCTGTTTGGGGATGATAAGCAGTGCTTAGATTTAGCTGGGTTCCCAAAGCAGATTGCATGGTCTTCCAGAAATGAGATGAAAACCGAGCATCACAATCAGAAATGATATCCAAAGGAACACCATGTCGAGATACAATCTCATCAACATAAATCTTTGCAAGTTTATCAGCAGATAGATCCTCGCGAATCGGAATAAAATGAGCTGATTTCGTTAATCGGTCGATAACAACCCAAATAGCATCATGACCTTTAGATGTACATGGTAACTTAGTGATGAGATCCATTGCAATGTTCTCCCACTTCCAAACCGGTATCTCTGGCTGTACAAGCAAGTCAGAAGGTTGTTGATGTTCAGCCTTGACTTTGAGACAAGTTAGGCATTTCGATACATACAAGGCAACATCCTTTTTCATACCAGGCCACCAGTACTGAGTACGAAGATCCTTGTACATTTTATCAGCACCAGGATGGATAGAATATCGAGACTTATGAGATTCGTCCATTACCAAGGTGCGAAGATCGTCTTGTTTCGGAATCCACAAACGATCCTTGAAATATAGCAAACCATTGTCTTTTCTTTCGAGCTTAAGCTCAAGCTGATGTGGTAATTCCTTACCCATCAGATTTTGTGAACACAAAATTGCTGAGCTTGAGAGACACGAGTCTGCAGATCAGATAGAGTTTGAACAGTATGAAGCTTGACTCGCTCCTTTCGACTAAGCGCATCGACTAAGACATTCGCCTTACCAGGATGGTAGCTAATCTCGCAATCGTAATCACTTAAGAGCTCAACCCAACGTCGTTGTCTCATGTTCAGCTCCTTCTGATTAAGAATATGCTGGAGACTCTTGTGGTCAGTGAAAACCACACACTTCGTGCCATAAAGATTATGTCTCCAGATTTTAAGCGCGAAAACCACAGCTCCTAACTCAAGATCATGGGTTGTGTAGTTCTTTTCGTGAACTTTCAATTGTCTAGATGCATATGCTATAACTTTATCTCGTTGCATGAGAACGCAACCAAGGCCTAAGTTGGACGCATCACAATAGACAACGAAATCGTTGTTTCCATCGGGAAGAGATAGAATGGGAGCATCACACAGCTTCTGCTTCAGTGCTTGAAACACTTCTTCTTGCTTAGGTCCCCACTCAAAAGGCTTATTCTTCTAAGTCAAAGCATTGAGTGGAACCGCAATCTTCGAGAAATTCGAAATGAATCGACGATAATAACCAGCAAGACCAAGAAAAGATCGAATAATTATAGGTGTCGTCGGTGCATTCCAATCCTTAATAGCTGCTATTTTGCAAGGATCCACATGAATACCCTGCTCGTTGACTATATGTCCCAAAAATTAAACTTTTTAAGCCAGAATTCACACTTGGAGAATTTGGAAAAAAGTTGTTCTTTCTTTAGGATTTCCAATGTCAAACGAAGGTGTTGCTCGTGCTCGGCTCGGCTCGAGACTTCGAATAACTGAGAATATCGTCGATGAACACAATGATGAACTTGTCTAAATAAGGTTTACAGATCCTATTCATTAAGTCCATAAAGATAGCTGGGGCATTTGTCAAACCAAAAGGCATGACAGTGAACTTGTAATGCCCATATCTTGTGCGGAAAGCAGTTTTGGGAATATCTTCTTCGAGAACACGAAGTTGATGATACCCAGAACGCAGATCGATCTTGGAAAAACAGGTAGCACCATGCAGCTGATCAAAGAGGTCATCAATTCGAGGTAGGGGATATCGATTCTTGATGGTAAGCTTGTTAAGCTCACGATAATCGATACATATTCGAAAAGATCTATCTTTCTTTTTCACGAAGAGAACAGGAGCTCCCCAAGGTGAAAAGCTCGGACGGATGAATCCTTTATCAGATAACTCTTGAAGCTGTTTCGATAACTCTTGCATCTCTGACGGTGCAAGACGATAAGGTGCTTTCGCAATCGGGTTGGCATTGGGTACAAGGTCAATATGAAACTCGACTTGACGAACTGGAGGCAAACCAGGCACTTCATCGGGAAACACCTCTGGATAATCCCGAACAATCGGAATATCCTGAATACTCTTGCTCTTGCCTTTCTCCTCGGTGACATGTGCCAGAAAAGCAACATATCCTTTTCGCAAATAACTTTGGTCCTTTGTATGCGACATAAGCTTCAAACCACCAGATGGCTTCTCGCCACGAACTTCCAGAACATAACCAGATGGAAGAGGAATACGAACAATCTTATCTAAACAAACCACCTCAGCATGATGTTTGGTTAACCAATCCATCCCCACGATAATATCGAAGCTCCCAAGTTGCATCAGTGTGAGGTCAATAGGAAAAAGATGGTTAACGAGGTTCAACTGACAATCACGAATAACAGAATCGAGAACAAGAGGTTTACCAGTAGCAACTTTGACAGATAAGGGTTTCCTTAGTTTAGTTCTAGGTATCGCAAGTAAAGGTTCAAAAGATAACGAAACAAAACTTCTATCGGCACCAGAATCAAAAAGAATAGATGCAGGTCGATTGTTAACAAGAAACGTACCATTGACAACGAGGTTGTCAGCCCTCGCTTCGTTGGCATTCAAGTTGTACGCTCGCCCACAAGCAGGATTCACATTCGCATTGACATTCACGTTCGGATTCACATTTGCATTCACCAACCTCGGGCAGTTGTTGCGGAAATGACCAAACTCTCCACAATTGAAACATGAACCCGGTAGGAATCTAGCAGCATTCCCTTGAACCTGTGCTGGAACCTGAGCAACCTGATTCTGACCCAGATGACAAATGTTGGCCAGATGCCCAAGTTTACCACACGTTGTGCATTGCTTACAAGCTTGTTGTGCAATATGATGACCGTTGCAGCGAGCACAATGAGGTGCGGTACCAGCATACACTTTCTTCGCAGGCGGTTGAGCCGGTGGGTTCTGAGCTGTTACTGCAAAATTCTGAGCACCCTTTCGCTTTCTCGACTTCTTCGACGACTCACCTTTCTTCTCCTTACCCTTATCCTTTCCTTTAACAGAATCGGTCGACTTCTTCTTATCACCCTTGCGGGTAAGTTTACCCTTCCTGACTTGAGACTCAGTCAGGGTAGCTGACAACTCGATCGCGTGACGAACAGTAGTAGGATTAATGTCAGTCACAATATCCTGTATGGAATCGGGTAAACCATCGATATACCTCTCTATCGCTTTCTCCAACGGGGTAACCATAGTAGGACACAAAAGACTGAGTTCCTCAAAACGATCCGTATACGCACGGTGTTCTCCCCCATCTTGCTTTAGATCGTCAAACTCTCGTTCCAAAGCTCGAATTTCGTGACAGGGACAAAACTCTTTCATCATGAGAGCTCGAAGCTCTTCCCATGTTTGTGCCAATGCCACTTCGGCACCCCTATCGCGCATCACTCCGTTCCACCACGTAAGAGCACGCTTCTCAAACACACTTGATGCAAATTCAACCTTACGCCCATTCGGACATTGCACATGTCTGAATGTGCTTTCGATACTCTCGAACCACTGCAGGAGCGCAGTTGCTCCTTGCGACCCAGAAAACTTTAGCGGCTTAGCAGAATTGAAATTCTTGAAATTACACTGTGCATTATTATTATTATTGTTGTTGTTGTATAACTCATAGATTTGGGTCACAACGCCTGGAAGCACAGCAGCCATTTGCTGAGAGACAAGGGCTGCGACTTCTTCAGCAGTAAAAGATTGTGCATCACGTCGAGGAGGCATGGTCTAACAAGGAAATATGAGAAACGAGTGAGGTCGACAATTAGGAAAAACAAAAGAGGTATTGAAAATATCGACAAAACACAAGAAAGCGATCATTTGTTCGTTACCTCGAACAAACAAACGACACGCGGTGACTAATCAAAGTAAATGAGTCAAAATAATGTATCGTGAAGACATGCTCGCCTATAAGTGAACACTCACCCCAAGAGTTCCCAGGTAAGAGTGACTGGTCCGATTATGTGGATTTGTACGAACACTCTAGCCTTAGACAGAAAACTCAGGGCACAGGCATTCACTCTTCCAGTTTGCACGTGTTCACATTATTTAGACCCAAACTTTGACGAGATTTTGAAAACTCAACAGGCACTAAGTCAAAAATGAGTCAAACTGGAAAGGTTCAAAACCTAGTAATCAATCATCTTAGAACGGATGATTAATTTTTGAAGCAGATTTGAATTTGTGTTCTCATTGTGGTTATCACCTAAGGGTAGGTAACGGTTTTGTTTTAAAAATCTAAACGCAAATTTCCTTGCATTAGGGTCCTAAAAGTTATAGTCTAGGTCAAAGCATTACAAATAACCTAATTTCCTATAACCATTGGCTCTGATACCAACTCTTCTGTCATACCCCGACCACGTTAAAACAACAAACCGTGGCGGAAACGTCAGGGAGTGTCATGGCAGAATTATTGTTTCACAACCATGGATACAAAAAGAGTTTCGTTTTATTGATAATATTAAACATTTACATTGTCTTAACACACAACAATCAAGTATATATCGTCTATATTGTTATTATGTCACTAAGGCCTCGTCCAGATCCTATGTGACTCATGCATCCTAGTAATCATCATCATGCAACATCACCTGAAACATATGTAAAAACAAAGTCAGCAAAGAAATGCTGGCGAGCACATAGGTTTTATAGGAGTGTCGGCTTCATGGATAGTTTACATGTTGCAATACCTTCTTAAAAACCTTGTTTTGAAAAAAGTATAATATTGCAATGAAATTAACCAACTCAAATCAAGCAGGTTGTAATTTATAAAACCTCGTAGCCATGATTCTTAACCCAAAAACATTTGTTTTAGTAAAACAAATTGTAAAACATTTCGTATTATCTTGTTTAATAAATCTCGTATGGTTTATATCCTTTCGAAAACATCGTTATGAGTCATCGTTTTAAAATCGTTTACCCAAGTGAACTAAATAACGCCACGGTATGTAATATGTTGAAAACACTTATATATAAGAAGTACCAGCGGCGTATCTACCATGTTTTCACCATGTTACACCCGTCCCGTTATCTAAACACTTAACCAAAAACCAATCGTCTATCCAACTCGTTTAATCTTGTTCAAATCGTTTCCAAATCGTTAACTCGTTTAAATCGTTTAAATTATCCTCGTTTTAATTGTGAAAACTATTTATGGTCGTCTCGCTAATAACATTCAAACCTTCGTGACTCGACTATCTTGCTTCTCGCATTAACAAACCACCAAAGGGTAAGTTAACAATCAGATTTAGTCATTACCCACCTAACCCACACATAACCATGGGTACAGTACGATAACGGGATTTGTCAGGTCCTTTGGTACCATAACCTAATACTGGTCGGTTCGGCCAAAATTAATGAATGTCATTCGTTATGTAACTACAACCAACAAGTCCATTCACATTATTGAAATCGTTATTAGTTTAGTGTAAACCATCTTAATCGTTTTTGAAACCATTGTTAAAATATCGAAAATCGTTTTGATACATATGAATCACCCCAAAACAATTGAAAACAGTAAAATAGGGGGAACTATGTACTCACATGAAGTGCAAAGTATCCTCAATCAATAGAACTTCAACAAACTCAAGTATACCAGAGAATTCAAGCAGCACCTAGTAATCGAATCACTAGTCAAACAATAGACGCCTAAATCGGAAGATCGGACAGAATGAGTTCTTGTAAACCAAATGAGCGTTGGAACTCATGTGATATGGTTTAACAAAGCCTACATTCTAAATCGGAACCTAACCTAAGTGCTTTCGACCCGTCACGACCCATTAAGGTAGCTTACGCTACTTTAACGCGTCGTGCGCTCAAATGCGCATTCGAGACGTCTAACTAGTCCTATGACAAGTATTATATGCCTAAACATGTTTAAATATGTTGCATAATCAGTTACGTGACAAAAGTTTAGGTTACATATGCTTAATTACCAATTACGCATGAAAAGGGCATTTTGGTACTTTACCTAAGGCATATAAACTACCTATCATACAACTACTTAAACTAGGTGACCATAAGGTATACCCTCGGAAGGTTATTCCCTATGCAACTATGGTCACTAAACATGTCTGGTCGGATCCTACTGATCGACCAAACGGGTCGTGTTCGAAAGTCTAAGCGGGTGTTTAGTCCGCTTGACTTACGACTCTACACAAGCACTAAACTAAAAAGTGACGAGCTAAACATACTAAAACATGTTTAGTTAAGTTAGAAAACAGGTTTGGTATCAAAACAAACGGTTTTGATACCTAAAAGTAGTTTGGTTACAAAATACGCGAGAAAACGCATTTTGGCCGAAACTACGACTCGTCACTGAGCCTAGATAACGTGGTAATCAGTAGGTATAGTCACTAGGGACTATAACCATCGTGATTACGCTCACGTTATGATGTTCAAACGAACTTCGCATTGACCATAAACTGGTTAATGCAGAAAGTCAAACGCAGTTTGACTTTTAAGCTAAAAACGCATAAAAGAACGAAAGAGGACTTACAAAGGGTCCAAGAAGGTTTGATCCAATTTATTCTCAGGTATGAAGTGCAAGACTTCAACTTAGAGAATGAAAATCAGATCAAATGTGCATAATTCAAATGAGGAGCATGGGTATATATAGGAAAACTAGAACCGTTAGGATCATTTATCGGGAAACGTGCTTCGATCTAGACCCTCCACTTGGGCCCATTGTTTTCTAACACCATTGGAGCCCCTAGTATGAGCCCATGGCATTGCAAAAACCATTTGCAAGTGGAAAACACAGGTGCAACACCTGGAAACAGCAAGAAAAACAGTTTTGTTGATCTGGGTGTCTCAGGCGGCCCGCGTAAGATAGGGCTTAATCTTACGCGGCCCGTGTGGGCTCACTTTCCAGAAATTGCAATTTGGTCCCTGCACTTGAGAATCTAGGATTTTGGCTCATTTTTGAGACGTTTAAGCCCCGTTAACCTCATTTCAAGGCTCTAAAATGATGTTAAAGTATAGGGAACTCAAAAAATACTCAAAAATATCATGGATGTCGGCTCGTTTGGTCGTACAGTCGCGTTGTTCGGTTAATTACGACGGAAGTCGTAACAAACGCAAAAACGATCGAAATTGAGCGACGAATGGAATTTTCTTTTGCCAAACACTAAAATAAAATATTTTAATGCTTACATAAATTTTTGGATGTCCGGGTATAATCAGAACGTAAGATATGCGCGAAAATGCAAACTTGTGCACTTTTTGACACTTTTAGTCCCTATTGATCAATAAAGTTTATTTTAGCATACTGAACCCCTCAAAGCCTATTTCTAAGCTATGTAAAGGATATTTAGGGTATGTTTAACTTATGATCAAGTTTCAGAATGTTCGTTAATATACAAACCGGTATAGTTTCACAGTTTGACACAAATAGTCCCTGCGATCGAACAAACTTGATTTCAACACACCAAACCATCCAAAACTTATTTCTAAGTTATGTAGAGGTCATTTAAGGTATGTTAAGCCTATTTCACTATTCCGGAGTGTTCGTTGCATTAAACTGGTTATATTTACGCATCAGTGCGCGTATAACCCTCCAGAAAGCGATTTAAAGCTCGAAATCGGAATCGAATTGAAAAATCTTTAAACATAAATACACACATAATAACACCAAAACACATATAATAACACCAAAGCACATTGTTTTATTAATAATCATCATTGTTTTACATTTTACATCGATTACAGAACACAGTTGTCACAACATCCATTTCGTACGAAATGGCAAACTTCCATTTCGTGCGAAATGGACATTACAAGTCCATTTCGTGCGAAATGGTTACATACACACATAAACTTAACATTTACACTTTACACCCCTGATGTATTGCAAAATACATCTTTTATTCGTGTGCAGTTTGTATAGTTTTTGTTATATTTAGTTTTGTTTTTCGTTAGAATATGCATACTATTGATAAAATTGTGTTTCGCAGGTCTTGATGTGTAAAGTTGCTGGAAACCGAGTAAAACGAGTTAAAATATTGAAAAGTCAAGTCTTGAAGCACGTTGGAAAGGTCGAGGAGTTAAAATAGAGTTAAAAGGCTGAAAAATCACTCTCTGCCACCCCGTGAGAAGTTTTCTGGCACCCAACGAGAGACTGAAGGTAGTACATGAGAAAAAAAAAACAAGGTGGCACCCCGCCACCCATTCCTAAGTGGGTGGCGCCCCGCCAGAAGGCTGTAGCTGGCAATTATTACGAATTTAATAAGGGGGTTGTTATGGAAAAATATATATATTGATCTTAAACTTGGAAATAACCCTAGTTATGATTTTGGGACTTCTTGGGCGACTTGTTAAGCATTCTTGGAGTTCTCGAAGCATAGGAATCATCGATAGGAGTTCAGAGAAGAAGACTTGAAGATCTAATCGGGTTTTCTAGTTCTTTATTCTTGACTTTTCTTACGAAACTTGTTATGATGAATTCGTGTTTAGACATCTTTATTTTGTTTTCACGTTTTAACATGCTTGTCTAAACGTTTAAGCCACCTAGACTTGATGAATGGATTAATATGAAGTTTTTACCGGTTTTGTTAATTGCATGATTATTATGGATTAATTGTGATTTTTAAAGAGTTTGTTTTAATGATTTGATGTATATGCATGCTTTGAGTTGGTTTATTGTTATTATTTGCTTCATATGATTCTTAGTGACGGTCTATATCACAACATAGAGTCATATTAGGGTATAGGATTTCGGTGAGTGTCTATATCACATTAGAAAACCTTAACTCTTTAGGGAGAATTGGCCAATAACCCCTAGAAGTAATTGGTAATAATTTGCTAAGTCTTAGTGTTCTACTAGTCCTAATACCTGGAAAGTGAGGGGCTATTGGTAGGTCTTACCCGGCGAATTGCTTTAGATAGTCCTTGGAAAAGGTCGTGTCTTAGTTGACTTGTCGGTTTTATTAGTCTATCAAGTCAAGTTAATTAATTCAAACTACCCTAGATCTATGATTGGAAAAGAATAGGTCAATATTAGGGTACTTACACAATAATTAAACAACTGGAAAGACGTCTAATAACCGGTAGGATTAACAGCCTAGGTAGTTCCACAGGTTTCTCCTTGAGAAGGGTCGAGGGGCTTAGTTGGTTCTTAATAGGTTTAGTACTTTAAGATCCCGGTTCCATACTTCATGCATTTAACTTAATCGGTAATTCTTTAAAAGTAATCCAGGATTCTTGTCTAGGTGGTCTCGCTCTCCATATAAGAAAAGCCCTTAGTCTTCATTCGTCTTTAGTCTAGCTTTAGTTAATTTAGTAGTTTAATATAGATCTCCTTAGTTTTTCTGTACCCCCCCCCCCCCCCAAAAAAAAAACAAATAAACATTTTAAGTCATGTCAGTCAGTGTCTATTAGAGTCTAGTTTGCGTGATACATAGAGTCTTGTGGTTCGATATCCGGACTTCCTAGGGTTATACAACATTGATCGGTACACTTGCCGTTTGTGTGGTTTTAGGTCGAGTCTAGAATTAAAGCTTTGTAGTGTCTAGTTTAGAGAGTCTAATATAGTTAATTTTTATAGTCTGTTCAGCACACATCAAGTTTTTGGCGCCTTTGCCGGGGACTCTTGGCAATTGCGTTCATTAGCTTTGATAGACTTGTTTGACATATACGTGCTATTTGTTTGTTTTGTTTTCGAGTCTTTGTCGTTTATTTTTGTTTTTATTTTTAGTTTGAGTCTTAGTGACTAGTGTTTGCTTTTCTCACGTTCAGGTTTTTGCTTGTAGTGGATGCCACATCTGCGCTCGCACGGACCGCCGAAGCCGCCAGTCTCCGAGTCATCATCGTCTCGATTGGGCCAAGGGCCACAGGTTAGTTCTTCATCCTCTTCTCAATTTCCAAATTTCGATTCCACTCTGTTACCCAGCCCACCTCCAACCCCACCACCTTCACCAAACCATTCACCTAAAACTTCACCTAAGGTTTCCCCACCCGATAGTCCTACTTCTAGTACCTCTAGCATCCCAGAAAACTTAGAACACATGGCCAACGCTAGGCAAACCGTTCACCAACGAGCCACCCAAGGCTTCACTGGTCTTGCGTCACCCATTACTGTTCCACCTATAGTTAGCGAGAACTCATGGCAGATTCCATCTTATGCCATGCAGGCCATCACAAACACCATTTAGTTCCACGGTCGCGAGGACGAGGACACCCCGGCCCACATAAACCGGTTCTCCCGTATCCTTGCTACTTTTAGCCTTCACGGAGCCCCAAATGATGCCACTTAATTGCAACTTTTCCCATTTTCACTAGCGAGGCGTGCGGCTACTTGGTTAGATTCTCAACCAACCGGTACCTTTACCACTTGGGCGGGCCTTCGTCACGCCTTTTTGAACAAGTATTTCCCGCCAGCTAAAGCCTCGCGCCTTCGTGACCAAATTCACTCTTTCCGCATGGAGCCGGACGAGCCTTGCTACTTGCTTGGGAGCGTTTCCAAAATCTTTGTGCTCGTTGCTCCCAACATGGTCTTTCTGATTGGGCTCTATGTGAGAAATTCTACAACGGTCTCACCCAAGAGACTCGTGATAGGTTTGATACTAATGCGGGGGGGCATATGATGGGTATTCTTACTGTTGTTGAGTGTTTAGAGCGTTTTGAGGCATTTGCTCAGTCTCAATCTCAATCGCGAGCCGATCAGTGGTATCAAAGTGGTAATTCTAATACCACTACTAGTGCACCCGCCCGAGGGGTGAACCATGTCACCATGGATCCTACTTTAGCCGCTGTTTTGGAAAACATGTCTAGGGAACTTAAGGAGATTAAGGCCAAGGTAGATAAATGTGAGTTTTGTCGAGGGGGTCACGATACGAGTGCATATCCATTGCTAGTAGGTGATGAGCAAGTTGATTTTGTAGGAGGAGGTTTCGGTAGAGGTCAACCTAGCGGGTTTGGTAATAATAATTTTGGGTCGGGTTGGCGTAATAATAATAATAATAATAATAATAATAATAATAATAATAATAATAATAATAATAATAATAATAATAATAATTTTAATAATAATTTTCGCTCAAATGAACCTCCAGGTTTTCAAATAGCTCAAAATCCAAATAGGGGTCAAGGTTCATTCTTTGGTGGGGGTTCAAATAGGCAGGTCAATGATGGGGGGTCAAGTAGTCAGGTTCAAACAGGTCAGGGTTCAAGTTATGATCTAGGGGGTAGTCCAGAAAGAATGGAGGCAATGTGTAACACCCCGAAAATGGGTTTGGTGATCAAACCACATTAGCACTAAAAAGACGGGTAAAGTACCGTTAGTGGTAAATTCTACCCGGTAAATATTAGTGTTTAAATAATTAATCCTAATATTAAATAAAAAGTGAATAAAAGCTTTTAAGGAAATAAAATGGATAAAAGGCCCGGGCTAAAGGTACCTAAAATAAACTTAGTCATAAATATTCCCGGACCCGCTAAGTTAACTAGGAATATTAAACCTAGTTAATAAGTAGGAATATTATCGAAAATAATTAGGTTGTGACCTAATTAATAACTAACCAAACACGAGGGACCAAAGCCGGGTAACTTGAAAATGGAATTAAAAACTTAAAAACAAAACACAACACACACACAAGAGTGTGTGTGCGTGTGTGGGGATCGACCAGGAAGAGCTTTAGGGAGCCCAAACCCTAACTTCAACAAAACTAACAAATTGAAGATCAAATCTAGCCCGAATCGGATGCATGAACACATATAAATGATCACCTAGTCGTGGGGATCACAAGGTATGTCGAATTTTAAGATTTGGTGATACTTTGAGATTATGATGAACAATCATAATCGAAATTCTGGAATGAATATTGAATCTATGAGTGCTATTGTGTTGAAATCCTTGTTTAGAAACAAACCCTAGTTGAAAACTTGGAGAATTAGTGTTAAAACTAGGGATTTGATAATTAACCTATTATGTGCTAAGTGGGTTTTGATTATGTAGTGAAGATGATGGTTTACACATGTTTAAAATCATCATAGTTGCTAGTAGAAACAAGATACTTGAACAATTTGCAAGTTTGAGTGTTGAACATACATGACTTGAGATGGGTTTTTATGATATGATGATGTTAGTGTCAAACTTGTGATTGGAATCATCATATTAGTTAGTAAGACAAAGTACTTGAACAATTTAGGTGTTTGGGTACATAAATCATATTTACCATGAAATGGGTTGTTATATGATATAAAAGAATTGATGTTAAGATCGTGATATAGATGCTTGAAATCATGTTACCTAGTTGTAAAATGTGTAAAAACAATGTATGCACATTAGGTGTTTGTTAAAATGCCTAAATGAAAACTAAAGTGTTGAAATTAGAGTGAAGATGTGCAATGAATAAGTTGATAAGTCGATTGACCTTAAAAAGTCAAATCGACCAAGTGTATGATCGGATGGTAAATTCGATATAACAAGAATAGGATGGAATAGTCGTAAATGATTATGACTAACTTAACCATCTTACAATTACAATGATAGTTTGACGCTTGGCAAGCTAGGTGAAGGCTTGGGGAAGGAAGCGGGTCAAACGAAGCAAGAATGACGGAAAAGCATAATTTGGATGCAAAGTAAGTATAGCTTACACTAGTCTTAAATTGTGGAATATTTTCTTATCACATAAATTATGAATGAGATATCTAAACAATTGAAATATGATGTTCCGTCGTGTAGTCGAACGGAACAAGAAAATCAAAGATGAAAGAAACCATAATAATGGTTAAAAAGAAGTAAATCGATAATTTGGTCATATTATGTCGAAAGCAATAAACGGTTTATAAGTAAAATGACCATACGGTGTTAAACGGAACGAGTCATGTAGATGAGACGATAATAAATATCATCTCGCATAAATAAACGACCATTTCGACCAAACGGGTCAAAAGGTGTAGACATCACCTTTTGACAATATCGACTAATGATTCTTTTGTCGAGTGATATGCTTACAGGAATAGATATCCAATGGATACCCGCATCGTTCTCAATTAGCAATTATAAAGCAAGGTATTAAAACCGGGTAATAAGTTGATCCGAGCCAGGTACGTATTATAGATAAACTCATAAATTAGAACTTGAAGTTCTATGAGAGTTAGGCAAAGTAAAAAAAAAAGACATTCGGTTACCTAAAAAGGTGAACCGAAGGATTTAAATTATAGACAGAGTGTTTTGAAAATAAGATTTGGTTAAAAACGAGATTTTGGGGCGTACATGGCTTAAGCAAGCCCTTCGTTGTAAAAGAAGGGTTAAAAATGACCAAAACGCCCTTGTAAGCAAAATTAAGCAAACAACTCTTAGAAGTCGCTTGAAAACGAGTTTTATAATCAAGTTAATACTTAGAATAAGTCTAGTAGCGTAAGATGTAATTCCTTGGTCAAAAGACTCTATATGAGTCTTTGCCGTAAATTGATAATCCGAAGGGTAAAACTCGGATTAGATAGATCGTCACATTAAAACCATCACAAATATAGATGTGATGGAAGGTCACTTGATAACTAATGTGGAAATAAAATACTAGAAAGAAATGGGTGTGAGTTATGCGTAAAAGTTGCTTAAATGTCCTTAACGGGTCAAATAAGCACTTGAGTGAAAGCGGGTTTAAAATGCGTAGGAAATCTGTGGTTTGAGCCAAATATGATAGGCGTTATAGAAATTAAAAGGTTCACAAGAATTTGGGATCAAACAAATAAGTTTGTTTGATAAACACATGAATGGGTCAAAATGGGTAAATTCTAGTTTAAGCCAAAAGCTTAAAACTCTATAAATTTGTTAATCCGGAAGTCAGATTTTAAATCCATTTGATGGAGAATCACATTACAAACACGTAGGAAGAAACAGTAGGTCAAACGGATAAGTGGTTTGAAAGACACGAAAGATTTCGTGTCAAATTACGGCAAAATGGAAAAGCTGGATGCAGGGTCCACCGTAAATTACGGTGCCACCGTAATTTACACTGGAGCTGATTTGTGTTACGGTGCTAATCTACTGTTGTACGGTAGGGAGTGGTCAATACATGAGCCACCGTAAATTACGGTGCCACCGTAATTTACGGTGGAGATCAGAATTTAGTTATTGTTTTGGGTTCAAGATATTAATGTTGGATTTTCCAAATTTCCTCATTATATTAATTATTTAATTATCAAAACTAACCGTTAAGTTGGTTTTGATCACAGGTGAATGTTGAGAGTTCCGGATGAAGATCAAGCGTCGAGCAAGAACCGAACACATGTTAAACAAAGCTTCCGCAACGTTGTTTTGTCGTTATTTTAAATGGCGAATTAAATTACATTATGTATATCACTTAAATTGTAAAAGTTTTAACAAACCCGTATTTCCGATGTATGTGTAATCAGTAATTACATGATTATTTTCGCAAAATATACGTTAAACCTTGATTTATAGGAACGGGTGTTACAAGTTGGTATCAGAGCCTTGGTTTAAGAGATTCGAGTATGGTGGGGAGGAACCATGCTTGGACTTAAACCTTATGCTCTTGACAAAGAATAATGTTCGGTTCGAGGCTTGATCGCAAATCGGGTAAGTGCATGTATGCTAATGGTCTAGCGTATTAAAGTGTTGTAGACAACACATAGGGTTACCGTGTAATACACGTTACCCCAATTAAATGATTGATATAGTTGACAAAAATACGCGCGTTGACGCGTATAGTAGAAAAAGCCCTGTATTATAATACAGGCGATTATTGATGTTGATATTACTAACTTTTGTGAATATCTTGATTGAAGGACACTTGCATTTAAAGATGACAAGAGTTGAACAACTTAAGGATATGATAGAGGAACGGTCCGAAGTATGACGATAGGAGCATGCTCATTAAGGACTAAATCGCGTAACGACCGCGAACAAGGTTAATGGCAAGAAACGCCCGTCGGGGCAAGCATTATCAGGTGCGTGTTTTTGAATATAATCGCACAATTAGCAATATGCAACAAACATGTAGAGAATGATCGTTGCATAGGTAAATTAGAAACTTGGAAAACCTGAACAGAAATACATATCCAGGATATAATTTCCAAGAAAACTGAATAGAGGCGTTACTTACATAGGGCGTGATGTGAAAACTATAAAAAGGTCGTGTATGTCATGTGTTAAATCGCTTACTCTGGCCAAGTAAGTAGTGGCATATGATACCACGAGTTTCTTATAGCGGACACATTTACATCCGATGTAGTAAGGGCGGAGTGAATGGGACTAATTAAAAAGTACCCAAATGAATCAGATAAGTAAAATATTTGAAAATAATGTAAACGCACAACCGAGTGACGGAAGCGTATTACATCAGGATAATGAGCCCGAGTGAAGGGACAAAGAAACATGAGAAAAATGATTTAGACAAGTATTGGGAGGGAGTGTACTTACACTCGAACCCAGAAGACGCAAGCATGTAAAATGATTTAGATAAGCATTGGGAGGTAGTGTACTTACACTCGAACCCAGAAAACGCAAGCATGTAAAATGATTTAGACAAGCATTGGGAGGAAGTGTACTTACACTCGAACCCGGAAAATGCAAATATGTCCCTTAACGGGTCGTTTTTGTAAAATGTCAAACTTAAAGACAAAGTCGGAATATAGAAATGAAGCGAGGTCTTAATGCATACCGGGAGGGTTGCAATAATAACGACTTCGGTAAAACACCCGGTTGACGGGTAAGAATTGAACGCATGCACAGACCGAGAAACGAAAACTCGGATGGAAAGTTAAAGGACTCGGGTTTTGGGTCATAACTAAAAGATGACAAAATAATGTAAATAAAAATTGTGAATAAATTATGTTCAACTATTTTAAAGTTGAACGAGTCGATTACAATATCACGCCGGACGGCATGAGTAAATACAAACGGGATAGTGGTACCGTTAAAAGCAAAAGAAAAATGAGCCCGGTAATGGGACATAATCGAGTACGGATATATGAAAACTGGAGAATGGTGAGCATAAGATGAACCGACGCATAAATGATATGAGAAGTCATAAAGTCGGAAAATTTCGTCAGAAATTAAACAAATGAAGCCTTAGACTACGGTCAAGGTCAACTAAAGTTCAAAAGCGGAAATATACGATTCCAAACATAACAAGACATGCTTTGAAGCTATATATGCATATATACATATATGCATTTGAATGTAGATGCAAATAAAAGATGAATCTGTGGGATCATCGTAACCTACGGGAATGCGATTAGTGTTAAGGTCTACGGGACCAGAATGACCCTCGGGTCACGAAAAGAAAGGGGAATAAACCTTAGGGTTCCCATTAAAAGGGGGGTGAAGACCTAAGGAAATAGCCTACGGGGCCACGTGAGAGAACCTACGAGTTACTTAAACAAAGCGAGAGAACCAGTGAGAATCCTCGCGTAAAACAAAGACTGTAAAAGAGTAAATGCTAAGTCGTCAAAATTGCTTGACATAAATTAAAGATAAAACATTAAACTAAAATTCCGTTTTAGTCAAAAACAACGTTTTATCAAACATATATAGTATGAGATGATTGGGAAATAAACCTAAAACACGATGTGACGCGATCACGGTCAGGAAAGTTATGTGAAATAAAATCACATAGTAGCCCGAGAGATGGGTATAAAGTAACTGGACTAATAAGACTAGTCAGTGAGGCCGGTTAAGGTCAATATTTAAAATTAAGAAAGTGTTCAACACGCTATCTATATTAAGATTAGCTTGAAATAATCATAGTTGATAAGTGTGTATGACCAAGTGGCCAAATGGCTACTCAGTCAAGCCAAATAATGAAGGTAAGTAAGTACAAAACGGTAGTGATGGTCCATGAGGTCATAATAACAAAAGTATTGATCGCCTAAGCTGAGCGATCACAAGACAACATAAGCAAAGTGTTGGGAAGTTAGTTAGAGTAAAAGCACGATAAAAGGATAAGCCGAAAGGTATGTGGTAATATGCCTTGAAGAATTGCGTTAATAGCACATCTAGATAGTGCTAAATACATAAGATAAAATCAGGAAATTCATTTTTGCGGCGAGTTCTGTATGAATGAACCAAATGAATAAGTACGTAAAGGAAAGGGTCTGTTTGTAAAAGTGAAAGATCTCACTAGAAACATCCAAATGGGTGAAAATAATAGATTCACAAAGAATCCGAAAGTATAAGGCGATGGATTTCACTAAGTTAATCAAACAAGTCGAAATAACAAGAAGGCGTTATCCTGAATTGCGTTAAT
The DNA here is from genome assembly GCA_030545235.1 of Helianthus tuberosus. Lineage (NCBI taxonomy): Eukaryota > Viridiplantae > Streptophyta > Magnoliopsida > Asterales > Asteraceae > Helianthus > Helianthus tuberosus. Next base: position 162,845,742 of record CM060423.1, read on the forward strand.
TCGCATAAAAGACACATATGATGTGTAATTAAAAGATGTTACCATATTTGTCTGATAACACTAACAAATGGTCAATGTGTGAGTAATGCTTAGAAGGTTACTCAGTTTATGTACATTGGGTTGAAACTCAATGAATTAGGTAAGAAAAGGTTTCGATGACGAAACTTCTTTAAGGGGGGTAGACTTGTAACACCCCGAAAATGGGTTTGGTGATCAAACCACATTAGCACTAAAAAGACGGGTAAAGTACCGTTAGTGGTAAATTCTACCCGGTAAATATTAGTGTTTAAATCATTAATCCTAATATTAAATAAAAAGTGAATAAAAGATTTTAAGGAAATAAAATGGATAAAAGGCCCGGGCTAAAGGGACCTAAAATAAACTTAGTCATAAATATTCCCGGACCCGCTAAGTTAACTAGGAATATTAAACCTAGTTAATAAGTAGGAATATTATCGAAAATAATTAGGTTGTGACCTGATTAATAACTAACCAAACACGAGGGACCAAAGCCGGGTAACTTGAAAATGGAATTAAAAACTTAAAAACAAAACACAACACACACACAAGAGTGTGTGTGCGTGTGTGGGGATCGACCAGGAAGAGCTTTAGGGAGCCCAAACCCTAACTTCAACAAAACTAACAAATTGAAGATCAAATCTAGCCCGAATCCGATGCATGAACACATATAAATGATCACCTAGTCGTGGGGATCACAAGGTATGTCGAATTTTAAGATTTGGTGATACTTTGAGATTATGATGAACAATCATAATTGAAATTCTGGAATGAATATTGAATCTATGAGTGCTATTGTGTTGAAATCCTTGTTTAGAAACAAACCCAAGTTGAAAACTTGGAGAATTAGTGTTAAAACTAGGGATTTGATAATTAACCTATTATGAGCTAAGTGGGTTTTGATTATGTAGTGAAGATGATGGTTTACACATGTTTAAAATCATCATAGTTGCTAGTAGAAACAAGATACTTGAACAATTTGCAAGTTTGAGTGTTGAACATACATGACTTGAGATGGGTTTTTATGATATGATGATGTTAGTGTCAAACTTGTGATTGGAATCTTCATATTAGTTAGTAAGACAAAGTACTTGAACAATTTAGGTGTTTGGGTATATAAATCATATTTACCATGAAATGGGTTGTTATATGATATAAAAGAATTGATGTTAAGATCGTGATATAGATGCTTGAAATCATGTTACCTAGTTGTAAAATGTGTAAAAACAATGTATGCACATTAGGTGTTTGTTAAAATGCCTAAATGAAAACTAAAGTGTTGAAATTAGAGTGAAGATGTGCAATGAATAAGTTGATAAGTCGATTGACCTTAAAAAGTCAAATCGACCAAGTGTATGATCGGATGGTAAATTCGATATAAGAAGAATAGGATGGAATAGTCGTAAATGATTATGACTAACTTAACCATCTTACAATTACAATGATAGTTTGATGCTTGGCAAGCTAGGTGAAGGCTTGGGGAAGGAAGCGGGTCAAACGAAGCAAGAATGACGGAAAAGCATAATGCGGATGCAAAGTAAGTATAGCTTACACTAGTCTTAAATTGTGGAATATTTTCTTATCACATAAATTATGAATGAGATATCTAAACAATTGAAATATGATGTTCCGTCGTGTAGTCGAACGGAACAAGAAAATCAAAGATGAAAGAAACCATAATAATGGTTAAAAAGAAGTAAATCGATAATTTGGTCATATTATGTCGAAAGCAATAAACGGTTTATAAGTAAAATGACTGTACGGTGTTAAACGGAACGAGTCATGTAGATGAGACGATAATAAATATCATCTCGCATAAATAAACGACCATTTCGACCAAACGGGTCAAAAGGTGTAGACATCACCTTTTGACAATATCGACTAATGATTCTTTTGTCGAGTGATATGCTTACAGGAATAGATATCCAATGGATACCCGCATCGTTCTCAATTAGCAATTATTAAGCAAGGTATTAAAACCGGGTAATAAGTTGATCCGAGCCAGGTACGTATTATAGATAAACTCATAAATTAGAACTTGAAGTTCTATGAGAGTTAGGCAAAGTAAAAAAAGAAAAAGACATTCGGTTACCTAAAAAGGTGAACCGAAGGATTTAAATTATAGACAGAGTGTTTTGAAAATAAGATTTGGTTAAAAACGAGATTTTGGGGCGTACATGGCTTAAGCAAGCCCTTCGTTGTAAAAGAAGGGTTAAAAATGACCAAAACGCCCTTGTAAGCAAAATTAAGCAAACAACTCTTAGAAGTCGCTTGAAAACGAGTTTTATAATCAAGTTAATACTTAGAATAAGTCTAGTAGCGTAAGATGTAATTCCTTGGTCAAAAGTCTCTATATGAGTCTTTGCCGTAAATTGATAATCCGAAGGGTAAAACTCGGATTAGATAGATCGTCACATTAAAACCATCACAAATATAGATGTGATGGAAGGTCACTTCATAACTAATGTGGAAATAAAATACTAGAAAGAAATGGGTGTGAGTTATGCGTAAAAGTTGCTTAAATGTCCTTAACGGGTCAAATAAGCACTTGAGTGAAAGCGGGTTTAAAATGCGTAGGAAATCTGTGGTTTGAGCCAAATATGATAGGCGTTATAGAAATTAAAAGGTTCACAAGAATTTGGGATCAAACAAATAAGTTTGTTTGATAAACACATGAATGGGTCAAAATGGGTAAATTCTAGTTTAAGCCAAAAGCTTAAAACTCTATAAATTTGTTAATCTGGAAGTCAGGTTTTAAATCCATTTGATGGAGAATCACATTACAAACACGTAGGAAGAAACGGTAGGTCAAACGGATAAGTGGTTTGAAAGACACGAAAGATTTCGTGTCAAATTACGGCAAAATGGAAAAGCTGGATGCAGGGTCCACCGTAAATTACGGTGCCACCGTAATTTACGGTGGAGCTGATTTGTGTTACGGTGCTAATCTACTGTTGTACGGTAGGGAGTGGTCAATACATGAGCCACCGTAAATTACGGTGCCACCGTAATTTACGGTGGAGATCAGAATTTAGTTATTGTTTTGGGTTCAAGATATTAATGTTGGATTTTCCAAATTTCCTCATTATATTAATTATTTAATTATCAAAACTGACCGTTAAGTTGGTTTTGATCACAGGTGAATGTTGAGAGTTCCGGATGAAGATCAAGCGTCGAGCAAGAACCGAACACACGTTAAACAAAGCTTCCGCAACGTTGTTTTGTCGTTATTTTAATTGGCGAATTAAATTACATTATGTATATCACTTAAATTGTAAAAGTTTTAACAAACCCGTATTTCCGATGTATGTGTAATCAGTAATTACATGATTATTTTTCGCAAAATATACGTTAAACCTTGATTTATAGGAACGGGTGTTACACAATGATGAGTCAATTAATTGTTAAGGACCAAACCACCCAAAAGAAACTTAGCGAACATGACCTTATGCTTAAGAATCACCAAGCTGCTTTCCAAGACCTTCAAAGGGTTGTAGGTGATATGTCTAGGAAGTTAGAGGACAGATTACCCGGTCAGTTTGCGGGTAACACCCAACCTAACCCGAATGCTCATGTAAAGGCCATTACCACTAGTAGTGGGAAAACAGTAGGGGACCCTAGTGTTGAAGAGAGAGTGGTTGAGGAAGATGAAGAGATTGTAGATGAAGAGATCAAGATGGAGGCTCCCGGCAAAGTGCAATCGAGGTTGCGCCCAGCAAGTACCGCACAGCCCGGTGAGTCTCAAGGTGAGAAAAGAGTAGAGAAACCTCCCGTGGATGTTAGGCCTTCGCCTCTAGTAGACCTTTCACGTGTCCCGTTTCCTTCACGTCTTAGGAATAAAAAATATTCAAAGGAATACGGGCAATTCTTAGATATCTTCAAGCAATTGAAGATTAATCGTCCTTTTATCGAGGCACTCCAGCCATGCCTAAATATGCGAAATTTTTAAAGGACCTTCTTAGGAATAAGGAGAAGTTAGGGGAGTTGTCGAATGTCCCATTGCATGGAGGGTGTTCGGCCGTTGTCTCAAATCAGCTTCCCGAAAAGCTTACCGATCCCGGTGTGTTCACTATTCCTTGTCTTTTCGGTAGTAACACCAATACTAAAGCCTTAGCTGACCTAGGTGCTAGCATCAATTTGATGCCCTTTTCTCTTTACAAGAAGCTAGACTTAGCCGAGCTTTCACCTACCTGAATGACATTATCCTTAGCTGATAGGCCCGTGAAACACCCGAGGGGCATAGTTGAGAATTTGCTTGTTAAGGTTGACAAGTTCGTTTTTCCGGCCGATTTCTTCATTCTTGACATGGAAGCCGATGAAAACGTACCCTTAATTTTAGGACGCCCGTTCTTGAACACCGCTAAAGCTCTCATAGATGTCTTTTTAGGCACCATCACACTTAGAGCGGGCGAGGAATCGGTAGTTTTTAAGGTTATGAATTCGAGAGGGTCAAGTGATAAAGTGGAGGCGGTATCGTTAGTGGGGGAGTGTGAGAAGGATGAGAGAGATGAGGAGAAGGTGGTGAGTGGTCCGAGTCTAGAGAAAGTAATAGGACTCAAGTGTGGGGACCCACCTGATAGGAGAGTAGAGGAATTAGAAGAAAGAATGGTGCGTTTAGAATCTAAGCTAGAGATACTAAGCAAAGCTCAGTTTGGGGATAGATTTTGATATGACGAGTCTAGATTCAAACCGCCAGATGAGGAGTTGAGAGGTTGTGAGAGAGATAAGGGTGGTTGGGTTTATTCGGGCAATAATAGGTATAATGGTGCTACAGCCCGTGAGTGTGTGTTTGGAGGTGAGCTGCATCTCTATGATCCCCCATAAGTATGTGAAAAGTTGTTACTCATTTGTAGAGTCTGTACCGTTTGTATCTTAGTTATATTTTTTTGGTAATTTTCGGTAGCTAACAGTTGTTTTTCGTAGTTTTTCGGGTCCTTGTTTGTGTTTTGAGTCATTTACAGGAGTACATTACCGAGAATTTGCAGGAAATTGCGAGAGAAATTAAGGTTCCAGGTGAGCTGCATCTCTATGATCCCCCATAAGTATGTAAAAATTTTGGTTGATTTTTGATGGGGTGGAAGAAAAAAGAAAACTCAAATTTTTTCTAAGGCAAAGAAATTTTTTTTAGTAAACTTTCTGTTGAAAACGCCCACTGGCGGGCCGCCACCCACTACACATGTCCCTCGCCCCCGCCAACACGTAACTTTGTTTTTTTCGGAAGTTTATAACGTGATGGCGGGCCGCCACCCACCTTAGATGTTTCTTGCGGCCGCCAGGAAACACATCTGCAGCCGAACTTCTTTTAAAACTCAAATCTGTCACTATTGACTTTTCTTCTCCTATCCACCGCCGATAACCCATATCTCTCTACTATTCACCGCCGATAACCCCCACTGTCACCTAAACCTTATCACCAATACATCAAAAACCGATAAACCCTCTCCAACCTCCATAAACACCGTGAAACCTCCATTACCACCTGAAAACTCATCACCATTACATCCACAACCCTCACACATCCGATTTCATCCATCATTCTACCATATCTCATCATAAAAAATCGAGTTCGGCTGTGGGGATCAAGTTTCAACAGAATTTTCTTCTCGTTTTTCTTATTTCAAGCGAATCTCAGGTATGCGTTTCCCTGTAATTTATGTACTTTGAGTCTCTTAGTTTAGTTTTTACTTAGAGTCATGATAATTTTAGGGTTAGTCTTCTTGTTTAGTCTAGGGTTTTGTTCATGATTTGGTAGAAAAGGTTGTGGTTTGGGTCTGATTTGGGCATTTCAGTAGAATATCAGTTGCGGATGGTTCGGTTTGGGTGTAGATTACAATGTTCATCATCTCTTGGGTTAGGGTGTGCTAACATTGAGTGTGGGGATTCGATTGGGTGAATTTTTGACATAAAAATTAGATTTAGTCACTCTTTTGACCCGTTTCGCTAATGCAAAATACAAAGTTTTCAACTTTACATCGGTTAGCACTCAATGTTGGTTTGGACTATGGTTTGGTTTCGAGGTTTTGATGATTGTCGGGTTGGATTTGAACTTGATTTGCTGAATTTTGATTAGTTTGTAGTACATTGACGCGTATGATTCCAAACTTGCGACTTTGAATCAAAACTTTTGCAAAGAATGAAACCTCCTTTAACTAGGCGGAATTGTTCAAGGCTAAAATTTGTTTTAAACCACTACATGACTGATTTTAACCAAGTTTGGAAGTCGATGTCGTTTTGGTAGGCACTTGCGTTTACTTGAGGGCAAGTAAAGTGCCGGGAGGAGGTATAGTTTTTAATTTGTGTATTTTGCGTCTACGTTAGATCGAGTCTAGTTTAATGGTTAGTTTAGGGTCTTTGGTGTCGTTTTAATTGTTTTTGAGTCTTCTTAGTGTCTTAATGCGTCTTTTGCTCACTTTATTGTTGACACCACTCGCCCGTACTCAATCTCCATTCGGGCGAGGTTTGGTTTATGCTTAAAAATGGATTGCAAAACATCGCTTTAACGTCACTTTGTCCTTAAACTACGACCGCGAACGAAATGCTTTACGGCCGTTGTTTTTGTATATTTGACCGTTTTCGTTTAAAAAAAATAAAAAAAATTCAAAAAAAAATTCAAAAATACCAAAAATAGTTTGTGACTAATATTCTGTTTGCTTTGTATTGCCATTCTTGAATTGTTTTGCAGAATGTCAGGTGCAGGAACTTCAAGTCGGGCCAACAGGAAACGAGGCTGAGACACTCGCTCAGGAAAGGGCCCAGTGGGGTACATGCAGGTGATGAAGAGTAGGGCGAGGATGCAGCGAGGATGACAGCTTATATCTTTTGTTTATTTTTATCTTTATGCTGTTTTTAATCCTCGTTTGTTGGTTTTGTACTTAAATACGTTAAACAGCTTGGTTGGGATTTTGGGGATGGTTGACGTATGGTTGTTGGATGTTTGCACTAACACTTAGTATCTTATATATTATCTTTTGCTAGTGTTTGGTGTTTGCGTGATTAGGTTGGTATTTGTAGCCGCTTTCGTTCGCGTGTCCGAGGTTAGGAGCTGTTTGCTGAGCGCGTTTCGAATTGGAGGGCTTATGTGGAAACGACTGGCACTTTGACAGTCTCACATATACATCTAAGTCGTTTCCCTTTTGTTGTTGTATTATTTTTCTATTTCGTTTGCAGTTTTTATTTTTAGGTAGTGTTGAGTCGTTTTTTCATTCTTACATTAGGGACAATGCAATCTCTAAGTGTGGGGATGGGATACTTGTAAATAATTGAGTCTTAATTATGAAAAACAAAAAAAATGAAAAAAAATTGAAAACAATACGAAAAAAAAAAATTAGAAAATTTTTAAAAATAGAAAAAAAAATTGAAAAAATCAGAAAATGTCTTTCGAATAAAAAAGAAGTTTGCAAATTTACACGGAAAATGATAGAAAAGATGAATTTTTGCTCGGGGTCGAATAATAATAATAAGATATTAAAATAAATCGAGTTTGCATCTAGTTAGGGATATGTGGATAGGCCCGGGTTTGGTTTTAAGTCCCTTTGAGTTAATATACCTTAATTGTCGGTCTGCTAGTGGGTTTTCATCTGGGAAATATGGGAAATCAAAACTGCCAAGAAGAGTATAAGGGGCACCGTTATAAGTTAAAACCGTTAGAGTTTGTGATCATGCAAAAATAGAAAATAAAATAATGAGCTAGAAACTAAATGAAAGTAGCGCATTTCTATGTAGTCTGGGTTGGGGATAGTCTCTTTACAACCGGATTACCGCTAGGATGTGTGAAATCGATCTTGCAAAGAAAAGGAAAAAAGTACTGAAGCTTAAGTAATCCGAGTTGGGGATAGCGACTTTACAGCCGGATTGCCTCTTGGTTAGGGAAAGCAACGTCTACGCTCATTAGCATGAAAAAAAAGCGAAAAAAAAAAAGAAAAAAAAGAAAGTGGATTGTAAACTCTCTTGGTTTTGATGTAAACTCTCTAGCGTGAGGCCCTAGGTAGGTTGACCGCACTTAAATTAAAATCACATGATAAGGGCTTAGGACCGGACTTGGGTTTAAGGGGACAAGTATATTCGCAATCGCGGCTAACGCAAGTTTTGGTTTTAATAAAATATACGTATGCTTTTGACCCGAGTGATTATTCGTCTCTGATTCCGTTGCATAATTCTTTTTCGAGGACGAAAAAAGAGTAAGTGTGGGGATGTTTGATGTATTGCAAAATACATCTTTTATTCGTGTACAGTTTGTATAGTTTTCGTTATATTTAGTTTTGTTTTTTGTTAGAATATGCATACTATTGATAAAATTGTGTTTCGCAGGTCTTGATGTTTCAAGTTGCTGGAAACCGAGTAAAACGAGTTAAAATATCAAAAAGTCAAGTCTTGAAGCACGTTGGAAAGGTCGAGGAGTTGAAATAGAGTTAAAAAGCTGAAAAATCACTCTCTGGCACCCCGTGAGAAGTTTTCTGGAACCCGGCGAGAGACTGAAGGTAGTACATGAGAAAAAAAACAAGGTGGCACCCCGCCACCCATTCCTAAGTGGGTGGCGCCCCGCCAGAAGGCTGTAGCTGGAAATTATTATGAATTTAATAAGGGGGTTGTTATGGAAAAATATGTATATTGATCTTAAACTTGGAAAAACCCCCCTAGTTACGATTTTGGGACTTCTTGGGCGACTTGTTAAGCATTCTTGGAGCAATTTTGGAGTTCTCGAAGCATAGGAATCATCGATACGAGTTCGGAGAAGAAGACTTGAAGAAAATCGGGTTTTCTAGTTCTTTATTCTTGACTTTTCTTACGAAACTTGTTATGATGAATTCGTGTTTAGACATCTTTATTTTGTTTTCACGTTTTAACATGCTTGGCTAAACTTTTAAGCCACCTAGACTTGATGAATGGATTAATATGAAGTTTTTACCGGTTTTGTTAATTGCATGATTATTATGGATTAATTGTGATTTGTAGAGATTTTGTTTTAATGATTTGATGTATATGCATGCTTTGAGTTGGTTTATTGTTATTATTTGCTTCATATGATTCTTAGTGACGGTCTATATCACAACATAGAGTCATATTAGGGTATAGGATTTCGGTGAGTGTCTATATCACGTTAGAAAACCTTAACTCTTTAGGGAGATTTGGCCAATAACCCCTAGAAGTAATTGGTAATAATTTGCTAAGTCTTAGTGTTCTACTAGTCCTAATACCTGGAAAGTAAGGGGCTATTGGTAGGTCTTACCCGGCGAATTGCTTTAGATAGTCCTTGGAAAAGGTTGTGTCTTAGTTGACTTGTCGGTTATATTAGTCTATCAAGTCAAGTTAATTAATTCAAACTACCCTAGATCTATGATTGGAAAAGAGTAGGTCAATATTAGGGTACTTACACAATAATTAGACAACTGGAAAGGCGTCTAATAACCGGTAGGATTAACAGCCTATGTAGTTCCATAGGTTTCTCCTTGAGAAGGGTCGAGGGGCTTAGTTGGTTCTTATTAGGTTTAGTACTTTCAGATCCCGGTTTCATAATTCATGCATTTAACTTAATCGGTAATTCTTTAAAAGTAATCCAAGATTCTTGTCTAGGTGGTCTCGCTCTCCATATAAGAAAAGCCCTTAGTCTTCATTCGTCTATAGTCTAGTTTTAGTTAATTTAGTAGTTTAATATAGATCTCCTTAGTTTTTCTGTAACCCCCCCCCCCCAAACAAATAAACATTTTAAGTCGTGTCTGTCAGTGTCTATTAGAGTCTAGTTTGCGTGATACATAGAGTCTTGTGGTTCGATATCTGGACTTCCTAGGGTTATACTACATTGATCGGTACACTTGCCATTTGTGTGGTTTTAGGTCGAGTCTAGAATTAAAGCTTTGTAGTGTCTAGTTTAGAGAGTCTAATATAGTTAATTTTTATAGTCTGTTCAGCACACATCAACCCCTATTACAAGCTATTTGACATGACATAGACTGTTGACGTAGGCGATAGACATTGTGTACCAACACGATTTACGGTAAGGATTATACATACAAGTCGATGTTCATCCACTCACGACACATTCCCGTATCAAGGTATGCACGAGAGTTCATCTTACCGGTGAGTATACCGTTTATCATCTGTTTGACCGTATAAAAGAATGTGAGATACTCACTTATTTTTGATTGAAAACAAGCCCTATATAGAATCACTTATTGATGAGGAACTTGATTTTCATATGCACGAGGGCACAGGAGCAAGTCCGTGAACAGGTCAGTACAATGTACAGCAAAGAGACGAACTTGACTCCCAGATAAATGTGATATTTTATCACTTATTTGTTTGGACATGTGATTGTTGATCACTTATTGTGGTCGAATGCAATATGTACACGTATGTATAGTATCATGGAAGATCTAGACTTCGTCTCCATTATTTTCCGGTAAAAGATACAACCATGATACCCAGATGATAAGACAACATAAAGACCGAATATCTCAGAACCTCGGCAATCAATCAAACGAAATTTCGGTACCAAGACCATATGCCAATGAATGGTTCCCACCTGACTTGAAGTCTGTTAAGTTTGTATCATCCTGCATATTTTAATCTGATTGTGAGCCTACCGATACATCGTTAGTAGAGATACTTATCATTTCTCAATTTTTGTTTTACATTTTGAACATGTTGACCGACCACACCAGTGAATATCATCATCTTCCTTTATCCAAGAAACTCATTTTTAGTTTTCTAATTTTTTTTAATTTTTGAATTTTCCAATTTTTTTGAATTTTTCAATTTTTCAAACATAAAGACAGAACGTAAAGACATATTTTTGGGTTTTTGACTTTTTCAGATTTTTTTGTATTTTCTTGAAATTTTCTCCCCCTAAAATGCTAAAAGTTTACGAAAACGAAAATCTTTTTGTATTTTTTTAGAGTTATTAAGAAAATATTTACAAAAACGATTAGCCGAAGGAGTTTTACCCGGGTATCACCTTAATGCCGTTGACCGAAAGTAGATAATCAAAAGGTGATTTATCAAAAGCTTTTATGAACAGGTCGGCACGTTGGTGATCATTGTGGATTTTAACAACATCAATTAATCTTTTGTCAAAACAGTCACGTATGAAGTGATATTTAATTTCGATGTGTTTGCTCTTGGAATGCTGCACATGATTTCTAGTGATCTGTAAGGCAGCATTATTATCAACAAAGATAGGAGTAGTTAGGAATTCAAAACCGTAGTCGCGCATTTGTTGTTGGATCCACAAGACTTGGGAGCAACAACTAGAGGCAGCAATGTATTCTGCTTCACAAGTTGATGTAGCAACACAGGTTTGCTTCTTGTACTGCCACGTGACTAGTCGATTTCCTAAGAATTGACATCGCGCTGTTGTTGATTTGCCATCAATTTTTCATCCGCCAAAATCAGAGTCACTGGACGCGATTAAGTCAAAGCTATCATCCCTAGGGTACCAGAGACCGGTGTCCGGGCAACCCTTCAAATAGCGAAAAATCCTCTTAACAGCTGCCAGATGCAAGGCCTTCGGGTTGGCTTGATATCTTGCAAGCAGGCACGTCGGATACATGATGTCGGGCCTCGAGGCTGTGAGATACATGAGAGATCCGATCATAGCACGATAGTATGAAGAGTTAATGCTTTCACCCTTCAGATCCGGAGTAATCCAGTGATTCTGCCGAAGTGGGGTTCCAATGGGCGTTGCATCAGACATCTGGAAACGGCTCAAGATGTCACCAACATATTTAGTCTGATGGATGAATATCCCAGACTCGGTTTGTTGAACTTGTAGGCCCAAGAAGAAGTTCATTTCCCCCATTGCGCTCATCTCGAATTTTTCTTGCATCACCCGCTCGAATTGCCTGCACAAAGAATCATTAGTTGAACTAAATATTATATCATCAACGTATACCTGTGCCAACAGAAGATCACCATCTTGTTCTTTGATAAAGAGAGTGCAATCAATAAGACCTCGCTGAAAACCATTCTCCAATAGATAGTTGGATAAGGTTGCATACCAAGCCCTAGGTGCCCGATGTAAACCATAAAGAGCTCTGTTGAGCAACCAAACCCGATCTGGATGAATAGGATCTTCAAAACCCAGAGGTTGTTCGACGTACACCTGTTCTTCAACCACACAGTGTAAGAAAGCACTTTTGACGTCCATCTGGTAGACTTTGAATCCTTTAAATGAAGCATAAGCTAAAAAGATCTGAATAGCTTCCAGACGTGCAACAGGTGCATAAACTTCATTGTAGTCAATGCCTTCGATCTGACGAAATCCCTGAACAACCAATCTCGCCTTGTTTCGAATGACTAATCCACGATCGTCCTTCTTGCATTTAAAACCCAACGTGTGCCAATTTTCTTGTAATTTTCAGGCCTTTCAACAAGCTTCCAAACACCCAGCTTTTAAAATTGTTGCAGTTCTTCCTGCATGGCTTCTACCCAAGAATTATCCTTTAAGGCTTCTTTCCAAGATTTCGGTTCTTCTTGTGAAATATAACACGCGAAGGACCAATCATTTTGAAGACCAGATTCTCTGATGGCTGAATACAAACCAGCATTCTGGTTGTTTCTCAGCTGATTACGCGTCTACACACCGCTATGGACATCTCCAATAATATTCTGCTGCGGATGAGTACCGTGAATTCTCGATTCAGGAAGATCAGGAACACGAGTATTGATACCCAAATTGTTAAGATTAAGATCAACAACCAAATCCACACCGGGCATAGGCGTAGAAGTGGATGCATTCCCTTCAGCAGAGTCTACATTCTGCACATGAGTAGTTGCTTCAGTAGCACCTTGAACAGGAGTAACCGGAGCTGAAGTGCCTTCATTTGCATCATGGTATTCATCATCTTCCGATGACTCATTGTAATCAGCAGCATCTTCAAATACCTCATTTTGAACCGTATTGTTATTAACCGAAGTAGAAGCTTGAGGGTCAACAACAATTGGTCTTACCATTGGCGAATCAGCCGTGTTGTCGCTTTCAAGTAACATTTGAGCAGCTGCGGATGCTTCGTCAAATGTTGGCAGATTAAAGGAGTCGAATAGTGCATCATAATCGAACATCCAAGGATCACCCGGAGCTCTAACTGGATTAGTATACCTTTGAACCTTTACTTCACTCCATAATTCAATCTTTTTGGTTGCCAAATTCCATACACGAAAATTCAGTGTTTCTTATCCAAGGAAGAAACCCTCGATAGCTTTGGCACCAAACTTTCCGCCCGGGTCAATCATAGTGCATGGACCGCCAAAGGGTTCTAGGTAAGAAAGATCCGGTTTCCTTTTCTGTAGAAGTTTGAAACACGTCTTGCCACGCCTTTTAACTGTGAGAACTCTATTTAACGTGTAGCAAGCAGTCGACACATCCTCCCCCCAGAACTGAACAGGAAGCTCCGACTCTACCAACATAGTTCTTGTAGTTTCAATTATCGTCCGATTCTTCCTCTCAGCGACACCGTTTTGTTGTGGAGTGTAGCGAGAACTGTATTCATGAAGAATGCCCTTGGAAGTACAGAACTCATCCGTTACACGGTTTTTGAACTCAGTTCCATTGTCGCTTCGGATCCTTTTCACTTTCAACGTGTACAAATTTTCAAGCATAGTAAAAAGATCCTTGAGGATTCAAGGAGTTTCACTCTTGTGTGCCATAAAAGCTACCCAAGAAAATCTAGAATAATCATCAGTAACCACTAGACAGTAAGCATCCCCAAATGTCGTCTTGTGCTTCATAGGTCCGAAGAGGTCCATATGAAGACGTTCGAGAGGTATGCTAACAGTGTTGATTTTCTTAAGCGGGTGAGACTTCTTCGTTTGCTTCCCTTTCTGGCACGAAACACAGATATCTTGTAGATGAAAACTTCTCACAGGCACACCATTCACAAGATTGTTTTTCACCAAATGGACCATTTTTCTTAAGTGAATGTGCCTCATTCGTCTGTGCCAAGATATAGACTCCTTTTCTGTGGCTTTCGAGACAAAACATGTCACTTGTGCAGATGTCGTAATCGCTTGGCTCATATCAAGAATATAAAGATCATTAACTCTTGGAGCCGATAAGAGAATCCATTCTTTTGGAATTTTGAAACCAGGCTTCAGCACATAACAACTGGCATCATCAAAACGCACGGAGAATTTCTTATCGCAGATTTGCGAAACACTCAGAAGATTGTGATCAATTTGACAAACATAATTGATCTTATCGAAACACACAATACCATTGGAGATCTTTCCTTCTCCAGTGATATATCTGCCTTTGTCTCCAGCAAATGCGACATAGCCTCCTCTAATGTTTTTCACATCATAAAGAAGCCGTAAGTCGCCTGTCATGTGCCTAGATGCTCCACTGTCAACAATCCAATGACTATTAACAGTTCCTCCTGGAACATCCTGCACATTTCATTCAACGATTAGTTGAGGATGGGGACCCAAGCCTTAGTGGTCTTGGGTCGTCCCTGAACATCACGAAAAGTGATCTCGATTTCCTGATGATTTTCAAATACAGCACCTCCCCCTGAACTTTCACCCGGTTTAGGTTTCCAAGTTTGTTTTTGTTTACTAGTTTGATTCTTATGAAAGATTATGAAATTTCTGGTTTTAAATATTGTGATGAACTTGGTTCCATTTTAACAGATTTGACTTCAGATTTTAAAGCCTTTTCAACTGCCATGACGTTTTGACGTCGTTGTTTTGTTTCTTGTTCTTTAGCAGTTCTTTTATCATGTTTTGGTGAAACAGGACGACGTTGTGGGTGAACCTTTTCAGGTGGTGCTTTCTCAACAAATTTCTCTTTGGGTGTATTAGTACAATTTTTAATGATGTGTCCAAACTCCCCACACTTAAAACATGTTCACCTTTCAACAAACTTAGGAGAATCCGATCGACGAACAGATGTCGAACCTGTAGAACCTGAGGTACTTGCTTTTTCATCACACCCGTTTGTATGTTGAGTGTAATTGTTTTGACTGTTACGTTTTAAAATCTTGACTTGTTGGACAAAATCGGTGTTTGATTTGTTTTCAAAAGTCTCAATTTTATCAGTACCCTTCGATGCTATAAATTTGACATCACTGCTTTTCTTTTGGTAACGAGCTCTTTTTGTTTCAAACTTTGATTGAGAAACGTTAGGCTTTTGAGCTCGTTGAACTGGCTGTTTACCCTTAGAAGCAATAGGTTGTTTCTTTTTCGGTGATCTTTGGTTTCCAAATTGTTTTCTAATTTCTGATTTTGGAACAGGATCACATTGGGTTACAACAACTCCAGGAATCATCTTTCCCAAAAACTTACTCGTATTGTCTTCAAAAACTTTATAAATCAAAGATGGATTGACATTTTTAATTGGAAAATCATTGTCCGAATAAATTTTAGCATCACCGACCAAAGTATATAACACATTATTACTCTTAACGGTAGACACAGATTCTTTCACTTCCTTGACAGGATTAATCACTTGTTTTGCAACAGGTTGCACAACTGGAGTAGGAGGATCACAAAGAATGTAATTCTCAATAGGAATTTCTACTCCTTTCATCTTGTCAAGTGATTCATCCTGGTCACTCCCATCTGATTCATCATCAGACGAATCATAGTCCTCAATGATTGGAGCACTTTGATTCGTCAATGTTGAAGTGTCTATACCTTCAGATGAGGTACTCGAGGAACTGTCCGATTTGAACCCTAAACCAGTAGTAACTTCCTCATAATCAAGAGGCACACTGGGTTCAAAACGAGGCATTTCCTCTTCATCGGGCATTCGAGAATAGTTGTGTCTCAAAGGGGGCGGACACGACTTATACCCAACGCCTTTCTTGTACCCTTTCAGTTGTTGAGTGTCTATGATGTGATCGAGCACATATCGGGAGTTAGAATAACTCTCCAATTTGAGCTTGATTGCATCATGCTCGTATTTGGCAACGGCTAGCTCTTTCTTTGTTTCCTCAATGATATTAATGTAGTTATTAATACCAATTTGTTTGTTAAAAACAACTTTTGTTAATTCGAAAACACTTTTATTTAAAGTTTCGATTACATCTTTGAAATCCTTTTCATTTCGAGCTAAAGCCATGTTTGCCTCTTTGCATTTAGACAACTCAATAACCAAACTTTGATTATGACTATGAACCTTTTCGGATTCCTCTTTCAAATCTGCACACATATTACAAACTCTAGGAGTAGGAGTGTCGGAATTTACCTGACTCGTCGAGGCTGAGACATTTGCCATAAAGGCAGTCTGATAAGAAAAAGATACATCCTCAGAGAAGAATTTCTCCATTTCCTTTCATGGAACAGCAGCCTTCTTGATCAGAATAGATTTCTGACACTTTAACTCCTCAGCTTCATTCAATAGATCATCAACATCAGAATTCACTTCTTCCTTCACATCAGATTCAG
Source organism: Helianthus tuberosus (assembly GCA_030545235.1). Taxonomy (NCBI): domain Eukaryota; kingdom Viridiplantae; phylum Streptophyta; class Magnoliopsida; order Asterales; family Asteraceae; genus Helianthus; species Helianthus tuberosus. The sequence goes on from CM060423.1 coordinate 162,862,140, forward strand.
AATTATAACCTCCCGAATTCGAGCTTTCTTCATCCGAACTCCCGCTATAACCAGAACTATCATCACTGTCAGAAAACTCTTCTTTGTGAACGTGCTTGATGTGATTGATGATCTTTGCATAACATGCAGTTCCTCCTCCTTCTTGATCACCATCCCCAAATTGTACAGACCAATTACACCCTTCATCAGCTTGAACGACTAATGCTCTGTTGGTGTTTGAAGATCCAGCCTGGGTTTGATTGGTGGTGTTGTTCACAGCTACCAACCTTCTTTCACGGTTTTCTTGATTTGCATTGGAAGTACTCGTCTGATTACAGAAGGGATTTTGATTGCCTTGTCTGCTCGGACGAGTGCACTCACGTTTGAAGTGACCCTTTTCGCCGCAGTTGAAACATGTAACCGCATCCTTATCGAAACCGTACTTCGTATCCTTCTTGCTTTCCAAGGTTGTTCTCCCAGTTCGTTTCATAAAATCCTTAGCCCTTCGAACAGCACTTGCAAACGCCCACTTGATGTCCATTAACTCCATTTCATCATGGTCTATCTGTTGATAATCTTCATGGGTCATATTGATGTTTCCAATTTGACATGCGACCAATCCACAATAGGCACTGAACATTGTGCTGAGAAGTTCCATTTGCTCCTTTGCCACTTCGATGCTTACTTTAGAAAGGCTTGAAGTATCAACTCTGACTGTGTTGGGGTTTTGGGGTGGAGGATTGTTACTGTAATATGCTTGTTGTTGTTGTGGTTGGGCTTGTGGTGGGGTCGGAATATAAGCACTAGGATCAAATTGAGGTTGAGTAGTGGAAACTTGAGGTGGAGGTTCGGGTTTTGGTAGCCAGGCACTCGCGTCGAATTGAGGTTTTGAGAAAGCGTGAGCTTGATCAATAACATGCACTGGCGGAAGATAGGCTCTTGGATCGAAAACATAAGGAAAAGCTGACTGGGGAAAAGGACAGGAACTTGTATTGGACATAAACGCCGTTTGTAGTTTTGGTTACTGAGCGGAACTGGAACTAGCTGCATGATTAAAACCTGCGAGGTACATTTCAGTATTTTGAGGAACTGGAATCCGTTTAGCTTTCCGGATTTCTTCATCATTCTTGTGCTCCAGTTTCTGAACGAATTCATAGATACTCGCAGTATCTAAAGTACCCGTATGCTTCAACAACTCAATGAAAGAACTCCACTTCGGGGGTAAAGCATCAGCAAACCTTGCAACCATTTCCCGTTGAGTTGCAAGAACACCATAAGAATACATTTCACTAATTAAATGATAAAAACGAGTAGTCATATCATTTAGTGTTTCGTTATCCTTGAATTGAAATGATTCAAATTCCTTTTTCAACAAATCATGTTGTGTCTTTCTTGTAGCCGCATTCCCTTCTCCTCTTGCTACCAAGGCATCCCATAAGTCTTTCATGCTAGTACAATAACCGAATTGATGACAGATGTCTTTGTGGAGTGCTTATGTGAGAATAGAAAAAGCCTTCTTCTCAAGATCATATGCCTTCTTGTCGGCTTCTTGCATGTTCCTAAAGGTTGTCGCATTTGATCCTGCTTCTTCAAGAGCTGTATTGTATGGCGAAATGAAGCACGTCCATAACTCGGTGTTTTGCCCTAGAACATAAGTGTGGAAACGATTTTTCCAAGACGGATATTCGTTCATATGGTTCAGCTTTGGCGGGCGGTTGTTGCTACCCGTTTCACTCTCACTTAGCAACAGATTCTGAATGCTTTGATTCCGGTTCGTCACCAATGCCCATTGACTTTCACTAATAGATCGTGGTGGCATAACATTCCTCATCTAAACGGCTGCGGAAGTCTGATCTTCACCTGGTCTTGGGTCCGTACTCCAATCCCAAGGACTAGTACAACTCATGATTGATATATGAAAGTGAAAACCTGGTTAGACACTTGAAAACAAATTGTTATGATAGATTTGCAAAGCCTCTGTTAAGAATTGACAAGTTTTCTCGACGAAACTCTTCCCACAAAACTCAAGAAGTTTCGTCGAAGCTCCTTTTGGCGAAATGCTGTGGGGTTTCGTCGCTGTTTAACTTTCGTCGAGATAAGGTCTCAGATAGTTGGTGAAAGTTGGTGAGATTTTCAAAAGTAAATCTTATCTTTTGACTGACACAGAACACCCGATTTCAACCTACAACATGCCTAACTTACCAAACCAAGCATGGTCTCAATATTTTAATCAATTTTAACTTTTATCTTTTAATTTTAAAATTCAAGAGATATCTCAATAACAATATGAAGGTCCTTTGAGGATATGAACAATACTGAACAACACTTGAATTTTCCGGTCACTGAAGAATTTTCCAAAACACAAAATTGCTTAAAATTTTCACTAAAAACCCGGTTTTACCACATGAACAAGCAAAATAACAAGGTTTTTGATAAAACTTTTTAGCAAGCAACAAGATCAACAGATTTTAAGAAGCTTTTCCAGAAATTTATGAGTTTTTCAAGAACAATTTTCAGAAAATCACAAACAATCAGTTTTAACACTTGATAAAATCAACTATGTTTGGTTTTAAACAAGGATAAGAGCCAATGCTCTGATACCACTTGTAGGTCCCGATTCTCAGAGGTTTTTATACGAAACCAAACGCTTGTTTATATCAAACACGGTCACGAGTGCGGAATCCCCGTGACGATGCCAAACCAAACACAGACAGTATAACAAACACAGAGTAACCAATGAATCACAGTCAATTGATTAGATGAGAAGAAAGGTTCAAACAGATACACACAATGTTTGAAGTAAAACTCTCAGAAGGTTATGCTCTCATAGTTTCAGTGTGAAACTATGATGTGTTTATATAGGCAGCCCAGCCCAACAGTGACGAAACATCAACTGGGCTTGACGAAACTTGAATTGGGCCTGACGAAACATCACAGTTGACGAAACTCTAGGAGTTTCGTCACTGTTCACGACGAAACTTGGGATTGACCACCCAAGGGAGTTTCGTCATGTATGTGCTCGACGAAACTTAGGAGTTTCGTCGAGGGCTGCAAAATCTGTTTAGACAGTTTGTAGCAGACATCATAAACACACAAACAAACATTAACCCAAAATGCAACATGCATTGTTCATATAACTTTACATATCAGACGAGACAAGCTTGTCAGACACAAGTAGGATATGAGGATATCCGACTTGGTCGACGGCGAATACAGACTCGATAACGTAAAAGACCGTTCAAAATATATCGATAATAAAGACAAGTTACAGACACCAAAATATGTATCAACATCTGATTATCTAAAAAACTAAAAATCAACATTAAACAGCAACATAAAAATTGAAAAACGACACATCCAAGAAAAATTATATTAAACAACAATAAAAATCAAAAGAAAAGCCTTGAATCCCACGCCATATGAAATCAACACCATCTTCCCTAAAAAAAAAAAAAAACCCAGCAACATCCGTTAAATTAACCCCCAATTCACCATATCATGGTACATGAATCTCCATTGTCACAACCTCACACAACAATTACAATGACAGATTACGAGATACCACTCATTAACTCATTACCGAGCTCCAGATCGATGACTGAGACGGTAAACGGTTCTCACCATTTTGGATCGATGACGGAGACGGTAAACGGTTCTCACCATTTCGTTATACACGATCACTCGTTGGCGAAAGGTATGGGGACTGGAAAACACATAGCCATCTAAGGTTGAATCGTGAAGCTGAACCGGGGTCGTCGAAGGTTGAATTGTGAAGCTGGTCGACGTCGTCCAAGGTTTGATCGATTGAAAGTTTGAAAGATCATCCATGGTGTTCGTGATATTTAAATAATGTTATGATTTTATAAAATCCACTTATATCCATATAAGCATAAAAAATAAAAAAAATTAATAAGAGAAAAATTAATAACCTGATAACCTGGTAATTACACATTATTAGAACACTAAATTAATGTTGAATTACTTTAGAGAGACAAAAAAAATTTTGATGACTTAATTGGAACACTTGACAAACTTGATTACATTTGTATGTCATTTTCCCTAAATATAATGTTTAAGTTGGTTTTATATGCATGCTAGTTGTTTGTTTGGGCCGATTTTTGTTCCATACTTCTACGAGTTCTTCATCTTGTTCTTGTTTTATTCGGATATGATCTTTGGGTTGTTACCAACACTTACAAGGTTGGTGACAGAATCAAGAATGGTTAGAGCTTCGAAATGAATGTTTCATAACTTGTCTTTTGCTATGAAAAACATTAAAAGAAACTTAATTAAACAGTTTAAATTAATAATTATCTAATATGGTCATTGTCAGAGAACATAAAACTAATATATAATCACGTCAAAAGCTAAGAGAAGGGATTGGATTCTCCCCCTAATTCCCTAGTTTTTTTCCAAAATTAACACATCATTTTTACATTACCGATGCTTGATGGCTGTTCTCTATCTTATCATAAACTATGGACATTATCACATCCAATAGTTTTTTTTTTTTTTTTTTACTTTGATTATATCTGCATAGAGGTGATGGTACCCATAAAAAACTATATTGATCATCTTTCTTTACTTTCAGGATAGTGACATAATCAAGTAAGGGACAAAGTATGGTGACGGGCTTATCAAATCCATTGAAGACTTAAGTTTTAGGTCATTGTTTTCTCCAAATACTATGCGTTTTCATCATGTTTTGGTGCTTGCATTTGTGAAGATTACGCATCCCATTTGTATCTTTAATCCCTTTTTCATTCTATTTTATTTTATTTACCACTCGTTCAAACATAACATTTATGTTTCCAAAACGAAGTTTATTGTTCAAGTGAATGTGCCGTTGCAGATCTTCTTGCCCAAATCATACCAGATTTGATGTTTTTCTTAGCTTTCCAGGTGAAGATACTCGCAATTCTTTTACAGATCATCTCTAGACAGCATTAAAATGAGCACCAATACATCTGTTGTTGTATTCTCAGAAAACTATGTCAAATCCAGATGGTGCCTTGATGAACTTTGGTTGATTTTGTTACAGTTGATGCGAGATAACCAATCACCCAAGAAATGATCAGACGCAGAAGAAGACTTCCGCACAGTTTTTTCATATCATTTCCAATGCAAAAGTACAGTGCTTTAAAACAAAGAACAAACAAACGTGCAGAACTCTTTAGTTACGTGGATGAAAATGGAATAAATGAAAAAGGTAGTTTTTTTTTTCTTCTTAATGCATGCATGGAAGGTATATGGTAACTTGCATGGTCTAAGGCTAGAGGGTGTGGGATAACCCCTTGGGGCTTTATAAGCCCCACCTCAGCGCCACGTAGGCGCCACGTCAGCCAAGTGGGCTTTATAACCCCCCCTTTAACATGGAGGGTGTGGTGATAACCCCTAGGGGCGCTATAGAAAAAAAAAAATTTGATTGGTGCAAACAAGTGGGCCCCACCTGATACCCCCTTCTCCTCTCGTTACCATGTTGGCGAGTGAAGTATGGCGCCCCTCCTTAACATGGAGGGTGTGGGTGTATAGCGCCCGGGGCGCTATCGAGGCTGAGGTGGCGGGTATGGCGCCCCCCACACCCTCCGGCCTAATGGGTTGAGGTGGGTGGAGACGTGGATGTGCAATCATTTGGTTTGCCAGTATTTTATCACGTTGATCCCTCAGATGTCAAGATCCAGATCCACTGAACCGAGATCAATGTTGAATTCAAATTCTTGAAGTTGCTTATGAAGGTGATCTAACTTTAATTGCATTTTCAGTTTTAGAGTTCATTTTTTTGGTTTTTGCTCCCGGCGATTGCTCATAAATGTTGAATTCAAATTCTTGAAGTTGCTTTGTTAAATTGGAGGTTTTTTTGGTTTTTTGGAAAACATTCAAAACAATCAAGCCCCTCAAAAGCAATCCTAAACACTCTACCCTGTTGTTATTGCCTTTTGAAATAAGTGACCTGAAATAAGCAAAATCAAACTTCATAATTAATTGGTAAGCAAACTCCAAACAAAACACCCCCTGACTTTAAAACAAATCACCCAACGTATTGAACTATACAAAATATCTAAGAACTGCCAATTGTAAATTACCTACAACAAGATATATTTGAATGAGGTTAACGTGATTCTTAGCATGTTAGTTATCATAAACCAGGCAACAACTTGCCATTTACATTATTCATCCACCACCTTTGGTTAGTATGTGCCCAAAAGAAATAGAGGAACTTTGACTTTTAATGGTAAAACAATACTACCCCCGTCTCATTAAAAGTGTCATGTTTTGAATTTTCAAAGTCTTTCTTTATAAACTTTGACTTTAATTATATATTTTTTGTGTCATATAAAACTTGATGAAAATTAACCCGATAAAAACATTTGTAAAACACACTCAAATCATATAACTTTCATCAAATATTATCTAACACAAACAAAATTATTTAAGGTCAAAGTTTATAAATGAGTAAATTGCCATTTTAGTCCCTGAGTTTTGTCCAAATTTGCCAGTTTAGTCAAAATAGTTTTTTTTTTGCATTTGGGTCCCTGACTTTTACATTTTGTTGCCATTTTGATCACAATGCCTAACTCCATCCAAAAACCCAGTTTGTAAAAGGGGTATTTTGGGGATTTCCTTAAAAAATGTTTTAAGTTGCCATTTTGATCCAATTCCAAAAAATAAAAAAAAATCAAAAAAATTACAAAAAAATCTAAAAATAAAAAAATTCTAAAAAATCATAAAATTCTAAAAAATCCAAAAAAAATCTAAAAATCAAAAAAATTCTAAAAAATCATAAAAATTCTAAAAAATCAAAAAAATTCTAAAAAATCCAAAAATCATTAAATGTTTCGGCACGAACCGTTTCGACCCGTACCGTTTCGACCCGTACTGTTTCGACCCGTACCGTTTCGAGCCGAACCGTTTCGACCCGTACCGTTTCGAATCCGAACCGTACCGTTTCGACACGAACCGTTTCGACCCGTACCGTTTCGACGCGAACCGTTTCGAACCGTATCGTTTCGACCCGTACGGTATCGAACCCGAACCGTTTCGACCCGAAACGGTTCGACCCGTACCGTTTCGAACCCGAACCGTTTCGACCCGTACCGTTTCGAACCCGAACCGTTTCGACCCGTACCGTTTCGACCCGTACCGTTTCGAACCCGAACCGTTTCGAACCGAACCGTTTCGACCCGAACCGTTTCGACCCGTACCGTTTCGACCCGTACGGTCGAAACGGTACGGGTCGAAACGGTACGGGTCGAAACGGTTCGGGTTCGATACCGTACGGGTCGAAACGATACGGTTCGAAACGGTTCGCGTCGAAACGGTACGGGTCGAAACGGTTCGTGTCGAAACGGTACGGTTCGAAACGGTTCGGATTCGAAACGGTACGGGTCGAAACGGTACGGTACGGGTTCGAAACGGTTGTCGTCGAAACGGTTCGGGTTCGAAACGGTACGGGTCGAAACGGTTCGTGTCGAAATGGTTCTGCTCGAAACGGTTCGATACGGTACGGGTCGAAACGGTACGGTTCGAAACGCTTCGCGTCGAAACGGTTGTCGTCAAAACGGTTCGGGTTCGAAACGGTACGGGTTCGAAACGGTTCGCGTCGAAACGGTTCGGTTCGATACGGGTCGGAACGGTTCGGTTCGAAACGGTACGGGTCGAAACGGTTCGTGCCGAAACATTTAATGATTTTTGGATTTTTTAGAATTTTTTTGATTTTTAGATTTTTTTGAATTTTTTAGAATTTTTTTGATTTTTTGGAATTGGATCAAAATGGCAACTGAAAAACATTAGTGATTAAGTACAAACTGTTACAAACTGGGTTTTTGGATGGAGTTAGACAAAATGATCAAAATGGCAACAAAATGTAAAAGTCAGGGACCCAGATGCAAAAAAAAAAAACTATTTGGACTAAACTGGCAAATTTGGACAAAACTCAGGGACTAAAATGACAATTTACTCTTTATAAATAAAGACTTTGAAAATTCAAAATATGACACTTTTAGTGGGACGGAGGGAGTACTATGCTATGAAATTTTCTTTTATATAAATCTCATTTCAAATATAAAAATGAAAACGTTTCTCAAATATTTACACTTAAGTTAAACACTTTTGTAAAGCTTTAAAATTTCTTCATTTCAAAAATTTCCATGTCCAAGAGCGTTTGGCTCTGTGTTTTGAACTGACTATGTGACATTTAAAACTAATATTCCTAACTAGAACCATTTGATTTAAACACTAGAAATACGATTATCAGTTGTCATATCATCAATGCATATATCATATGATCTTACCCTTTCCTTTCAAATTTTCTATAAAACTAAGGAGTTGTAAAGTTTGTTGAGGTCCTTGGACAAATGGGTGCCAAAGTAACCTCGACAGAGAACCCAATGACAGTGAGGGGGCACCTAGGAACCCTTCAAGAAGGGGACACTTGCGTCCAGTGGATGTTAACAGTTAACATGAACAAAATGCCAGGCGTTCCACGACTCTTGCTGACGTAGCCCTTTATGTTGATAAATCCTTTATGTTTATGTTGTTTTCACGTCTACATTAAAAAAGTCACATGGATTAATATATGAGATGGGTGATTTTTGTGAAGAAAGCTAGCTATTATTAAACATAGGGATGAGCTTCGTACTAACCAGTACCGAACCGATACCGTTAATGAAAAATACCGGTTCCAAAATCCATAAAAATGGGTACCAGTACCGAAAATACACGGTACGGTTCGGTACCATGCCGAACCGTACGGTTCGGTACGGGAAATTCGGTAGATGAAACGAGAGTTGTTGGTAATGTTTGCCAAACATGAATGGTTATCCACTTATAAGAAATGATATAAATTTTTTTTTTTGTAAATATAATTTTTTTTAACACAACCCATAACCCGTGAAGCTCACGGGTATATAACCTAGTATCTATAAATAAAACTGTATCTTTGGTCATTGTTCTTCTGCCACCACCAACCCATCACCATCACCATCAACACCACCACTGTTATTGTCAACTCTCAAACTCTCACCTCTCTCTCGCCCTCTCTTTCTCTAACAACGGAACCACCCAAACATTTTGCAAAAGCTCAGGTCTGAAAAAAAAAAAATCCTAGAAATCAACAGAAATATAACGCCGGAAACCTGGGAGTCCTTACCAAACACACCCTCGTTGAAACTCGGAAACCTGTAAGTCCTTTCTCTACTGTTCGTTTTTTTCCGGGATCCATTATCAAGATAGATTTTGGCTTAAAGAAAGTGGATTCAGCCTGTAAATCTCAAAATGAAGATGAAATATAAAAAAAAATTGTGATCTTGTGAACTGGGTTTTGATCTTTTTTATAGAAATTTAGAAAACCCAGTTCTTAGATTTCTTAATTTTGGCTTAAAACCGGCCAAGTTCTGAGAAGGAAGTACAGTAAACTTGCTTGAGTATCACTAGGAGATGGAATTTGCTTTACAAAATGAAAGAAAATAGATTTAGAAAATTAGAAGCTTGTTAGTTGTTGAGCATTATTTTTAATTACTTTTTCATTGTGTGTAGTTTTTATAAAATAGATTTAAGGTTCAGATGACGATTGTTGTGGAGATTCTCGACGAAATACAGAGCTAAGTTTCATCTTCCTCCGCAGTTGCTGGCGGCGGTCGTCGGGTTGTCAACAGTAGAAACTTCCACATTTGGTGTCAAGAACACCAGTCTCAATGGGAATTAAATCAAGGGTCTTTCACTGTGATTGTTGCAATTTCCACTAATTCAACTGTCCGATTGAAGATTCAGATATCAAATATTCAAATCTGTAATCCGTACGAAGCTAATTTTAATATGGTATTCATATGTTATGTTGTTAGATCTAATTTTATGATATTTAGGTTTACTAATTTCGTGAAGTTTGATTGTTTAGGTTATATGAGATTATTTTGTGTTGTAGATCAGACCCGATCGTTTGATTTTGCTTGCTGGGTTTGCGAAACCCTAGGTAGCACCAAGAAGCCTCTGTTCTTTTACATCAATCTCTTGCTTGCTGGGTTTGCGAAACCCTAGGTAGCACCAAGAAGCCTCTGTTCTTTTACATCAATCTCGCTAAGGTAAAATCATCTGAAATGTAACATCCGAAAATTCGCAAGAATTTATTTAGACGAAACGAGTACCCGAACTCTTATTGAATGGATCCATTAATGGGTTAGACATGTAGGACTTCATTCAAATTTAAATAGGCCAATAAACAAGATTAGTGTTTACACCTTGGTTTAAAGGGAGTAGAGGGACCCGACTGTCATTTCTTAAAGTTTATATAATAGTTTTAAGGAGATAGAGAACATGTGTATTAACTATAAGGTGTATTGTCTAAGTAGTAGTGTTAAAAAAATTAAAGAATCCAAAAACCCTAGATCACTAGGTGGCTTTCTTTACTGGCGGCAGAGAACAAGAACGGGAGAGAAAGAGAGGGTTACCGCTGTACGTGATGGAAGTTCTTCGACGGTGGGTTCGGATCGAGCGGTTTGTTTCGCGATAAGGTAATCTTTGTTACGTTTCATCCGCATCCGCGTATTCTTTTCGCTTTTTTTGAGGGCTAGGGTTGTATCGCATGGTGTTACTGGTGACGATGGGTTAGCATGGGTGTGAGGATGAATAGACAGGTATGAAGATGGTGTTGTGGTTGTGGTGTTTGTGGTTACAACGGGAACGATGGAGGCGTTTGATGGTGTGATATTCGATGGTGTTGGTGATGGATGCAGTGTGGTCCTGTTTAGGTTGTTTCGGGGGTGGCGCTGATGGAGTGCGTGACGGCGGATGGCGTTGATGATGGTAAGGGTGTACGAAGTGGCTGTGATGGCGGCGTGGTAACGGCGTCGATATGATGCGTGAAGGGGTGTGTGTGGGTTACATGTGTAGTGTGCGATGAAGGTGTGGTTGCCATTGGTGGCCATGATGATGATGGTTGTGGTTATGTACGCATGGTCTGGGTAAGGTATAGGGTGGTATCCTTTAGATGCATGAACTATGTTCTTGTGGGTGCACCTGAAAGCCACGATTAGAAGAAAGGTCACATGTTAGAAATTGGAATCTGATCATGGATGACCTGGTTGAAACCCGGTTAATCTCTTAACATCACACACTTAGTTAGATATTTAAAATAGATAGTTATAAACGGTTATGAACTTCAAGGACCAAAGTTGTCAAAGACACAAGATGGTAACCACCACCATTACCGAAAAGGTGTGTCCCTCCCCTCACACTGTTTCCGATCGGTACAAGGCAAACAAGAAAGAAGAGGCACCGGTTGGATTTGAACGGACAAGAAACAACATACCTCTTCAAGGATTAATCACAACCACTCATTCAAGAGACGTGTCTATTCACAAAGAGACACAACTCTTCACTCGTACCCGTAGAAAACTATAAATAGGATCGTATAGTTTCATTTGTTTTTTTACTTACTCTCTCATTCGATTGTACATACATTCAAGTTATTATTTATGCAAGTTTGTTTAAACACGCTCGTTCTAGAGATCAAGATCCATTTCGGGCCAACAAATTGGTATCAGAGCGTCAGGCTCTAGGCGTGGGAATCGCAAGGCATTGCAGGGAATTCGCGATCAGGTTTCAATTTCGTTTTTCAATTCGCAAGTTCAATTCAGAATTTTGATTTCGGTTCTAGGGTAATCGGTTGAACCGAAGGGTTGGTTAGGAATCTAGGGTTTGTTGATTCCGGGGTTTAGTGCAAATTAGATTATTTGGTTGTTTGATTATTACACGATTAGGGTAATCGTGGGTTTGTGAGATCTATTGAAACCAATAAAGTAAAAGTTTTGTAAAAGTGAAGATTGTTCGGCAAGAAGTCATGTCAGGAACATCCGAACAAAATCAGATAATAACACAGAAGGAAGGAAGTTCTCTTTCCCAGTTTCAGTGTCCGATTCTGAAACCAACAAACTATACGGTTTGGGCTATTCGTATCAAGACGATTCTTGAAGCGAATGGTTTGTGGGAAACGATCGAACCAGCAGAAAATGCAACGGTAGACATTAAGAAAGATAAGTCTGCAATTGCATATCTGTTTCAAGCAATACCAGAAGATGTTGTATTGCAAGTTGTAAGACTGCAAAGGAAATTTGGGATAATCTAAAGGTTAGACACGTTGGTGTTGATCGGGTACAAAAGGCGCGTATGCACACGCTATTATCAGAATTTGAATTGTTGCAAATGAAGGATGACGACACTATTGATTCGTTTACCGCAAAGATTAATAGTATCGTTACCCGGGCAACTGAAGTAGGAACGACATTGAGTCAACCAACTCTAGTACGCAAACTCCTAAATGGCGTACCGGATAAGTTTACTCAAATCGTTGCCTCCATGGAACAATACTCCGATCTGGAAACTATGACGCTAGAAGAAGCGGTCGGAAGGTTAAAGACATATGAAGAACGACTCAGGTTAAAGAAAGGAAATCAAGGAGAAAGCCAAGATAGGCTTATGTTCACACATCATGATAACACCAGAGGAAGACAATCTGGAAACCGCGGTCGTGGTAGATTTAACCAAACGCGTGGAAATTGGCGAAACAACGGAAATAGGCAAAGTCCCAGAAACGAAGGATCTACATCTAGACCTAGAAATGGAAATTCTAGAAATTGGAGGAAGTTTGCAAGAACCGACCTAAGTAAGATCCAATGTTTTAAGTGTCAGAAGTTTGGACACTTCAAGAAGGACTGTCTTGAGAAAGACGAAATACAAGAACATTCAAACCTCGTCGAGGAAGACGAAGCACCCGTATTACTAATGGCAATACAGGAAGAAAACGTTGTTCAAGAAAGGGTTCTACTAAACGAAGAACGTATAGAACCAACAAGTTACGCTTCAGCAGATGAAAGTCTATGGTACTTAGACAACGGGGCTAGCAACCACATGACAGGAGTGCGAAGTCACTTCAAAGAGTTAGATGAAACGGTGACAGGGCAAGTACGGTTCGGTGACGAGTCGCACGTAGAAATTAAAGGCAAAGGTTCAATCCTGCTGGAATGTCTGAACCAAGAACAAAAGATTGTTTCACAAGTATACTACATTCCAAGTCTGAAAAGCAACATATTAAGCCTCGGACAACTTACAGAAATCGGTTGCAAAGTTGTTATGGACGGAGATCTACTGACTATCCGAGATCGAAATAGAAAGTTACTAATGCGAGTCAAGAGAATGAAGAACAGGCTATACAAAGTGAAACTGAAGACTGGAAAACCAATCTGCCTGCTCTCAAAAACTGAAGACATAGCATGGTTATGGCACGCAAGGTTAGGTCATTTACACTTCGATGCTATTAAGGAAATGACTCGTAAGAACTTGGTATATGAAGTTCCTCAAATAAGTCATGCTAGTCAAATCTGTGACGCATGCTTATTAGGAAAACATAGTAGGGCACCATTTCCAAATCAGGCAAAGTTCAGATCTCTAAAACCTCTGGACTTAGTCTATGGAGACTTGTGTGGTCCTATATCCCCACCAACACATGCTGGGAAGAAGTATATATTCTTACTTGTAGACGATTGTACTCGCTACATGTGGGCATATTTACTAACTTCCAAGGATCAAGCATTCGAAACTTTTAAGGAGTTTAAAGAAAAGGTGGAAAAGGAAGCGCAGACCAAGTTAAAAATGCTAAGGACGGATAGAGGAGGTGAATTCACATCGGCTGAATTCAACAAGTATTGCAAAACCAACGGAATAGCAAGACAACTCACAGCACCGTATTCCCCACAGCAAAATGGAGTAGTAGAAAGGCGAAACAGGACAATGTTATCCACTACTCGCAGTATGCTAAAGGCAATGAACATGCCCCAGAACTTTTGGGGTGAAGCGATACGACACACGATATATGTACTAAACAGGGTTCCAACAAAAACCCTGGTGAACAAGACACCATTTGAAGCATTAAAAGGAAGGAAGCCAAATCTGGAACACTTGAAGGTTTTTGGCTGTACTGCTTACGCTAAGGTGTTACCACTTCAACAAAAGAAGTTGGATGATAGAAGTGCACCTATGGTTTACCTTGGAATAGAAGAAGGATCAAAGGCATACAGATTATATGATCCGGCAAAGAACAAGATATGTGTCAGTAGAGATGTAAAGTTCATGGAAGGTCAGCCATGGAACTGGAATAATTATATGGAAACGGTAGATTCAGGGAATCCCGAATGGACAAACTTTGTCATTCAAGAAGATGACAACCCACCAGAGTTAGAAGAAAATGAACCAAGTAGTCCTGGCAGTAGCGGGCCACATCATGATGATTCAGGAGTAGATCAGACAGAAGAACAAGACTCCTATGAAACCCCGCCAGCACATTCGTATAATCAGAACTCAGCAGGAAGTTTAAGCAGTTTATCAAGTAGAGGCCCATCTACCTCTGAAAGTACAACAGAAAGTATTAGTGACACTCCAGTAAAATTGAGAAGTCTCGAAGAATTATACGAAGAGACAGAGGAAATTCAAGTACATCCACATGAATTATTACTTGCTGAAGAAGAACCAAGGAATTACAAGGAAGCATCTAGTGACAGAAAATGGATTGAAGCAATGAAGGCTGAATTAGACTCAATAAACAAGAATAACACTTGGAAACTAACAGAGTTGCCAAGAGATCACAAAGCAATAGGTTTAAAGTGGGTATTCAAGACTAAGAAAGATGCAAACGGAAACATTGTCAGACACAAGGCAAGGCTGGTTGCAAAAGGATATGTTCAGCAACACGGAATAGACTTTGACGAAGTCTTTGCACCAGTAGCACGTATGGAGACAGTACGACTAATGTTGGCTTTAGCAGCATATCAAGGTTGGGAAGTACATCATTTAGATGTGAAATCTGCATTCTTACACGGAGACCTCAAGGAGGAAGTCTATGTATCACAACCAGAAGGATTTGTAAAGCCAGGAGATGAAAGAAAGGTTTATAGACTATCAAAGGCTCTGTATGGATTGAGACAAGCACCAAGAGCTTGGAATACGAAGTTAGATCAAACCCTAAAGTCACTTAACTTCAAGAAGTGCACTTTAGAGAATGCAATCTATACAAGAACGAATGAGACTTCTACACTGATAGTTGGAGTCTATGTTGATGACTTGATAGTCACTGGAACATCAAAAAAGGAGATAGACATCTTCAAATCTCAGATGAAGAACAAATTTGATATGAGCGATCTAGGATTGCTAGCATACTATCTGGGAATAGAAGTAATTCAAGCAGGGGGTGAGATAGGCATCAAGCAGACAGGATATATCAACAAGATACTCAAAGACGCCAATATGTTATCCTGCAATGACACAAAGACTCCCATGACTCCAGGAACTCAATTAACAAAGACTGAAGAAGGAGATCTAGTAGATGCAACACATTACAGAAGCCTGATAGGTTCTCTCAGGTACTTATTACATACAAGGCCAGATCTCTGTTATCCAGTCAGTCTACTTAGTAGATTCATGCAAGAACCAAAGGAACAACACTTGAAAGCAGTAAAGCAAATACTACGTTACATCAAAGGAACTAAGGAGCATGAAATCATCTACAAAAGGCAAGGAGGATGTAAGATCACAGGTTATAGTGATAGTAGTTTTGGAGTTAATACAGACAAAGGAAAAGGAACAACTGGTCTGGTATTCTACTTTGGAGAATCACCTATAACCTGGTGTACACAGAAGCAACAGACAGTGGCACTATCATCATGTGAATCAGAATTCATGGCAGCCACTGCAGCAGCATGCCAAGCACTATGGCTTAAAAGATTGTTAAGTGAAATCACAGGCTGGAAGGAAGAGAAGATAACACTCAGAGTAGATAATGTTTCAGCAATAGCACTCATGAGAAATCCAGTCTTTCATGGAAGAAGCAAGCACATTGACACACGCTATCATTTCATAAGAGAATGTGTGGAAAACGAAGATATCACTGTGGAACACATAAGTGGAGAACTACAACGGGCAGATATACTAACAAAGGCACTAGCAAGGATCAAGTTTGCTACAATGAGGGAACTGCTCGGAATTCAAGATTTGAAGCAACTTACGGATGTTCGAGATTAGGGGGGTGAATGAAACCCGGTTAATCTCTTAACATCACACCTTGGTTTTAAAAAGCGCGCCTTAAGCGCGCTTAAGCGCGAAGCGCATCTAGGCGCAGACTGGATCGCCTTGTGTGACACAAGGAACACTATGTACAAAAAGCGCAGCTGAGGCGCGATTTTTAGGGGAAAATCGACCTAAGGCGCAGGCTTTTTGTACATGGGTTGTTTTTCAATGCTTCGTACAGCTTTTTTTAGTCTGGGATTGGCTTTGTACAGTTTTTTTTAGTCTGGGATTGGCTTTAATAAAAAAAATGAAGGTTAGTACAGCTTTTTTTAGATTGGCGTTAAATGCAAAAAACTGGCCCACGCGTGCCTGGGTTTTCGGAGCTGCATTCGTGTCCGCAGGACGTGCGGGCATGCACGAGTTCAATTAAATTTCAATTCAGAAACTCATTTTTTGCACCCCCCCCTGCGCGCGGGTAGGACTTGTGGTAAAACATGTCATAAAGCTACAATGGACTAGTAAAGACTTTACCTTATAAACAACCACTCACTTTGTCCCCACACCGATGTGGGACAAAGTATTTACCACCTTTTGAGACTTTCATTCACACACCCAACATATAAGTCCTTTGCTACTAACTATGTGTACATTTATGTTTTTTTCATTTTAAAACATATATAAAGCTTAATTATAGCTAAATCATAGGTATTGGAGGCTACACACTTATGGGATATATAAAAAATAAATTTTATAATCACTTTGCGCTTCGCGTACGAAAAGCTCACCGCTTTTGCGCTTCGCTTTAAAAAAAGCTTTTTTAGACCTCATCGCTTTTGTGCGCTTCCCGCTTTTTTAAACCAAGCATCACACACTTAGTTAGATATTTAAAATAGATAGTTATAAACGGTTATGAACTTCAAGGACCAAAGTTGTCAAAGACACAAGATGGTAACCACCACCATTACCGAAAAGGTGTGTCCCTCCCCTCACACTGTTTCCGATCGGTACAAGGCAAACAAGAAAGAAGAGGCACCGGTTGGATTTGAACGGGCAAGAAACAACATACCTCTTCAAGGATTAATCACAACCACTCATTCAAGAGACGTGTCTATTCACAAAGAGACACAACTCTTCACTCGTACCTGTAGAAAACTATAAATAGGATCGTATAGTTTCATTTGTTTTTTTACTTACTCTCTCATTCGATTGTACATACATTCAAGTTATTATTTATGCAAGTTTGTTTAAACACGCTCGTTCTAGAGATCAAGATCCATTTCGGGCCAACACTGGTAACGTTTTGTTGGAGCTTTGGTATATGGTGGGATGTCTAACTGTCATAAAGAGCATTGATGATGATCCCCTTGCATTGAATATAGTATGATGATGTTGTGGTGGGTCTTGTAAAGGAAAAATAAAAGAATAAAAGAATAAAGTTTGAAATATGTTACTGCTTAAGATTTGCATGGCTAGATATCCATGCATCGCATGGATATCAACAACCTTGACTTTGGTGGGTTCCATGCATGAGTGGGTTTGTTTTGGTAAAACCATTTAGACTATGAGAATATATATCATTTTGTGAAGATGAAGATGGTTGCAAGATGCATACATGCTAAAATATAACTGGTTCGGGTGAGGTAATTATCTAGGTTATCGGTGAAAGTGATGATGTTAACTTGAAGGCACAGTGTAAAGATTGTTGACGCCATCCATTCGCACATCACTCGTTTCTCTAGCTTCTACGGTTCACGCGCTATATTGAGGATCGTTTGAAGACGTAGTTGAGACGTTAGTTCGTGGATTTGGAAGCTTTGCAACCTGTGAGTTCTAATCCCCTTTCTCTGAAATATTTTTGGGGCTAGCATACATGCTTTTCATATGTTTTCATACGTGTCATGAGTTTTATATATATTAAAGCGTTATGCGACAAAAAAGTTTTTTGAGGTGTTGTCTGGGAGGCAAGGAGTGGATCAAACGCTCGATGAAGATCAATGGAGTCTAGCAGTTTGGGCTCAAGACCACTTCAAAAAGGGATGACTCAATGAAATTATTGACCATGGATTGATAGGACAAATCTCAAAAAAATGCTTGAAGGAATTCGCAAGCAAGAGTTGGAACCATGCAAGAGTTGGAACCATGTCTCCCATCAACAGAAGTCTTCTAACTGTTTCACCAAATAAAAAATGGAGTACTCTAAAAAATGCATGATCTTGTTCAAGATATGAAAGGTGTATGGTTAATGAAGTGTTTAAAGGATCCTGCAAAACATAGAAGAATCTGGTGCTGTGACGAACGTTATCATGTGTTAAAAGGAGACAGAAGATGCTTTCTATACGTATCGTTAAGATGGTTTCTCATTATACAATATAACAATTGATGAAGCCTCTTAAGAACAGTTCCCGTTCCCAGGTTTCACTAACCGACACCTGCCAGTCACCACCACCGAGTACACATGCACCCACCCTTTTACAACCGATAACCATCGCCTGTTAACACAAGTCGGTGAAATCGATTGATACCGCTGAAACCCTAGCCTCCATCCATCTCTATCTGAAACCCTAGAACCACCAACCTTCATCCATCCATGGCGAAAAAGCGAAAGTCTCGTACTCCCCAACCTTCCGTCGAACAACCCGCACCTGCGGAAGAACCCATCAACGAACCGGAACTCGAACAAACCGCCATTGATGATGCAATTGACGAAAACGCTCAAAATCCGGAACAAAACACAGAAACCTACGAACAAGAAGCAGAAGATAATCAACAAGACAACGAAGAAGAAGAAGAAGATGAAGAAGAAGTAGAGGAAGAGGAAGACGAAGACGAAGAAAACGATCAGGAAACCACCGGAAACGAGGTAATTAAGACCGAAGAAGAAACAGAGAATTTAGATTTAGATGATGAACCAGTAGAGAAGCTTCTGGAACCGTTTTCAAAAGAACAGTTAGTTTTATTACTTAAAGAAGCTGTTACAAAACATCCTGAGTTTATTGAATCTGTTCAAGCAATTGCCGATGCAGATCCGGCTCACCGAAAGATATTCGCTTACGGTTTAGGGTGGGATACGACAACTGAGGTGTTATTAAGTTTTTTTTTTTGAAAGGTAGGTGTTATTAAGTGAGTATGGGAAGTATGGTGAGATTGAGGATTGTAAACATGTGGTTGATAAGGTGTCTGGTAAATCGAAAGGTTATGCGTTTATATTGTTTAAACATCGGGCCGGGGCGCAGAAGGCGTTGAAGGAGCCGCAGAAGAAGATAGGGAATAGAGTGAGTTCGTGTCAGTTGGCTTCGGCTGGGCCGGGTCTAGGGAATGCTCAATCTAATGCTGGGAATGCGAATGCACCGGTGGTGTCGGAGTATACGCAGAGGAAGATATTTGTAAGTAATGTGGCAGCGGATATTGATCCGAATAAACTTTTGGAGTTCTTTTCAAAGTTTGGGGAGATTGAGGATGGGCCGCTGGGGTTGGATAAGCAGACCGGGAAGCCGAGGGGGTTTGCGTTGTTTGTGTATAAGAATGTGGAGAGTGCGAAAAAGGCCCTTGAAGAGCCGCATAAGGTATTTGAAGGGCATACTTTGCATTGCCAGAAGGCTGTTGATGGTCCGAAGCCGAATAAGCCGTTTTTTCAGCAGCCACATCAGCAACATAACCAGTATGGTGGTGGTGGCGGGCATCATCATCCTTCGAAGAAAAGCAAGTATTCGAACTCAGGAGGTGGTGGAGGATATGGGCCTTGTCATGGTCATTTAATGGCTCCTGCTGGACCGTCGGTGGGTTACAACCCCGCGGTTTCGCCTGCCTTGACTCCTGTTTTGGGTCAGGCATTGACTGCACTTCTTGCCAGTTAGGGAGGTGGTCTGGGAAATCTTTTGGATCTTGGTGGAGCTCCACAGGGGATGCCGCCTGCAGGGTATGGTGCTCAACCTGGGATGCAGGGTGGTTACCCCAATCCGCAGGCCGGTCAAGGAGGTAATAGGCCGCAGCAAGGTGGTGCGCCTTACATGGGTCATGGTCGCTAGGTGAGCGAATTCTGCTATCTTTACTTAATTGTATGCTTCAGATTTTGTTGTGTGCATACTGCATAGGATTGCTTAGTTTTTTTAAGGGCATGATAGTTTAGGGCTATTGATAATTTGATGGTTTGATGATTGTTTTTTTCATTTTTGATGTGGTATTTCATCATAAAAAGTTTTTTTTGCACAATCATTTGTCGGCAACTAATGGTATAGTAATGTTGCATGCTAAGAAGTTTAGGAGAAAGTTGTGGAAAATAAAAAGTTCTTTCAAAGGTTGTTTTATGATAAAAAGGTAACTCAGCGGTATATATATTCTATTTTACCTGATGGTTTACTACAATATTTCTAAGACACTGAGTTTTGGTGCATCGCTAATGCATCATGGTCTTGCTTCAGCATTAATGGCTTTTCAACTGCTGCATATTTTTTTTTGTACGGGTTTGTGTTCTTTTTCAACATGTTTTACGTATATCAATAGATTTAGATAGGTTGAGGTTATTTCAAACGTTGAAAGAAAGTTCAGTTTTTAAACTCGATGCCGTACACTTACTCATGCCTCATTTATTGTTACTCAAACTCTGACCCAAGATATATGAGTGTGTATTATCTATCTATATGCATATAATATATATTTATATGTTAGACTACTGGTGCAGGTCATCTTGGCACCCGATAAAAATTATTTGTACATTCATCTTTTTTGGTTAAGATATTTACTGTTGTCTGTGTGATTTAAGATCGTAATTATTTAGAAATGTACAATATATGGTACAATAACTACATTCTTTTGTTTCTCATCGAGGTATATAAAGTTTGAACTTCTGTTTGTGCTACTATTTGTTAGCAACTGATGTTTATCTTTACATGATGTTTGTACATTTTTAATTGAATTTATGGGCAAGTATTGTATACGTATCAAACTTTTTCTTTACAGTCCTGAAGGTTTTGTATCTCAGTTTCAGTTAACAAAACTGTTTTCAGCTGGGAATCTTGTATAATTATCTATAATAACATTTGCCGTAGGTTCTTAGCTACAGTACTAACGCCGTGAAGAAACA
The DNA here is from genome assembly GCA_030545235.1 of Helianthus tuberosus. NCBI lineage: Eukaryota > Viridiplantae > Streptophyta > Magnoliopsida > Asterales > Asteraceae > Helianthus > Helianthus tuberosus. Next base: position 162,883,246 of record CM060423.1, read on the forward strand.
TCGTTTACAAAAGGCTAACCCACGTAATCCAGTTCCACCGCATCCCACGACGTCCTCCGCTTCCTGCCTCTTCTCTCTGTCTACGACTGCTACGTCCACACGTCGTCGTCCCTCCCTTCAGTTTCGATTCCGATGATCACGCTTGATGCTTTCGTTTGAAATTAGGGCTCCAACAGGTATGTTTCAGCTATTTGGGCTCAGATTTCAGTTAGTTTATGGTAAATCTTCAGCTTTACTTCTGCAATTAGGGCTTGAATTTTAATTAGTTTTGGATGAATATTTACAATTTGAGGTATGCCGCTTTCTATTTTTGCAATCCTATTTCCAGATTTTTGTAGAAGATCTGGCACTTTAGGTCTCACGATTTTAGATTCTACAGTTGTGTATGCTTTTAATCTAACATTCACCTTGCAACAGATAGGAGGTGCCAGGGTTTTTTTTACACCTTATAAATACGACTTCAGGATTGTAAATCTATGTGTATTATAGGGTGGGTGTGGCCGCATGGGGGCACATAAATTAGTTCGCATGAATCGGGTTTCATAAGCCCCGAGTTAGTGATTATAATTATCGTCGAAGTTATTCGATAAGTTTTTTTTATTTAGAGCATGCTTAATCAATTAATTGTGAATACACCTGAGGAAAAGTTACTTCTATAAGTATCAGGATTTAACTATATTCAATATATATAGGACTTTAAAGTTGTAATTCTTTGTATGCTTTATTCGAAAATTGATTTGCAACAACAGGGTAGTTGGTTTACCTCTAGAAAGTAAACCATGAGACATGAGAAAGTTTATCTACCTCTCAAATATAGACTGTTCTGTTTGTTTCTTCTAATTACAGTCCATATTATCAAGCCAGTTCGTATCAGTAGTCCATCAAGTTAGAATGCAGTTAGGTAGTTAGGAAAATGTGAAAAATATCCCAAGGAGGTGGAGACATAGATAGGCAACAACATGTGTCTAGAAAACTATGACACCGCTGTAATAAAGTAATGGTATTTAGAGAAAGATAAGATTGGGGGCAAGCATGTATTATAGTGTCAAAGAGCCATAAAAAAGTTGTTGATAAAACACCAAAATAGTAATGAGAAATGTAGTAGTAGATGCTATTAAGTGCATATCTCTGTGAACAAAACATTAGGAAGACCTTTAGCAAGTCCAGAAGAGATGAGTCAATAACTTATAAACGCAATTTAAAATGTAAATATGTGAGACGCTAAAGCAAAAAAGGTTAACCCGTTTGAGAGAGAGATTTTTCTCGGCCATTTCTATGTGAAGGACCGACTTGGATTTCACATCAAGTGGAAATGATGTGTTGACTGGGTCATACTGGTTAAAGGTCAAGCATGCTAGCAGAAGTTAGTATTGAAAATGTGATTAAATCCATACCATTTTATTTTGTGTATTTCATAAAGAACTTAGTATACTGATTGTCGTATGTTTTCAAGGTAACTTGGTAGAATCTTCCTCGAAACAAAGTATATCATCAGTTCCAACGTTATATTTGATCTTGATAAGGGACTGTGACGGTGGTTCTCGGTGACTAGACGACTTGAACCACCAGAGGCTTAAGAACCGTTTGTGTGGAAAAATGATCACTGCATTCTTGCTGCTCTCTACGGATCGTTTCGGTAGCTACGCCGGTGAGTTTTACAATTACTTTATTGGTTTTTTTTTGAACTTGATCTGAATTGGTCATAATTTTTTTTTCTAAGGTTTCTGTTTGAGAGTAACAAATTCTGTTTGTTGTTTGATGAAATTTGATTTGGTATTTTCGTCATGTGTTTTTTGTATGATTAGTGATTCGTTTGCAACAGGATTTTGTTTATAAGTAAACAAATTGAGTTTAGATGGGTATTTAGATGTGGGTTTAAGTTGAAAATGTGTTAAATTTTCATACAATTTGAATGCAACATGACTGTGAATAAAATTAGAAGCATGGAAGATTAATAAAGGGGTATCTATCTATAAAGTAATAAAATATTTTCCTCATTGATAGGCTGATTGATGGAGATTTGGGCAAAAACACGATAAATGGAATCCATTGACGTGGTGATTAGATATGTGGCTTTGATTACGAGGATTGGGTTTGAATGCTAGGGAACAAAGTTCTTATTTGGATTTGTGAGGCATAGATAGTTATCATCTTCCCCTGAGGCAATTTCTTATTTCCTCGATTCGTTATCTACGCGTATGTATCTTTGATTCATTCGTATTGTAAGTTTGTGGTTTCATTTTTTTCCTGAAATTGTAATCATGAGGTCAATTTTTGACAGGTTCTTGAATCGGATAGGAACACTACAAAGGATTTCAAGAAAACGAGAATTGTGCCTAGACGCATCGAAATAGAGGTGAGGAACTTAGCAAATTTAATCCTCTAAAGGCACAGAAAGAGGCTGAGCCGTTTGTCTCTATGAAATTCTGGACTATAAAGTGGCTTCACACTTCGCTCGCCTCCCTTCCGGTCGCCTTTGAGGTTTGTATAAATGAGGGGAAGGGTTATTTTGTGTAGACATTAACCTGTCTTGAATCTGCTTTCTTAGTTTTATTTGACTACCCTAATTTGTATACCTTTAAACAGATTGTCCATAAGTGTTTTGGCATAATGTTTTAATACTTTCTTGCCTGTATTTAAAGTTATATTGATTATCTCTGCTTTATTGGCTAACTCCATTGATAATCTTTGCTTCGTTGCTCATTTTACATGGTTTACACCTAATTCTCATGCATTGCTCAACTATGTTTCGGGTCAACTATCGCTCTATGGTTATCAATTTATCATACACTTTTTATTTGTATATAAGTTAAGTGTTGTACACAGTTTCATTGCTGACACATTGGCACAACATTTGAACTGTATTTAGAAGCTCTATAGATATGTGTTGTTAGAGAGACTATACTGTGACCCACTAGCAAGACGCTAAGAAGGCAATGTTAGAAATAAAAATAGCTATGATACCTTAACCGCCACCCACCAGCAAGACCCACCGGCATATATATGGTAAGCCGGTATACCTATGCAGTTTAGAAGAATTGTAAAATCGGAACCCAATTTTTTAAAATCTTTACATAAATGAGACCCGCGCAAGGCGCGGGTGGATCAACCTAGTATAATAACAAATCATGAAGAGGCTTATGAATAATGTTTTTTTTCTTTTGTCTTTTATAGTTTTTTACTTCAGTGATTTTTTTATTATTTTTTTTATTGATGCCACTGAAACGGGTATTGATATTCGATTTTAGGGTTTCAATGAGTAGAGCATATAACGATCAAAGTCACGTTGAGTAGCAAGGGGGAAAAACAATTAAACTTCCACCGCGTAGCACGATGAGCAAAACCTTTTTTTTTTCTTTTTAATAGGTATTATCGGAACCGCTATCAATATTCATTTTTATGTTTTTTCGATGAGTCGAGCCGGTAACGACCAAAGTCAAGTCGTGTGACAAGGAAAACCAATCATAGTCCTGCCGCGTAACACGTGGGAAAAACCCGAGATCTATATTCACTTTTATGGTTTCCGATGAATGGAGTTGATAACGACCAAAGTCACGCCATGTAGCACGGAAAAAATGAAATTCCCGCCGCGTAGCGTGGGGATAAAAACTTTTTTTTTCCTTTTTTTTAATTGTTATTATCAGAATCGGTATCGATATTCGTTTTATCGATCTTTGCTTTTATGGTTTTCCGATTAGTCGAGCCGATAACGACCAAAGTTGCACCACATACCACAAAGAAAAACAATCAAACTCCCACCGCGTAGCGTGGGGGAGTCCTACTAGTTTCCTAACAACTTATTTCAACTTGCTTAATCCTTTTTATACCTTTCCTTGTAGGTTTTAGACACAACAGTAAGTCTAACACTTGACACACAAAAGCTAAAGAAAGGGACAAAGGTAAGCCAAAGAAGTAAACTAGTGTGTGGTACTTACGAGATGAGAGTAACATGGATTATCTCAACAGAACATGATTGCCATGCATCAATATGAGCAAGTAAGATCTCAGAGATTCTGATGACTTTTCTCTTTGAGTTGACACTCTACAAAACTCAAGTCTTTAATTAATATCAAATCAGACATACTTTACCAGTACCACTAACTGGAAATATATACTCTCATAAGTCATAACTAAAGAAATAAGGCAAATTGGATTTAAATAATCCTACCTTTCTCAATTTGGCCGATAATAATCCCAACTCAGTTATTGGTCGATAATAATTCGAACTGGTCCACTTTTGCCCGATAATAGTCTGCGTCAAATTTAGCTTAACGGAGTTAAGTTTTTTTCCGAATTACATTATGATGTTTTAGGGCTTTTGATTAGAACGAGGATACCCGTTGATTGATGTAAAATTTACCTCAAAATACTGCCCCAAACGACGAAAACGGTACTTCAATTTAGGTGTTTAAACTTCCAATTAACAAAAATCAAGCCGTTTGAAGCATCGTTTCGAGGTAAGTTTTACATAAATCGACTCCTATGGTCGTTCTGATCAAAATCCATAAAACATTAGTTTGTAATTCGGAAACAATCTCAACTCCTTTAAGCTATTTTTAACGGCAGACTATTATCGGCCAAAAGTGGGATTATTATCGGCCAAATTGAGAAAGTTGGATTATTTAAATCCAATTTGCGAAGAAATAATATACCTTCCATTATTGATGCTTATCATTTGTATTAGCTGTTTTTTGATATAATATTTTGAATTGCGATGCTTCATGTATATATGAAGCATTTATGTTAGAAGCTTAGTGCATGTAATCCCAGATATGAAGTACTCTAATTCTTCCACTTCATGTTAAATTTGTAGGTATTAACCATTAAAACAGGTGTGCATGAATATATACGCAAATTAAAGTTGTTACAGCTGAAACAGGTTTTATTGTATACTGGTTTCACACGTGTGTAAGAATCGTAAATACTGGTGCAGTTTATAGTTTGTAACATAAAAGGGATGCTATCTGGAGGAGAATAAGACCCTTTCAGACCCGACCATATTATAAAACTGTCAGTTCTAACCTCTTACCAGTCCCGCCCGTTTTTGCCAGGTATAGTTTCATCAGAATCTGACATAATGAATGCTATACCAAAACAGGTGAAGTTCATGGTAAAGATTGTCGGTGGCTCCAGCCTTTGTTTCAGAAGATGAAAAATACAGAGGCAACTTCTGTTCTTGTAGGAAGGTCTGTTTCTCTAAATGTTTTTCAATCGTTCTAACCTTAAATTTTTTATATTATAATAGTATAAGAAATAATGTAATAGTTGAGTTAAACCTACCAGTACCACTTGTGATAGTTAAACCTAGCTAAATTAGTTAGATTGCTAACTTTATACTAGTTACATATACACATCTTCTTTGTTAACTATATTATCCTACCAGTTTCTATTAGGATATGTATGTCTAGAAAACCATTACCAATTATGCTTTTTCCAACTAAACATCAATTGCTATAAAATTGCAGCTCTGCAAACATCAAATTTATTTCTCAATAAGTGAAGTTTAATGTTCAGGTTCTGAGACGCTCTCGTGATGCAGCTTGGAAAGCGGAAAAGGAGTCATAGTTGCTAGGATTACTTCATTTATTCTTTCATATCTGTAAATTATAAGTGTTGTGCTTCATCAACATATTGGAAATTTTGTGCCATGTTTATATTATTAATAATGTTGCTGATGACAGAGTCATAGCATACCTCAATATCTGCTCATCCTAGATTAATTTAAGATCTAATGATTTATATTCATTATAGTTATAGTAACTATCATCGAACAATTAAATAACATATTATTACGTAACAACCTAAGACGGGGATTTGGTTTTTCCTTATAATTCTCTAGTTTTTCCCAAATTAAATAACCCAACATGTTTACATTACCAATGCGTTTTCTTAGTATATATACGCTCTCGAGGAGTCAAGGGTTATTCATCGCATCCAACTACTTTTTCAATCATTTCTCGTAAACTTTCCTCTACAAGTACTTTGGTTACATAGGACTTGGATCATATCTGTAAGTAATGGCGTCTTCAACTTCATCCACTCACAAGAGTTTCACATATGACGTGTTTTTGAGTTTTCAAGGAGAAACCCGTAAAATCTTCGTTGATCATCTCTATTTTGCTCTTCAACTTAGAAACATTTGAACTTACAAAGATGATGAAGAAATCAAGAAAGGAAGGAAGATCAGTGATGAGCTCTTCAAATCCATTAAAGACTCAAAGTTCTACATCATTGTGTTTTCCAAGAATTATGCATCTTCATCATGGTGCCTTGAAGAGCTTTTGAATATTATGAAGTGTAATAAGATGAACGGCAAGCATGTAGTTTACCCGATCTTTTTGGACGTGTCACCCGAAGAAATCCGCAAAGTAACTGGGACGGTTGGGAAGGCCTTTGAAAAACATGGAGGGAATATATCTGCTGAGAAATGGAAAGGAGCTCTAAAAGAAGCAGCCAATGTGTCTGGATGGGACTTAAGGAACACTTGTGATGGGTAATTTCTCATATTCTTTTATTTAAGTGTTTACAATCTGTTTTCGAACTTGTTATGTATAGATTGAAACTAACCGCTCGTGGTTGATTTTAAGCAAGCTTACTAAATCATCTCTTCTTAATTACACAGGTACGAAGCTAGATTCATCCAAAAAATTGTTGACCATATTTCATTAGAGTTACAAAAGACCAAAATGAATGAGCGATCTAAGCTTTGAAGGTTAAAACTTTGTTGAGGATGTAAGAATAGCTCACATCAACAGTATATCGTATCAATATGGTGTAATTGAGTTGACACAAATTCGACATGAGTAGAAACAGGACTTGTTAAGGAAAGGAGCATGACAGATTAAATGAGGGAGAAAATCAGGATGATGTGGTGTTAGGATGCGGGATACAGAGGAGGAAGAGCCAGATTCACATGTGGAATAGAGAAAGATCGAAAATAGGCACCCTAAGGGATTTGGCATCGGAGGGGAAAGTGAAGATTTGGGCGGAAGACCACTGGTCTCAAGTTTGAATCCGATCACAACCGGGTTTTACCGCAATAGGCTTTCGGGCGGCCGGTTTGATGGTGGGCTTGGGCTACTTAACACTGTGTGCGATCGTAGACGTATGGGGTCGCCTTTTGTCATTGGGTTAACCAGGGTAGCCAGACTTTTATTCGTTGGTCATTCAAATAAGTTTACACCAATTGTATGAACCACTTGAACTCGTTTGTGTTGATGTGGAAAAGATTATTATAAAACTACGGAAGGAATGGCAATGAAAATTAAATGTAGGAACAAATCATCATTGATTTAAGTACCCGTATAGCATATGGGTACTTAAACTAGCACAAGCATATAACATAATTAAAATATGCATTAGAGTTGGATTTTTCGAAGTCCACAAGGCAAGTAGAAAGACGGCCCAAAGAGTGGATATCTACCGAGTGGACTTTCAATAAACAAACCCATAAAATCCTACTAACACAATAACACACATCCAAAAAAATAACATAGGCCCACCTCTTAAAATAAAAAGAGTAAATTGCTATTTTAATTCTAAAGTTTGTCCAAATTTATCATTTTAGTCAAAACTAACATAGGCCCACCTCTTAAAATAAAAAGGTGTCTCCTTTGGTCTATGACTTTCCCTTTTGTTGTCATTTTAATCACGTTGCCTAACTACGTCCAAAAACCTAATTTTTAAACGGGTATTTTGGGGTTTTTCAATTTAAATCTTTCAAATTGCCATTTTTGATTCATTCTTTTTTTATATTAATAAAATAAAAGAAAAATATATTATTAGTGGGACCCATTCCTACCCTCACCTTCTTCATCAAACCTGTTCTCTCTCTTTTACAACCATGTCGTTATCAAACATATTATTTTCCAAAATGAACAACTAACATCGGTAATTTCCAATTCCTTATAAGTTACTAACTTTTGACACAGAAACTAAAACTTGAGAAATGAAAAATCAACTGCTAGTTCTTGAATCACTAAAATCACGAATCAATATCAACAAATAACTCTAAAATCACATACCATGATTAATACCTTTCTGGTGTCGGAAGGACCGTACAGCAGCAATCCACGAGGCCACTACAGATAAACAAGATTAACGGTGATATAGGCGAATACAGTTAAGTATAGTGTGTGTTTTGAGTGTGTTTACCTTAAGGCCGTGTTTTTTGGCTTGGTGAGAGTAGAGAAGAGGATATGTTATGAGTTCTCCTAGAGCTTGAAGAGCTTTTACATATCCAGCTATGGCTTCCTCTGCACGCCACTTTACGACGTCGTTCGTGCTGCAACTACTCTCCATTCTCCTGGTTACTGATGGTTGCAGTTGACGATGTGGCGGAGTGAGGGTTATTTTGAAGGAGCGAGGGTTTTTCTCGGTTCAATTTTTTATATCGAGAGAGAAGGTTTGATTAAGAAGGGGATGGTAGGGATGGGTCCCACTACTTAGATATTTTTCCTTTATTTTTTCAGGGCATGTTTGGATGGGCTTCTCAAAACAACTTATTGGCTTATTGACTTATCAAGAAGCCAATAAGTTGTTTTTGTGTTTGTATAGACTAAAAGGACTTTTAGAAATAACTTTTTGCAAAGAAGGAAAATGAGATTTTGAAAAGCCAAGATTTCATGACTTTTGGATCCAAAAGTGACTTTTCAAAAATGAAATTACTAAATTACCCCTTCTTTACCCCCTTATATCTAAAAGAATGTCCATTTTAGTCATTTTACACCAATAAGCTAATCCAAACACTTTTTTTAAAAACTCCGTTTCAAAAAGTCATTTTCCCAAAAGTCCTTTTCCCAAAAGTCCTTTTTAACTCTAATAAGCTTAGCCAAACATGCCCTCAATATAAAAAAAAAAAGAATGGATCAAAATGGAAATTTGAAATATTTAAATCGAAAATCTCCAAAATACCCTGGTTAAAAATGATTTTTTTGGACGAAGTTAGGCAAAGTGATCAAAATGACAACAAAAGGAAAAAGTCAGGGACCTAGAGGAGAAAAAAACTATTTAGACTAAAATGACAAATTTGAACAAATCTCAAGACTAAAATGACAATTTACTAAAATAAAAACTCCTCAAGTAGTTGCCATCCCACCATTATATATCTGACAACTAAAGAACATCAATTTGGACATCCAAACAGCAACCGAAAAACCAAATTAAATCAAACAGAAGGTCCCGAACAGAAGGAGCTTCCGAAGAGAACAAAAACAACCGATAAACACATAAAAATAAAAGAGAACCCCACAGAACTGGATGGGACTACACATAATTATTTTTTGGGTTTAGGGGGTTTGTTAACCATAGGATTAAAAAATTTACCCGACTTTTACGGATGAGTGAAATATTGAGCTATACCGCTAATGTCTTTCTCAATATTTTCAACACAATAATCAGGGTCCAAACCAAAATCATACACTTATTCCTAAAGAAGTTCCCTTCACCATTTGCTTTAACCACTCCGGCGTCACTCATAAGGCAAGGCAATCAAGGATTTTTTTTTCTTTTTGTGCATCCGTGGTCCCATAATGTATCTCTTCCCATTCTGAACCATTAATAGATGAGTCATGAGCTGGGTTTCTATTTGCTTGCACTACAGTATCAACACCCGTATGATTTGGTGGGTACAAGTCCATGGGCACTGAGACAAGGTTGTTACATTTGTTGGCTTGGACGGTGTCAAAATAACAGGTATACACTGAATCAACTTTATTTATCAACCCTACGAATCAAATGGAAGAAAACAACATGCAACTAATACTTTTCTCGCGAGCAGATCATCAACACGATGATCTGTAACACTCTAACTCAGATCTGTTATAGTAATACTAGATCTCAACACGATGTCAAGAACTAACTAACAAGATCTAACCAAAAAAGGAAAACCCTAAGAGAGAGAACTGAGAGATGTAAAATATCTGAATATTTGGTAAAACTAAAACTCTGATGAGAAAAGCTTCCTTTTATACAAGTATCACACCGCCTCTTCATATCTGATCAACAAAGCCCATCCATCCACCATTCACTTTAGCCCAACAACTCATTAAGCCCAATAAACTCCAAGCCCAGTCCATCACATTATAACATGTCCAAGACAAATAACCCGTGTTACAAAATTACCAAACAAAAGTAATAAAAGTGAACTAAGAGAGAAAGTTATGATATTATTATGATATTTCAACACCCCTCACTTTTATTACTAAAAACATCCAAGTTAAGTTATGTTATGTAATTAACAAACCCTTGGTAAAAATATCATCCACTTATTTATCAGTTTTAACACCCACGGTCTTTACACAACCAGACAGAATTTTCTCTCTCAGGAAAAAAAAATCCAATTCAATTTTTTTGTCCTAGAATGAAATAAAGGATTAGCTGCAATAGAAATTGCAACACTGTTATCATAAAACAGAAACTTAACATTCAGCTCATTCAACAAGTTTGTAAGCCAAATAATTTCGCATGTCGCATTACACATCTCGGTACTCAGGTTCGGCTGTAGACCGAGAAATTGTTAACTGCTCTTTACTTTTCCAAGTAATTAAAGATGTACCCAGAAAAACACAATAGCCAATAACTGACTTTCTTTAAACTAAACACTTACCCCAATCTGAGTCTGCAAATGCATTTAACTCAGGGTTTAAGTTTTTAACAAACAAAATGCCTTTACCAGAAGACCCTTGAGATACCTTAAAACACTCATGGCTAACAACAAATGTGCTCTAGTCGGTTTATGCATAAACTGACTCAACAAATGTACTGAATTGAAAATGCCCGGCCTGATATATGAAAAATATATTAATCTACCTACTAAACGTTGATACCCAGTGAAATTTACAAAGTTTTCATTTTGTTTTTCACATAACGTAGTCACAACTTGGTTATGTTCAATAGGATTACTTACAGGCTTACAACCAGACATACCATATTCCGCGGGAAGTTCTAAAAAGTATTTTCTCTAAGAAAGACACAAACCATCGTTAACTTTAAAAACCTCAATACCTAAAAAATATTTCAATGTACCTAAATCTTTAATCTTAAACTTGGTTTGTACAAACTGCTTAACTTTTACAATTTCTTGTTCATTATTGCTAGTAATGAGAATATCATCAACATATACCAACGATAAAACAAATACATAATTAGATGATTTAACAAACATTGAGTTAACCCATGGCATTATAGCCTAGTGGTATCTTGGGGGTGGGATAAGGCTTATGACCATTAGGTCATGAGTTCGATTCCCACAAGGGGGTTTTTCCCATATTTATTGGGTTTCCTCCTGAATTGGTGTATAGGCATTATTGCCTAGTGGAGATGGATATGATCGGGTGGTTCCGCTGGTGGCACAATGATACTCCAGTGGTCCGTCAGTGATCCAAATTTGCCGTTCAAAAAAAAAAAAAAACAAACATTGAGTTATCACATCTGCTTTGAACAAACCCTAACTCAATTAAGACATTAACAAGTTTAGCATTCCACATCCTTGGATCTTGTTTTAGCCCATACAAGGATTTATTAAGCTTACAAACTCTAGTATCATCTTTAGAAAAATAGCCCTCACGTAATTCCGTATAAACATCCTCATCAAGATCACCATATAGAAAAGCATTATTAACATCTAATTGATAAACAGACCAACTATTGTTAACAGCTAATGCTAAAACAGTTCTAACAATAATCATTTTAACCACTGGAGAGAAAGTTTCGTCAAAGTTAATCACTTCTCTTTGACTATACCCTTTAGCAACCAATCTTGCATTATATCTTTCTATCTCTCCAGTTGATTTATACTTTATTTTAAATATCCACTTACACCCAATTAGTTTTCTATCTGAAGGTAAATCAACTAGATCCCATGTTTTATTTCTTTTTAAAGCCTCAATTTCATCATTCATATCACTGATCCAATTAGGATCATTACAAGCCTCATAATAGTGTTTAGGCTCAATAGATTTATTAAGCAAAGAAACAAAACAAAAATAACTCATGAGAAAGATGAGAATAATTAACAACCTTTTCTAACCCATAGTTTACTTTTCCTTCAATTACAAAATCATCAAGTTTTCTAGGAAATACAGAAGTCCTAGTTGACCTTCTAACCACAATTGAAGCAATAGAAGTCGTACTTGACCTGCTAAGTCTCGGGCTGTCCTGTAGCAGTATCAGAATCCTGGCCTGATTGCTGAGACTCATGAACATTAGACTCTACTTCTTGATTAACCCTTACTTTATCATTGGGAATACCTGATCCTTGAGACTGTTACTGTTCGGATACACCATGTTCATACAAATGAAAAAAGTTTAAAGAATTAACCTCTTTATCAACTTCATTATCAGTTTTACTCAAAATTTTTGACACTTTAAATGGAAAATTTGTTTCATAAAACCTCACATCTCTAAAATAGAAGATGTTTTTTTTGTTCTATATTCCATAATTTATAACCCTTATCAGCATGCCTACTAAATTTATCATGATTATTTAAAACAGTACTAAAACACAGGCATCCGAACACTCTAAGGTGTCCTAGAAACGGTTTAAACACGTGCATCATTTCATACGGTGACCTACCACTAAGCACAGAAGAAGGTGTCCTGTTAATTAGATAAGCTGCAGTTAGTATACACTCAGACCAAAACTTCACATGTAGATGACTTTGAAACAGTAATGCCCTAGCTACATTTAACAAATGTCTATGTTTCCTTTCCACAGTTCCATTTTGTTGTGGAGAGTAAACACAACTAGTCTGATGTATTATCCCATTTTTCAACACATACTCTTTTAAACGGTTATTTACAAATTCAGTAGCAGGGGCGGACCTAATGTAGTCCGAGGCGTAGCCTGGGCTACGGCTCAACTTTTATCCGGTAGTGTAAATTTTTTTTTTCGATTTTTATACTAAGGACACCCCTCAACAACAACAAGGACACCCCTCAAAAAAAATTTTACAAACTGAAATTAAGCCCAAAAAATACTGATTATATTGGCACAAATAACCAAATGATAGCCCAATACTAGTTAGCCCAAATAACAAAATAATAACCCAACGGTGCATTGGGCGGCATATTATTGAATGCAGGGATAATAAAAGGTCACGAGCAGAATTCGCAAGGATGATTACAATCGAAGTCACGAACAGAAATCACAGGAGGATTACATCGCATCGCTGATTCGCTGCATCGCACATCGCAGGAGGTCCAGGAGGATTAACAGAAATCACAGATTCCGACTTCCGCATTCGGCAATCGGCAGTCTGCCACTCTGCCTCCTTTCATCGGCCACCAGTCACGAGGTTTTATTAATACTTTCATAGTTTCATTTGTTTTATACTTTTGATTAATGATTAGTTTTATTAATATTAGTTAATGTTCTAGACTTCTAGTTTGATTAGTTTTTTTTATTGTTTCAGTTTTATTAGTTGGTTTAATAGTAGTTTTTTTAAAGCTTGTTTTTTTTTTCCAGTTTTATTAGTTGGTTTAACAGTAGTTTTATTAATACTTTCATTAGTTTTATAGTTGGTTTATTAATACTTTCATTAGTTTTATACTTTGTTACTTACCCGTTGAATTCTTTGATTGTTTGATTGTTTGAATTGATTGTGTGATTGTTTGAATCCTTCTAACGGTTTTTCTAAGTTTGACCCATCGAAGATATTGGCGTTTGCTAAGATGTACCCGGATGATTTTACTACACAAGAAATAGAGAGTCTTTTGGGTGATATTGAGTCTTTTCGTCACATAATAAGCGATGATGATAACTTTGAAGACTTGAATTGAATAAGTGATCTTGCGCGGTGTTATGGTTGAAACGGGAACGCATAGTTCTTGTCCTACAGTTTATCGGGTTGTTAAGCTAGCTTTGCTTTTACCGGTGGCAACCGCAACCGTTGAAAGATGTTTTTCGAAATTGAAGCTTGTGAAGACGGATTTACGCAATCTAATCGGCCCAGAATTCTTGAACAATGCTATGGTTTGTGCGGTCGAAAAGGATTTTTTAAGTGAAGTAACAGACGACGATGTGATGGATCGATTTCAAGCTATGAAAAAAAGAAGAGGACAAATCTATTAGGTATTTGTTTTACTTTATTTATGTATTATTGTTTTTTTTAATATTGTATGATTGCACGGTAAAAAAAAAATTTGGGATACCCCTGAATTAATGTTCTAGTTCCGCCACTGTTCAGTAGCATTGTCACTTCTAGATATCTTAACATGTTTCTCAAACTATGTATTAATCATTTTTATAAAATGAAACACATTGCCAAACACTTCATCCTTATGTCTCATAAGTAAACCCAAACAGACCTAGTAAAGTCATCTACTATAGTTACAAAATACCTAAAACCTTCTTTACTTTTAACTTTATATGGACCCCAAACATCTAGATGTGCCAAGTCACCCAAACTTTTTTATATTAATTCACTCGATGGAAAGGGTTCCTTATGTTGTTTGGACTCATGACATGTTTCACAAGGAGTAGTTTTATAAAAAAATGTTCAAGTTTAAATCATCTTTTAACACTTTTAACACAACTTTAGACGGATGACCCATCCTAGTATGCCAAAGATTAGTGACATTTGCATTATTGCAACTGAAACAATTAAACATAGAAGGCTAACCACAAAAATACAAACCATCATGTTGTTTACCAATCACTAGGATTTTCTTTGTTAAGAAATCCTGAAGACAACAAGTACTCTCATTAAACACAACATTTATTTTACGATGTTTCGCCAACTTATGTATGGATATAAGGTTGACACAACAAACACATCAAAGAGAATGGCCTCATTAGTTAATTTAATATCACCTGTTTTGTAACCAAAGCACTAGTACCATTTGTATGATTTACTTTAATATTATACTCAGACATATCTAATTGAATTATCTATTTTTTCTCATTCATAACCATGTGTTGGTTAGCTCTTGAATCACATATCCAACCCATTTAGAATTCAAGTTTGTAAAACAAAAAGAAGGTTTACTATTACTAGTCCAACAAAACAAACTAGAACTCCTACCTGATACATTACAGCTAACATTTCCTTCCTCGGATCTTTGATTTAACAAACTAAATAACTTTGTCACCTAATCAGACGACAAACTAGCATTATCAACTTTATTAAAATCACAATTATTACTCACAACTTGTTTCTTCCCTTGTGACGTGTGGTCGACGTCTCACTCAAATTTAATCCAAATACTACTAAATAGCTAGCGGTAAGTGGTTATCGAACACAGGGAGTTTGTGGAAAATGCTTTATCTAAATAGCTTTTGTAAAAGACTAAATTAAACTAAAATATAGAAAAGTAAATTCAAGGATTTGGTTGTTTGGTTTGATTAACTAAAATTAATTAAAAAGCACTTATCAAAGTTTTGGTTCGGGAATGAGAAGAGATGTTCTCCCCCGGTTTCAGGTTTCTACGAATGTTAAAAATGAGAGTTTAATCTGAGGTGAACTACATAGACATAGTTCGTGAATTTGCGTTTGATTGTGATAAAAGGGGACTGAGTAGTTGGATTAAAATAATGCAAGGTAGTCACCCGATGACCAGTTCAATATAGCCAACCCTGAATCCCTCCCAATAAATCTCGATTGCCAACGGCACCAAGAAATGATGGTTCTGAACACAAAGATCAACAATATCAACAACTACGAATCAAACTCATAAACACCATAGCAACATAATCAAAAAGATTAAAAACTATCTCAAAAACAACATAAACAGTCATAAAACATTCAATTCAAAACCTTACCATCCGGAGGAAAACATACGAAACTTAGCCACACATAACTCGGTTCGTCATCACTTCAATTCTAATGTTCATATGAATCGAATAATGAAAAGCATTGATTACAACCCCAAAATAGTCTTCTTGTCACCCAAAATCGCCTCCAAGCTGCTCCAAAACCGTCCACAATGATAGGATAATCAAAAGTCTCATCAAATTGTCATTAAAAGTGATGGGTTACATTTTCCCTCAGGGCCTACCGTAAGCTACGGTAGCTACCGTAGTTTACAGTAGTGTCACACCCCGATATTTCCACCTATGATCGGTGGGCCCGGTGGGGAGTATCGTGACGTAGTTGATATCATCATAGTCAAATATACATAATTTAATGCACAGCGGAAGTCTAGGAAGAAAATATTGATACAAACTGAAATGCAAAGTATAAATAAAATTTTATACAAACGGTTGTGAGTAGATCCCCAGGTGGATCTAGAGTAGAATACACATTATTGTTCAACAGACTTTAAGCACTACGAACTTGCAAGATTCCTTAATTAGAGCTCAGGAGCTTCCAGCCAATTTCGCGTAGTACCTGCCACTTAGTCTTTTTAAAAAATACGTCAGTTTACACTGGTAAATACAATTAATTGACTCATTTGAAAAGTGTTTACAAAATTGGTTTGGATGCACAAGGCATAAAATCTTTTATAACTTGGGACATTTTATTTAAAATAATCATGTATACAGATTTATATGTTTGTCGACCGTTCAGGGCCGGTACAAGATTAATAGACACAACACAAGTATAGGCCCAAAACAAGTTTCCTTACGAGTGAGATACCGTTTATACATACGTGTCACACTCCGACCACGTAAAACAACAAAACGTGGCGGAATCGTCGGGGAGTGTTGTAACAGAGTCATTGTTTCATAACACATGGAAAATTTAAATTTTGTTTTATTGATTAAAAGAGTTACAATGTCTCAACAAATAAAGAAATATAACATAATTAACTAGTCTTGCATCTTTTATTGTCACTAAGGCCCAAGTCCGCCTAAGTGTATCTTGATCAATCCTATGCATCATATCCTGAAACACATGTGAAATAGGTACGTCAGCATAAAAATGCCTGTGAGATACATAGGTTTTGTGAAAATAGGATTCATGACTTATAAGTTTAGAAAAAGGTTGTTTAACAAAAGTCAGTCATTATCCTTGTAAAATGTTTTGTTTTATAAATCATTAGAAAAGCGATAATAAATCGGATGATATGTATATTAAAAGAATAATGTATGGTTAAATAAATAACCAAGTAAAATAAGTTGTATAAAATAAACTGTTTTGTAAAACAATGTTTTGTGAAAAATGTGTTATTTGTGTAAAATGTTATATGTCTAAACTGAAATGATTTAAATAACGCTACGATATGTAATATCATACAAGCACTTATATATAGGAAGTACCAGCGGCGTATCCACCATGCTTGTATCATATTACACACACCTCGTTACTTAAATCACTTTACCCAAACAAACCACCAATGTAAATTGCCCATGTTTAAACCATTTGTCAAATGTATTTGTGTAAACCATGTCAAAATATCTATGTCAAAATACAGTCCAGGAAATATGTATATCAATATCAAAATGTCTATGTCGAATGTCAATGTGTAAACAAAATGTCATGTATGGCAAGTGAAATATATATATATATGCATATATATCCACTGAGCCATAGGTAAAAAAAATGCACAAAACAATGTATTAAAGTAAAACGTGGTTTAAATCAACGTTATGTTTTGTGGAAATGCCTGCTATACTGAATACAAACATTTATGCGGTATTTGTGAAAATGCATACATCCAAGCCTTGTGACTGTGGTGATAAAACCTTTAAACAAATTAAAGATCTATCTGTGTTATGTTTTATCGAATTCGGTCGTTCCTTCCATCCAAACATACCTAGGATGTCAGGAACGGGAGTTGTCAATTCCTATGGTACCATTACCTACTAACGAGCGGCTTAGCTAATGTTAATGAATGTATATGGTCCCATTTAAACAAACCAAATGTCATATCAAAATGTAAGCATGTGATGAAATGAAAATGTACTAAGTATGATGAATATACATAGCATGAAAAGGTAATGTAAAACAATGCACTAAGTATGCACTAAATAGACATACATAGCGTGAAATGTAATGAAAACAATGTACTAAGTATGCGCTAAATGAACATACATAGCATAAAATGTCATGTAAAACGATGTACTAAGTATGCTACAAAGGACATACATAGCAAAAACACAATGAAATCATGTACTAATAATGTACTAATGAACATAGCAAATATATGATTTGGAGACATGGAAAGCATGAAAATAACAAGTAGTCACATGTGTTTCACCCCAAAATGTTTGAAAAACAGTAAAAGAGGGGTCTATGTACTCACTTGAGGGTGCTTAGAAGTCTTGAACAACAACCAAGCAAAGCTAGAGGGATCACGGAAATCAAACGGCACCTAATATAGGTAACTACATTAATAAACGGACCTATTCGGAGGATCGGGTAGCATGAGGGTTCGTAAACCAAATGAGTGTAGGAACTCATGTAATATGGTTCAACAAAGCCTACATACTAAAACAAAACTTATCCTAAGTGCTTTTGACCCATCACGACCCGTTTAGGTAGCTTATGCTACTTTAACGCGTCGTTCTCGTGAAATGCGTTCGGACCGCTTAACTAGTCCAATGACAAGTAAAATATGCCTTAACATGTCTAATATAGTTACCTAACCAGTTTAGATGTCAAAATTTAGGTTACATATGCTTAAAATGAATTTATGCGTAAAAAGGGTATTTTGGTAATTTTCCTAAGGCATATAAACTACCTATCATACAACTACTTAAAAGACGTGACCATAAGGTATAACCTCGAAAGGTTATTCCCTATACAACTATGCTCACCTAAAGTGTTTGGTCGGATCCTAATGATCGACCAAATGGGTTGGGTTCGAAAGTATAAGCGATTGTTTAGATCGCTTACCTTATGACCCTAGACAAGCACAAATCTAAAAGTGACGAGCTAAACATGTTAAAACATGTTTAACGAGGTTTAAAAATAGGTTTGGTATCAAAACAAACAGTTTTGATACCCACAAGTAGTTTGGTTACAAAATACGCGAGAACACGCATTTTGGCCGAAACTACGACTCGTCACTGAGCCTAGATAACGTGGCAATCAGTAGGTATAGTCACTAGGGACTATAACCATCGTGATTACGCTCACGTTATGAAGTTCAAACGAACTTCGCATTGACCATAAACTGGTCAATGCAGAAAGTCAAACGCAGTTTGACTTTAATGCTAAAACGAATGAAAAGAACGAAAGAATACTTACAGAGGGTCCCCGCAAGTATTTGATCCGATTCACTCTCAGGTAGGAAGCATATACTTCCACTTAGAGAGCAAGAATCAGATTCAAATTGTGGGTTTGAGCAAATGGGGTGGAGGGGTATGTATAGGAAAGCTAGAACCGTTAGGATCGTTTATCGGGAAACGAGCTTTGATCTAGACCCTCCACTTGGGCCCATTGTTTTACAAAACCATTAGAGCCCATAGATTAAGCCCCTTGTTTGCCAAAAACCATTTGCAAGTGGGTTACAAGAGTATAACAGCTGTTAACAGCTAGAAAAACAGATTTTTGCAGATCTGGGAGGGCCACGGGGGCCGCGTAAACATGTACATAATCTTATGCGGGCCGCCTGGGAGTTACAGTTTAGAAACAAGTTTACATAATGACAGTTTCAGTCCCTGTTCGTGTTTAAAGCCATTTCCGACATGTTTAAGGCCCGTCAAGCCAACTTTAAGGCCCTAAAATGATGCCTAAACATTGTGGACATGAAACATGCTCGAAAATATGCCGGGTGTCGGTTTGTTTGGTCGTACGATCGCGATGTTCGCTTAATTACGACGGAATGCGCATAAGCGCGAAAAATGATCCAAATTGCGCGACGAATGTATTTTTCTCATGCCAAACACTAAAATAAAATATTTTAATGCTTACATAAATTTTTGGATGTCCGGATGTATTCAGAACGTAAGTTATGCGCGAAAATGCAAACTTATGCACTTTTTGACGCTTTTAGTCCCTGAATGAGCATAAAGTTTATTTTAGCACACCGAACCCCTCAAAGCCTATTTCTAAGCTATGTAAAGGATATTTAGGGTGTGTTTAACTTATGATCAAGTTCTGGAATGTCCGTTACAGTACAAATTGGCATACTTTCGCAGTTTGTCGAATTTAGTCCCTGTAAGCGAATAAACTTGATTTCAGCACACCAAACCTTCCGAAACTTATTTCCAAGTTATGTAAAGGTTATTTAAGGTATGTTAAGCCTATGTTACTATTCCGGAGTGTTTGTTGCATTAAACTGGTTACATTTACGCATCAGTGCGCGTATAACTTTCCAGAAAGCGATTTAAAGCCCGAAATCGAACAAGAATTGATATGTGCAATTGATACACATATTTATACAAAATCCAAAGTATGAAATATAATTTTTCATTATTTTGTTATTTGTTTGATGGCCGTGGAGGCACAGGTGTCACAGTCTCCTCTATTTCAGGAAATTTCGTCCATAAATTTATTTTAGAGGAAACTTTAAACATGAAGTTGAAAAGATCAAACAATACTGGTTAGAGTCCAGAATTTCTTGTAACTTTAAATAACATCAAGCTTACAATGTAGGAAGGACACTTATATACAAGTATATAAAGCGTTATTGGTGCGTCCACCGTACCTTCATTACAATGTTCACGTTTCGTTATTGTTGCCACTATTGGTTCTTACACATAATAAATCTTACTGGGTTCCTGTGCACTGAATTTCATAATTATGTATGCATCCATAATTACGTAATTCCTTGCATAGTCACGTAGTGCATCTTATAATGTGTAGGGGAAGAAAATAATGAACGAACTTGTGATGATTGTGACTAGACCACCATAGGGTCCTTTTAACTAAATCAATAAATGATTTAAATGGACTACCAAGGAGTCTTTTCAGCTTATATCATCACATGTTATTCTTAACCAGATTTTGAATCAATCTCTCTGACAAGACCACTCAAGGGGTCTCTTTGAAAGATGGAATGATACTGTATAATCCAAGGGTCTTAACGATTACGTAGAAGCCCATTAAGGATTTAAGGTAGTACCTTTTTGAATATCCTTCTACAAATCTCTCATATGAAGATATGAAAGATTCTACGAGGATTTGGATAACGAATATCCAGAGTATACAAAAACACAAAAATGCATAAAAACACATAATGCATAAACACATAGTCACATAACCACAAAATTGTTTAACTTGATTTGTTATCATTTAGTTAATTTGTTTTTGTTAATAGCGCACATGCATTTAAAGCACACTAGGAATCCATTCCGTGGTTTTCATTTGGTACTTTAAACATTATCAAGAATCTAACTATGAAGATAGAAAGATCTTAAAGAGAAGATTCGATTTCGATTATAAGGAACAGAAATGTTCGAATTAAAGTACACAAGGAATCCAACTAAGGACTCTGATTTGAAAGATAATCATCCACAAGGGTCTAATTGTGAAGATAAAAAGTTCCCATATGGATTTTAGAAGTTGAAGATGTTTTGAAACCTTGCACTGGATGTGCTTAAGTCAAAACATGAAGTAGAAATGCTTATGAAGTTGGGATGCTAGATATGCCAAAGCGACATATGAAGCGGAATTTGAAGGTTAAGTTAATGTATGAGATAATGTTTTTGAAAACTATGCATGGGGTTTCTTTCAAAGATGTGTTTAAATGTTTTTGAAATCTTACATAATACTTTTGAAATCATACGTAGGTGTATCAGATAAAAATCATGCTAGGTGAAATTTTTGAAATTATGTATAAGGTTTTTGAAAATATGAATAATGCTCTTTGAAATCATGCACTTGATATAAGTAATCATACTGTATTAATAATATTTTGAAATCATGAAGGTTGTTTTTGAAAACATAGATAATGTTTTTGAAATCATGCATTTGATATGTTAAGTAAATACACTATATTAAAAATGTTTTCGAAAAATGTTTTTGAAATCAGGAAGGTTGTTTTGAAAATTTATGTTATGCATGTTGAAAAATCAGAATGTAATGGGTATGAGATTTGAAAATATCCTCAGTTATTTAACCAGGGATTCAAAGGCACAGATGTGCGAATAGCACGATTACTCATAATGTCACTTCATTTCATGTACTTCATTTCTTAGAACGAAACAAGTACTTAGAACTTTCGAGGAAATTATGAGCAATCACTTAAAAGAGAGAATCATAAGAGTAGTTTGTAAGGAACATAGTTCCTTAATGCAGGTATTATTGAGAAATGCCATACACACATGTAACTACACTTGTATATCAGAATTGTGAACAACAATTTATTTATAAACAAAACAGATTGTTTCACATTACAGGAAAACAGAAGAAACAAAAGCATAAGAAAGCATCATCTTCTTATCAGCCAACTGCTCATCCGTGGGTTGGATTTGCATTAGCAAGCTTTGGGCATTTATTCACGAAATGACCCATCTTGCCACAGTTGTAGCACGATCCAGGTGGAAAGCGAGCTTGAGTAGGATTGGCTTGTGGTTGATTTGGACCACCTTGGATTGGGTTACTTCGACAAGCACTTGCCAGGTGACCAACTCGCCCACATGATATACACAGACAACATTGTAAGTAAGATTGGTGATGCCCCTTACATTTGTTGCATAACGGTGTCGTTCCCTTGTATTGCTTCTTAGCAGGTGGTGTGGCCACCTGGCTAGGTCCTGCTTGATTTGGTGCAACGACTGGAGAATTCTTTGAAGCTTTACGTTTCTTCGGTTTTGGTGAAGGCTTGGCTTCTGTTTCCTTCGATGGCTCCTGCGTGGCTTCCTTCTGGAGTCAATACATGGCAGTAGCTAATTCGACAGTCTTCAGGACTACTTCGCCTATTTGTTGGGCAAATTTGGCTGTTTGCTCGGACATTTGACCGTTGTTGAGAGGAAGAGACATTCTAGAAGAAAATGAAAGACATAGGAAGAAACAAGTGAAAGGTTATCGGATAATTAAAACGAAATGGCAACGCATAGAATTTGCGATCATTTGTTGGTTACCAAAGGCAAACAAATGAGACGGTGACTAATCAAAGTAAACGGGTCATATTAATGTATCACTGAAGACATGCTCGCCTATAAGTGAACACTCACCCCAAGAGTTCCCAGGTAAGAGTGACTGGTCCGATAGTGCGGATTTGTACGAACACTCTAGCCTTAGACAGAAAACTCAGGGTACAGGCATTCACCCTTCCAGTTTGCACATGTTCACATTATAAGACCCAAACTTTGATGAGATTTTTAAAACTTAGAGGGTTCAAAACCTAGTAATTAATCATCCTAGAACAGATGATTGCTTTTCAAAGCGGTTTTGAAATTTATGTTCTTGTTATGGTTGTCGCCTAAGGATAGGTGACGGTATTGTTTTATGACTAAACGCAAGTAAACTCGCGTTAGGGTCCTAGGAAGGTTATAGACTAGGTCAAAGGATTACTAATAACCTAATTCCCTATAACCATGAGCTCTGATACCAACTTTTCTTTCACACCCCGACCACGTAAAACAACAAAACGTGGCGGAATCGTCGGGGAGTGTTGTAACAGAGTCATTATTTCATAACACATGGAAAATTTAAATTTTGTTTTATTGATTAAAAGAGTTACAATGTCTCAACAAATAAAGAAATATAACATAATTAACCAGTCTTGCATCTTTTATTGTCACTAAGGCCCAATTCCGCCTAAGTGTATCTTGATCAATCCTATGCATCATATCCTGAAACACATGTGAAAATAGGTACGTCAGCATAAAAATGCCTGTGAGATACATATGTTTTGTGAAAATTGGATTCATGACTTATAAGTTTAGAAAAAGGTTGTTTAACAAAAGTCAGTCATGATCCTTGTAAAATGTTTTGTTTTATAAATCATTAGAAAAGCGATAATAAATCGGATGATATGTATATTAAAAGAATAATGTATGGTTAAATAAATAACCAAGTAAAATAAGTTGTATAAAATAAACTGTTTTGTAAAACAATGTTTTGTGAAAAATGTGTTATTTGTATAAAATGTTATATATCTAAACTGAAATGATTTAAATAACGCTACGATATGTAATATCATACAAGCACTTATATATAGGAAGTACCAGCTGCGTATCCACCATGCTTGTATCATATTACACACGCCTCGTTACTTAAATCACTTTACCCAAACAAACCACCAATGTAAATTGCCCATGTCTAAACCATTTGTCAAATGTATTTGTGTAAACCATGTCAAAATATCTATGTCAAAATACAGTCCAGGAAATATGTATATCAATATCAAAATGTCTATGTCGAATGTCAATGTGTAAACAAAATGTCATGTATGGCAAGTGAAATATATATATATATATATATATATATATATATATATGCATATATATCCACTAAGCCATAGGTAAAAAAATGCACAAAACAATGTATTGAAGTAAAACGTGGTTTAAATCAACGTTATGTTTTGTGGAAATGCATGCTATACTGAATACAAACATTTATGCGGTATTTATGAAAATGCATACATCCAATCCTTGTGACTGTGGTGATAAAACCTTTAAACAAATTAAAGATCTATCTGTGTTATGTTTTATCGAATTCGGTCGTTCCTTCCATCCAAACATACCTAGGATGTCAGGAACGGGAGTTGTCAATTCCTATGGTACCATTACCTACTAACGAGCGACGTAGCTAATGTTAATGAATGTATATGGTCCCATTTAAACAAACCAAATGTCATATCAAAATTTAAGCATGTGATGAAATGAAAATGTACTAAGTATGATGAATATACATAGCATGAAAAGGTAATGTAAAACAATGCACTAAGTATGCACTAAATAGACATACATAGCGTGAAATGTAATGAAAACAATGTACTAAGTATGCGCTAAATGAACATACATAGCATAAAATGTCATGTAAAACGATGTACTAAGTATGCTACAAAGGACATACATAGCAAAAACACAATGAAATCATGTACTAATAATGTACTAATGAACATAGCAAGTATATGATATGGAAACATGGAAAGCATGAAAATAACAAGTAGGCACATGTGTTTCACCCCAAAATGTTTGAAAAATAGTAAAAGAGGGGTCTATGTACTCACTTGAGGGTGCTTAGATGTCTTGAACAACAACCAAGCAAAGCTAGAGGGATCACGGAATCAAACGACACCTAATATAGGTAACTACAATAATAAACGGACCTATTCGGAGGATCGGGTAGCATGAGGGTTCGTAAACCAAATGAGTGTAGGAACTCATGTAATATGGTTCAACAAAGCCTACATACTAAAACGAAACTTATCCTAAGTGCTTTTGACCCATCACGACCCGTTTAGGTAGCTTATGCTACTTTAACGCGTCGTTCACGTGAAACGCGTTCGGACCGCTTAACTAGTCCTATGACAAGTAAAATATGCCTTAACATGTCTAATATAGTTACCTAACCAGTTTAGATGTCAAAATTTAGGTTACATATGCTTAAAATGAATTTAAGCGTAAAAAGGGTATTTGGGTAATTTTCCTAAGGCATATAAACTAACTATCATACAACTACTTAAAGGACGTGACCATAAGGTATAACCTCGAAAGGTTATTCCTTATACAACTATCGTCACCTAAAGTGTTTGGTCGGATCCTAATGATCGACCAAATGGGTTGGGTTCGAAAGTATAAGCGATTGTTTAGATCGCTTACCTTACGACCCTAGACAAGCACAAATCTAAAAGTGACGAGCTAAACATGTTAAAACATGTTTAACGAGGTTTAAAAACAGGTTTGGTATCAAAACAAACGGTTTTGATACCCACAAGTAGTTTGGTTACAAAATACGCGAGAACACGCATTTTGGCCGAAACTACGACTCGTCACTGAGCCTAGATAACATGGCAATCAGTATGTATAGTCACTAGGAACTATAACCATCGTGATTACGCTCACGTTATGAAGTTCAAACGAACTTCGCATTGACCATAAACTGGTCAATGCAGAAAGTCAAACACAGTTTGACTTTAACGCTAAAACGAATGAATAGAACGAAAGAATACTTACAGAGGGTCCCCACAAGTATTTGATCCGATTCACTCTCAGGTAGGAATTATATACTTCCACTTAGAGAGCAAGAATCAGATTCAAATTGTGGGTTTGAGCAAATGGGGTGGAGGGGTATATATAGGAAAGCTAGAACCGTTAGGATCGTTTATCGGGAAACGAGCTTTGATCTAGACCCTCCACTTGGGCCCATTGTTTTACAAAACCATTAGAGTCCATAGATTAAGCCCCTTGTTTGCCAAAAACCATTTGCAAGTGGGTTACAAGAGTATAACAGCTGTTAACAGCTGGAAAAACAGATTTTTGCAGATCTGGGAGGGCCACGCGGGCCGCGTAAACATGTACAGAATCTTACGTGGGCCGCCTGGGAGTTACAGTTCAGAAACAAGTTTACATAATGACAGTTTCAGTCCCTGTTGGTGTTTGAAGCCATTTCCGACATGTTTAAGGCCCGTCAAGCCAACTTTAAGGCCCTAAAATGATGCCTAAACATTGTGGACATGAAACATGCTCGAAAATATGCCGGGTGTCGGTTTGTTTGGTCGTACGATCGCGATGTTCGCTTAATTACGACGGAATGCGCATAAGCGCGAAAAACGATCCAAATTGCGCGACGAATGGATTTTTCTCATGCCAAACACTAAAATAAAATATTTTAATGCTTACATAAATTTTTGGATATCCAGATGTATTCAGAACATAAGTTATGCGCGAAAATGCAAACTTATGCACTTTTTGACGCTTTTAGTCCCTGAATGAGCATAAAGTTTATTTTAGCACACCGAACCCCTCAAAGCCTATTTCTAAGCTATGTAAAGGATATTTAGGGTGTGTTTAAGTTATGATCAAGTTCTGGAATGTCCGTTACAGTACAAATTGGCATACTTTCGCAGTTTGTCGAATTTAGTCCCTGTAAGCGAATAAACTTGATTTCAGCACACCAAACCTTCCGAAACTTATTTCCAAGTTATGTAAAGGTTATTTAAGGTATTTTAAGCCTATGTAACTATTCCAGAGTGTTTGTTGCATTAAACTGGTTACATTTACGCATGAGTGCGAGTATAACTTTCCAGAAAGCGATTTAAAGCCCGAAATCGAACAAGAATTGATATGTGCAATTGATACACATATTTATACAAAATCCCAAGTATGAAATATATTATTTAATTAGTTTGGTATTTGTTTGATGGCCGTGGAGGCACAGGTGTCACAATACGCAACTGTCAGGTGTATGCCAACACCCCGTGCTTAAGCCGTGACCATTTCTAATGAATGAGCCGAGGATATCCAGGACACAGTCATTAACCCCCCAAAGGCATTGCATCAGACATATTAAAATGGGTTCTCTCAATGATTTAACCACTAATTGATTAAATATTCAATACCCGACCAAGCGGTAATAATTTACCGTATCCCAAGCCCGTATAAGGGAAAATAAGTTAAAAGTATTTACCTAAGCTAAAATGTAATTTATTCTCAGCCGTATATTCTAATCAGCAAGTGTAGGTAGCTTTTACTGGGCTCCTAATCTGGAATGAATGTTTTAATATCCTATTAGATTTCCTAACGGGTCGTATTTAAATTTAAACTTAGACCGGTTAGTTTTAATGAAAAGTTTACGGTACAAAACGCAAGATTAAGCGAAGACCGGATTAGAATGTGATTTAGACCCAACAAGTATGAAGACTTGTATAAAATGGGTAAACTAAATACTTTCTGGATTTTGAAGTAAAAGAAATAAGGTTTGACCCGTTTCGGTTAATTTATGCAAACTAGTTACATAAACCGAACCGAACGCGTATATGCATAATGGGTAACCGAAAGAGTCATGTACAAGTTCCATAAGTTAATATGCTTTAAATATGATATGATATCAGTAGGATATCTTCCATTATGCCCAAAACGAATTTAAAACCAATTTAAGCCCCGTAAGGGTATTTTGGTCATTTTAAAGTTTATAAAAGAGGTTAAATAGCAATCTGAGGTTCTGGTCTAAAATATACAGTAAAAATGTTAATTTTATCAAGTTACATCAGTAGGATATCATACATATGTGAGGTTTATCATTTATGGCCAAACTATGCACCGTATGGGCATTTTGGTCATTTCACATATGCTTTTAAGGTCAAATTTGGAAATATGAGTTCAAGACTTATACTTACTATTAAAGTATAAAAATTTATTTTTAAAATCAGTAGGTAACAAGTCTTGGGGTACTAAATATGGTTTTAAACCATACTATGCGCCTGTTTCGCATAAAAGTCGGTATTTGACGATATTCGGGTTGTTTAAGGAAATCTGAGATTTTGATCAGTCTCAAGTGTTTAAAATACTTTATTTAACATATGATATCAGTAGGAAAATGTTTGGTATGCAAATCATATGTTAAACTCATTTTATTAACAAAAAGGGCTTTATCGTCAATTACCGAATTTATGCTAGAACTCTATGCTATGGCCAATATAAAATTTGACAAAAATTTCCAAAAATCCATAAATATTATATCATAACAGTGGGTAGCAAGTTTGGTGCCAAAAATTGGGTTTAAATATGATTTATGCCGAAAATGCCATTTAATTAACAAAAAGCTTTTGTTTTACGATATCTTGCATAACTTTCATTTTAGACCATAAACTGATGTCAAATTTTTAGGACATACCTATATATCAGTAATAAAACTTTTTGTCCTATCACATTTTCAAAAATCTCGTTTTAATATCAAAAGGGCATAATGGTCCATTTTTAAGCATTTAACGGAAACATGCAAATGATTTAGATTTCTATGGGACCGTATAGTATAACATTAGACGGTTATACTAACATATAATGTGATCCCAAAGGAACCCTAAGGCATAACTAAACTAAGATAAATCGGGTCAGAATTGAAAGTCAAAGCAAAAGTCAACTTTTGCGACTTTCGGTTGCGAACCGAGCCTAAACTCAGAATTATCGGGTTGAACATGCCTAGACATGTTCAATTAATAATTACCAAGTTATTAAAGTGACAAAACTGATTTTATAGCTTCCACATCATCAGCGATGAATTTTATTTAAAAATTGACCCGTTTGACTTTTATTTTAATTACTTTAACCCGACAATTAACTAAGTAAACGTGATAATTAGGAGGTGCTCTTTTGAGGGTTTAATACCTACCTAATTACGATCACGTAGCCATGTTCGTTGCGAACAATGGCTCGATCGTTTATGGTCTAGCTAAAAGTCAAAGCGTTTATCGTAAACGCTTGACTTTTCGGCTTTTAAGCCAAACAAAAATAAACTCGTCACGAAAGGACACTTACATATGGTCATTAGGACTGAATTAAACTCAGAAGAGGTTCCAAAACAATCAGGATACTCAGATTTGAGAGATAGCAAGAAATCAAGAATGATATGCAAGTGAACTATGAGAAATCCTTTGCCTATTTATAGATTTTTAGATTTGATTGGATGATGACAAGTGTTGGAATGGATTGTGAGATGATTACAGGTGTCTTACCAGGTTTTAATACCATCAAAGAGCCCATAGATAAGAAATATGAGTGCATGGGTTTTATATAAATGGAATACAGCAAGAAAATCAATTAAAAAAATAAAAATCTGCAGATGCGGGCTCTCGCGGCCCATGTAATAGTTGGCCAGCTCGTTCACGGCCCACCACCGAATCGGGCCAAGTTAAAAGTTTGGCAGCATGCGCAGAATTGGTCCCTGTGATTTACTTCGCACATATAAACAATAATAACAACTGAAAATGGTGTTTTAGATGATTCGAGAAGTGCAGCTCAACAAGTTCTCGGCTCATGACTCATGCCGGGTCCAGAAATAAGTTTGAGGTTATGGCAGGAAGGGTCCTCCTAAGTTTTTATGCACACACTAACTTTCCAAAGTTGATGTTTTTGGCACATGATGATAAAATTCTTATGAAACGCTATAATATGGTAGAATATTTCTAATGGCCAACCTTACACGCATTTAGTAGTACGACCAAGGATAGCGGAGTTTCTGGTTTAATCAAAAGGTCTCTCAACGGCGTAGTTTCGCAAGTCGTCGCTTTTAGTCCCTTAATCACACAAAGTAGCGCGTAATATCGTTTAACGATATCTAAGTCTTTCGTGGTCCATATTGAGTATTCCCTAGCATGTTCTTAAATATTACAACGCTCCCGTTCGCTTAAATGGTCACCCCAAGGCGTAGATTTAAAAGTTGACGCTTTTGGTCCCTCTAATGCGCAAACTTACGCATATCATCGTTAAATAGCATCAACACCCTATCTAATCCATATTTGGCATTCTCGAGAGTATTATTAAACATCACGATGTTTCGGGGTCGTTAAAAGGTGATTCAAATGTATAATTAAACATATTGACGCTTTTAACCCCTTTAACTTGCAATGTTGCGCGTAACGTCACTTATAGGCATAAAAGTCTTAGATGGCCAATATTTGGCATTCCCGAGAGTATAATCAAACATTATGAAGTTCTCGGTTTGTTGAAAGGTCACTCGGAGGTAAGAATTAACATGTTGACACTTTTAACCCTTCGTCGCACAAACTTTCAATTAATTACGCAAACGGCTACTCTCGATCAACAAGTGCCTCATTTGTGAATATGAATACCGTGTAACGTCATTCGGAGGCTTATATTAAGCATATTGACACTTTTAGTCCTTTTGTATTCAAAGTTTTTTATTTTTCGCAAAAATAGTCCTTCCAATTCAACGTTTCACTTTATTAGGGTTTAGTATACGTGTCAACATATCATTGGACGTGATTTTACGAGGTATTACAGGTAGCTTTCAAGTTGCTACGGTGGGTCTCTACTGCCTTACAGTGGAAGAAAAATGTTGGGGGCTACCGTAATTTACGGTAGCTACCGTAAGCTACGGTAGGTTTCAGCATGCAATTTTGTTTTCTTCATAACTTTTTCGTTTCAACTCCGTTTCTTCACCGTTTTTACCTATGTTCTCGTAATTTCGTCCTCTATCATGATACCTTCTTAATTCTTCAATTCCAATAAATTATTTTCTTCATTTATGCTCCATCTTTCAATTCTCCAATCCAGTCGCGCCTATTCGAAGCTTCTTTTCCACACTTTTAAGCTCCGAATGTACCTGAAACACAAGAAAACATAGTCATCTAATTCTAGACAATTACTCGATTAAATGTAGGATTAAAATACCATTTATAGTACTTAAGGGTCGTCCTACGGACTACCCGTCACCTTGATTAGACTTAGATTTCATCCAAGGAGGATACCCAATAAGCTCAAAATATTTGTCAACATAATGACCAAGATTATTGCAATTAGAACACTTCAAATTTTGATTAGGATTTTTGTTAAATTTTATCTTGTTATCAATACCAGTATTAGACTTAGACAAAAAAACCAATAGTTTGTTCCTTTGACACAGTAACATTTGAGTTTCTATGAGACTCTTCCCTGGACACAATAGGGAATGCTTCCTTTATACTAGAAAGAGGTTCTCTAATAAGCAAAGTTGTTGTAACAGGTTGATATACATTATCTAGACCCATCAGGAATTGCATCAACTTAACCAAATGATTAAATTATTAAAGTGAATTCAAGCATCACATGTACACACAGGAATCTTCAAAATATGATTTAACTTTTTCCACATAATGTTCAATTTATGATAATAGTCTGCAACTGATAGACCATTTTGACAGAATATATTAATCTTTTAATACAAGTCAAATACTACACACCGATCTACTTTATCTTAAGTGTCCCTAAGTTCCTTCCAAACCTCAATAGCAGATTTGGAATAAACATAACCTAAGTAAAGTTCTTCAGACACAGAGTTTATAATCCAAGTTTACACAACAAAATTACATTTTCCCATTGTGTTGCAAGAACATCATACTGGTTTCACAAATGTTCCATCAATAAACACAATCTTATTTTCTAACCCTTAATGCAAGAATCATAGCATTAGACCAAGCTGTATAATTTTCTGTTCTTTTTAATTTCACACTAACCACAATCAAATTTGTAGAATCACTAACATGTAAGTACAAAGGGTTATCAGGTTCTACTTTACTTATCATTGTTTCACCAAATAGATTCACTAAGTCAGCCATGATAAAACAACTAACAAGAATAACAAGAACCACAAGAAGAACAGACAATCAAGTACCGACCAAGATAAACACCACAATAAATCACACATGTAAAACCAATAATTCAACACTACAAAACTATGCCAGAGACCAGATAGTAGGTTCTTCACACAAGGTGCATACCCAGTCCTTAACACAGAAGTTGTATACTAAACTACTAAGTATATAAAACAAGATTGAAAAACACCACAGAGAAACAATAATCACAAATATCACGAAATAAATGCAAGATAGTGTACCCTCCCTGTGTCCCAAATTAACCACTGGCCTGACTAGTCCAGCAACAATTCCTAAATGCAAGAATATAAAAGAACAGACAATATTTCATGGAGCAATCTCACCAAGATAGCAAACCCAAGTTAGGGTTTCTACAAATTTGGTTAGGATTTTACAATATTTGAGGATTGAATCCTAACTAAAGCGGAAGCTTCCAAGATGCCCTTTCCAAGATACACGCAGCCTTTAAGTTTTCAAGATTGACAACACTTTCACCAAATCTCTGAAGTTGGCAAACTCTTTGTCCACCAAGACTCTAGATCAACCTTCAACAACAGAACATAATCACCCGAATCTCGAAAGATCTACACAGAACTAAGGTAATACACCATGAAGAAAGAAAACACCCCAAATAATATGAAACCCTAACATGGATAATCACAATCGATAACAAACAATGAAAGCAAACAACCCATAGATTACTGATGGCTTTGATACCAAATAACAGGTATCAGCTGAATCAACTTTATTTATCAACCCTATGAATCAAATGAAAGAAAACAACACACAACTAATACTTTTCTCACTAACAGATCATCAACACGATGATCTGCAACAATCTAACTCAGATCTGTTATACTACTACTAGATCTCAACATGAGATCAAAAACTAACTAGCAAGATCTAACCAAAAAAGGAAAACCCTAAGAGAGAGAACTGAGAGATACAAAATATATTAATGTGTGGTAAAACTAAAACTCTGATGAGTTCAACTTCCTTTTATACAAGCATCACACTGCCTCTTCATATCTGATCAACAAAGCCCATCCACTCTTCACTTTAGCCCAACAACTCATTAAGCCCAATGAAAATCCAAGCCCAATCCGTCATATTATAACATGTGCAAGACAAATAAACATGTGTTACAAAATTACCAAACAAATGTAATAAAAGTGAAATAAGAAAAGTGAACTAAGAGAGAAAGTTATGATATTATTATTAGAGTAAATTATGATTTTGACCTTGTGGTTATATCACTTTTACCCTATTAGCCCAAAAAGAAACCTTATGTCATCTGTACCCCCAACGTCTCTTTATTTAACTATTTTGGCCCCTGTAACTAACACCATCCATAATCAAGGTAGGGGAAATTACTTAATTACCATCATGTGAGGAATATGTGACCATTTATTAACCTGGATTATGGGTGGTGTTAGTCACATGGGCCAAAATAGTTAGATAAAGAGACGTCAGGGGTACAAATGACAAAAGTTTCCTTTTTAGGCTAATAGGATAAAAGTGATATAACAAGAGGGGCCAAAATCGTAATTTACTCTTATTATTATGATATTTCAACAGACGGCCGAGCATAATCATAAACTTTTGCTCCCTTTCTTTAAATACGTGAGATAGGAAATGCGTTATCAAACTAATATTTTAGAATATTATTACTATCATTTATTTCCTTAATTATGTAAATTAGTTTCTTAGTCTAATTACAACTTACAATAGCTTGGAACACACTTAAGCCTATATTGTTACTATTATACTATTCTTTTAATATACCTTTTGAAGTTGAGGTTTATTATACATCGACCATGCAAATTTTCATTAAGAAATCTCCCCACAAAAATAAAGGCAGTAAAAGATTTGCATTATTACCGAGACATTTATATTTGCATTTTCAACTGTAAGAGAATTATTGCTCACCTGCAATTAGTTACATAGATTAAGATTGGTGTATGCCAAATTTTATCTTTCTTTAACAACTATGATCCTAAGATGAGATCCGATAATAATCTTCAGATAATTTTTGAAGTGTATTTTGTACTAAAAAATGACACTCGATGTGACATGTTAAGCAATTTAAAATATGCAAATTTACTTCCACTAAAATCATTTGGTAACCTGATGATCAGCTAAGATGTTGAAGTATCTGTTATTAAATGACCAAAGTGGAATATAATGTATACAAAAATAAGTGCATCGTCATCAGGTATGAAATGACCCGAGGTGGAACAAAAAAGTAATGACCCGAGTGGGATTTTCCAAAGTAAAATTACTTAAGTGGGACAACTAAAAAAGTAGGTTGGTATTTATGTAATTTTCCCTATAACATAACTACATAATGACTATTAAATGTTGATTTGCACTTACAGGATGAAGATGACTCAATGTATTGGTTGTTTAGTGAGAAGTCAAAATCCGAAACACTAGTTAGCATACGACTAAAAAATAAAAGATCTATTCCATAAATAAAAATAGTAACCCAGTAACTAGCTTAAAGAAAGCTTGCTCTCTTTGATTTCCTCTAAATCAAAATCTCTGTTGAACATTTCATCGAACAATTTATGTGCATTCTTGACACCCCCTTCAACAAACATGGATTGACATATTTTCCGCAACTGACATCAGCCAACTTACTTTTTCATCCGTCAAAAGATATCAAAATCATAAAATGTACAAGAGTACCTTGAACTGAAAGTCAAACAGGCTGAAACTACTTTCAATAGCAAAGGGAAAAGTGATAAGGAGGCTCAGCAAATCATGTCTGCAGAATTCACAAAAGTGAATAGACTTGAAGATTTTGCAAAAGATGTTAGTCAAAAGGTTCTCAAGGACCAGTAAGAAATCCTAACTTTAAAAAGGAACTAAGGGAAGACTATTTGGAGTTCATCATGGAAAATAAGCCTTATAGAGCCTCAAGAGCTCAATTATCTGGTTGGACTATAGAAGCCCTTCTAGAAGAAATCACAAGGATTAAGATGTTGAAGCTCAATCCAAACATCAAACCCACTTCTCCCAACTGGGCTGCAGGAAGAAAACATGTTGGTCAAAAAGCAGTTGAGTTAAGAAGAATGAAGGAGGATATGGTTGCTACAAAATTTGGGTCTATACAGTCAATGACAATATGGGATGAGCCAACAATTAAAGAGAGCTACAAGAAACTTGAAGCACTAAGAGCTATAGATCCCTTAGTCCTAAAAAGCCAAACTATGAAGACACCAATAAACCCCTTAGCTCTCTCCTCAATGGTTAGAAGCCACCTCAAAAGACAAAAGGAGATGTCTGCTGAAGATCAAAAGAAATATGAAGATGATATAAGTGAGGAGGGGATCAAAATTGAATTTATGTATGGGCATCAAGATGCTAGATCAAAAGAGCTACTTGGGCAAATTTTGGGAAAACATATCCCTGCACCTCTTCCAATAACATCGGTCCCGGAAACTCCATCAGCCTCTAAAATTCTAAAATGGTCCTTATAAAGCGCAAGCCATGAATTGACAATAGTCAAGGCTGACGGAGAAGTGAAAAAGACTCCAACGAATAGCGTAATGGCACTGAAAATTGAAGATCTACTAGGTCTTCCACTGGAAAGGGATGCTGATGACTTACTCTCAGAAAGATTTGAAAAACAATTCAAAGCACAAGTCAGAGATAAGCTGAAGAGAAATAAAAATTGAACAAATAAATATATGTTTTGGAATCATCTATTCTAGGGGGATATTGTGGGACCTACAAAAGAACAGATGATATTCAAAAGCCAAAACATAATTATATGATCAAGAAATCAACAGAAGTTTAAACCAGATTCTCCCCAAAGATAGGGAATCTTAAACACCTAAACCAGAGCATCTGTTGAAGACAAAGCAAACATCTGATCAAGCTTTGGAACCGCTGTTCAAGAAGAAACAAGGCATGTTGTATAGCAAAAGTCTGTTGAAGCAAAGGTCTGATGAGGAAGACCAAACATCTGTCTGTCCAAACAGATGTTTGGAATCAAAGCAATAGAGGATAGCCCCAATAGATGTTTCCCAATGTAACAATATTTATCTTGTATCAGTGTTTAGCATAGTTAGAACATATGTTAGATTTACACAAACAGCTGTGGAATCTTTTCTAGTTAGGAATGTTAGATGTCACTATTAGGGTCATGTCAGCCAATCATAAACAGAGCTTTCGTACTTAGCATAAATAGATCTCACAGAGATCTATTTATCACACGCATCACCTTTTCTTTTGTATGAACATAATTGTTAAAGTAATCGGCTAAGGGGGAGTCTGTAAGGTCAATCATTTTGTAAAACATTTGTAATACTTGGATTATTAATGAAAAACAATTGTTGATGATGACTTCCTACTTGTGAATTATATTGTTTTTAATCGGTATTTGTTTACAAGTATCCAACTCGGACCTAACAGTATGTTATTTTAATCGACTGAATTTTTGCATTTTGTTATTTTAAAATCATAGATGGTGATGGACGTATTATTAGTACAGATGCCATAAAGTTCTTCATTATATACAATTCATGTCTACGAGATCTCAAACAGGTTTAGCCTTTTAAATTCTACAAACTACTTATCAATTTGCAAACCCTAAATTCTACTAACTACATGGAATTTGATTTTTGTCTTATTAAAACCTCTTTTTGAAAACAGTTATACCTTTCTGAAGTTACATTCATTGTTTATCTTGCAGCTAATATTGTTGTAATTTATTTTAATGGTTATGTTATTGTTGCTTTAGTTCCATGATTCATGTTAGTATGCGATTGCTCAATAAATTTAGTGTTGATATGGCTATTGTAATTAGTGCTATGTTGGTACAAACGTTTTAGATGACACTATTAGCAGGTAGTCAAGGAAGAGCAACGTGGCTGATCACTTAAACTATTGCTGCGTGTGACGTTGTTCCTATGGTGAGCTCTCAAAGTGGCAGCGTATTTGGTGTTTTAGGAATCAATATTAAAGGTCTATATATATACTTTTCACTTTGGTGCTTAGTGTATTAGGGGAAGGTTCAAATGAAAACCACTAGTTATCGCGAAAACTCGAAAACTAACTAAAAAAAAGCCTAAAAAACATATCAATTTTTTTTTTTGTAGTGCATATGTCTAATAATAGTACACATGTGTATGTGTACTACACATGTGAATTATTACACATATGCACTACAATTTTTTTTTTTTTTGAAATTTTTTTATATACAAAAACTTGCGATTTTTAATAAAAAATTGAAAAAAAAAATTTTGTGTGTTTTTTAGGTTTTTTTAGTTAGTTTTCGAGTTTTCGCGTTAAAAGTGGTTTTCATTTTAACCACCCCTAGTGTATTATAGTCTCAAATTATTGTTAAATCAATTAAGCATTTAATATGTTTTTGAGGTTATATGAATCGATTTCACTATCTAATATAGTTAGTTGCATTAGGAAATTGGCAAATTGATATTTTTATTCCACAACTAATAATGAATTGTAAATTCCTTTTGTTAATTAATATTTGCATAGCTTTATAATTTAGTGGCATATCAAAGGAATATTAGCTACTAGCTGATATGGTGTATGCAAATTTCACTGAATAATAAATAACAATTTTTTTGTTTAATTTGATGAAAAACAATACAAAATTCTTTAAGAATTAGTTATTAATATTTGATGATTTCGTTTTCATTTAAATATATATTCTCAATATACAAATGTGTAATGAAACATCAATAACTAAGTCTTGACTATTAATATACTAAGCCAACATCTTTGCTTCCATTTAATTGTCCACTTACTAGGACAAGAACATAAATGATCACCACTAATTTGTTCATGTTGACGTCATTAAATTGACAGGTTGAAAGAACTATAGAGAGGCAACTCATTTCCTTAGTGATGATCAAGTGGATGTTGCTATAACATATGTGATCAACAGGGGATATTAATTGAGTCTAACTCTCTTTTTTGTTTATAATCTGATTCCTATCGTATATTATATTATATTTACAAATATATTATAAAAGAAAATTTTGATTCTTTTTTATTTATGTTTCTTGTATTTGATGCAGAACTTAAATTGTAAGTGTGTCTTTTAAGAAAGGGGTTTGTAAATGTGTGGTTGCTTCACCAGCTAAGCAGGACTGGTAATTATACATTTGGTTAGTGGTTTGTTCTTAAATTGACCTTTAGTTATATGAACTAATTTTTGCAGTTAGGAACTACTTTGTGGTGTAGAATACTCTAATATAATGTTTACTAATGTTTGGATCTGTAAATTATTTTTTTTATTTTTCTAAATGATTTTCGCTATGAAAGGTTAATAGCTGCAAAAGTGGAAGCATATAAAATTTGATGTATGCTTCTGATCATATTATATGATGTCGTATGAAAAGTTTTGGTTTCGGTCCATATATTGACTGCGTAGGTACACATTTTGGCTTGTAGAATCATAATCAAGTATGGTACTCTCAGGTTTAGGACTGTTTAATGTGTACATGTACATATCATCATATAATCATGATTTTTATATGTAACCTCAGTATACACAAGAAGCTCAAAACAAGGCATGAGTATCATAAAGTGCTAAACAATATTTCAGTCAGCTATATGAGGTAAAAAACATCCAGTTACATTGTTACAAGTTTGTGGAACACTATATTATTATGTCCTCTATGTCTAGAATTAATGAACTTTTGTCTCTCAAACATATGACATGCCATTTGATTTGTATGCAGATTGTTTGTGGACGGGATTCTGAAAAACCATGGATTTTAAAAGAAAAAAAAGGACCATGTGAGAATTTATTGCGTTTTTCAAACATTGTTATTGGCGACCTTTTTAACCTTTCTAATCATCCTCTAAGAAATTATTTTCAGGTATTGTAGGTATGGTGACATCAAAAGTTGGGAAGCAACTATGCTTTTACAAGATTGAAAGCATTGAAAGAAACGTTCATATCAAGGTGATACCTACCTACTAATTGGCTATTCATTTAAAAAGTTGTTTTTGATTTATCTATTTTGTTATATGGGTGATATTGTGGTTACCTGCTTTTTATTTGATTGCTGATCTCTCCCATCAAAATTGCTATTCGTTTTTTTTGTCTATTTTTCATTTTATGTTATATGGCGATACTTTGGTTACCAATACGTATGGTTGAAAAAATAGATGGCAAATGGTTGAAAAGTGAGGATCATTGCATCAAAGTGAGCAATTAATTGTACGGTGAGACACCCGCGCTACGCAGCGGGGTTTCTGGAAAGAAATTTGACATGGACATTTTTTGTACCAAATTGTTACATATTCGACATTTCAAAGAAGTTACATAGCTTGTTTTGTTTCTAATAAAAAACGGTATTAAATACAATTCCGTTCTTAATGAAATTTATATCAGAACTTAAAAAAAAGATATTGAAAGAAAGTTGTTAGAGAAAACAAATTACTAAAGGATAAATGGGTTAAATATGTATGTAGTATGTAGTATAAGAGGGCCGGAATCCATAAAAACAAATACCGATCCCGATAATTTGATAGCAAAAAAAAAATTATTTCGGATATAACTCTTTTTTTAAGAATACTTATATCGGAACACTGAGAAAAACAAATTGATTACAACCATGTATTTAGTTTTCTTAAGCTCACGCAAGTTATTATAGAAAAATAAAATTTCTTAACTAAAATGAATTATCGACGTGTATTAGACATGTATCATATATACTTTATAGTGTAAGAAGGGAATTATTTATGCTCACATTCCTTTTCTAAATATTTATTATTTCTACATTTCCCATAATATAGTCTTTTTGTAATTTGATTTTTCTTTTCTTATTAGATGATAACTTTAAAATTGTTTAAATGAATGCATAGTTGAAACAATACTAAATCAATCTATTTAGAATTTAGAATGTCATTTTGATTTTGGTTAATTGTAGTAAAAAGAAAAGTCAAAGGAGTCAGAACAAACTAACAACTCATAACATGGGGTGTGAGGGTCGTCCCCTCCCCGTCACGGTTCGTCCCCCATGTCGTACACCGCCCCCCTGGGCTCGTCGCGGCACTCCCGGCTTCTCCATGCCATTGGAGACGAGGCAAAAATGTGGCCCCCCTTAATTAATGCCGTTTTTAACGGCTAGTTTAAAAAAAAATATTTTTTTAGAGTAAACTGCCATTTTGGTCCCTGTGGTTTGGCCAGTTTTGCCACTTTAGTCCAAATTTCAAACTTTTTACATTCAGGGCCCTGTGGTTTGGTTTTTGTTGCCATTTTGGTCCAAATTTCAAATTTGACTAGATTTCCCATTAATGACCTGCTATTTTGTCTTTACCCTCAGGGGCATTTTGGTCATTTTAGATTTATTATCCCTTTATTATAACTCAATTATAATAAAACCCCCTGATCATCATCATCTTCAACCTCATCTCTCAACATACAGACATATCTCTCTCTCTCAACATACAACTCTGCCCTCTCTCTAAAATACCACCCCCACACCACCACCACCCCTACCATCGCATCATCCCCACCACCATCCCACCGCCGCCAACTCTGCTCTCTCTCTAAAATGACCTGCTCTCTCTCTAAAATACCGCAACGAGCAGGGCACGAATGGCATCTTTTGCTGGTGCTCAAATCGAAGCTCAAACGCTCGAAAAACCTAACCCTAAGAACACACAGATCTCCGCCTCAAGATTTTGAAGACGATGATGATGAATCCAGAATGAGACACACAGATCTCCGCCTAAAGAACACATGGTAAACCGATTAGGGTTTTTAAGGTGGGACAAGGCGACGGTGGTGGAGAATAGTGGAAGATTAGGGCGAATTTATGAAGATAGCGGTAGGGTCTATAGTGTTTGCCCAATCGTTTTTTGGGTGGAGGTGCTCACCGGATTGAGTTGCAGGTTCATCGGAAAGCCATTTTGGTCACCGGATTGGTGTGGCAGTTGTGGAGGTGGAGGTGGAGGTGGAGGTGGAGGTGGAGGTGATGGTGTTGTGATGTAAGAGAGAGAGAGAGAGGGGCGGTGGTTGCAGGGGGTGCGAGAGGGTGGTGGCAGGTGGTGGTGCTTCTCAGTTCCAAATGTCAACAGCGGCTTTGATTTTCTCAGTCTGTAGACAGTACACCGAAGCATCATCGGTTCAAATTAGGTCACGTTTTAGACCTAATTCGGTGATTAACTGTAAGCTGCCATGTAATTCAAGGCTTTTTTCTCAGGTACTTCGACGTACTAATTAATTTGCTATGAAATGTATCTTTGTTTGCGATTTAATCGTAACGAATTTACCTCAACAATTTCAGTTTTAGTGAAGTTATATGCACTGAAATGTCTATTTGTTTGTGAGTTATTGTAGAATTTTGTTGTTTCAA
This sequence comes from Helianthus tuberosus, assembly GCA_030545235.1. Lineage (NCBI taxonomy): Eukaryota > Viridiplantae > Streptophyta > Magnoliopsida > Asterales > Asteraceae > Helianthus > Helianthus tuberosus. Next base: position 162,924,681 of record CM060423.1, read on the forward strand.
TTGCTGATTCGGATTACTTTTATGTGATTCAGTGGAATTTGTGACGAATTTACCTCGATATCTTCAGATTCAATGAAGTTAATATGCACTGAAATGTCTGTTTGTTTGTTTGTTTGAAAAAGGGTTGAAGATGATGTAATTGGGAAGGGGGTGTGGGTGTGACTGTTGGATGGGAAGACGCCGGAGTGGCGGTGGTGAGAAGGGGGAGGAGGTAGCGGTGGTTCTATAGAGAGAGAGAGAGAGAGAAGAGAGAGAGGGAGGAGGTGGCGGTGGTGGTGGTGGTGCTATAGAGAGAGAGAAGAGAGAGAGAGAGGGAGCTGATTATTTTGATCTGTGTTTTATTGCTAAAAAAATGAAATTTTAAAAATGACCAAAATGCCCCTGCACTAAAGGACAAAATAATCAGTTTTCAACAGTCAAAATAGAGGGTTTTTGGATTTTGGAAGCTGATTGTTTTGTCCTTTTGTTTAGGGGCATTTTGGTCATTTGATTTTAATATAACATATTAAATAAATTAAACAAAAGGAGACCATTATCTTCTTTACGACTTTCATCTTTCAAATCAAAACAGCAAGGCATGTAAGATAAATTCTGTAAAACACATCTCAGATTTATATGTTCAGCCTCATTTACCCATTTTTTTACAGTTAACAACATGTATTACCAGTTCTTTCTTTTATTCACTAATCAACGAGTATATAACTAGATCTGATTACAAAAATCCTTTCACTATCATAAGCATCAGACTTGTAAGAAAACCCACATATATCAAGATCCCAAAAATCAATTACCAACCATACAACTCTCAAATCTCATGTATATACAAAACAGTTAATACACGTTAATATCTAACCAAAATCCATGATAAACACACATAAAAACACACTATGATTCAGAAATCGTATAGAGTTCAAGACAATGAATAATGGTTATAAGCTGACCGAGAATATAAGAGGTGAAAGAGGTGCCTGCTTCAACTAGAATAGTCTGAATCGGAATTTGTGAAGAAACGTGGGGGTGTGCGTGGGGGAACGAGACAGGTGAGCCATTCTTGTTTGATTTGGGGAATTTGTGAAGAAACAATCAGCTTTCAACAGTTCCCAATTTGGGGAATTTGGGAGCGAGACTGCTGCCACATGATGAAGATGATGACGCCGGTGATGAGGATGATGCCGATGATGAAGATGATGACGCCGGTGGTTGGGTGGCCGGTGGTTGTGGTGGTGGCGGGGTAGATCTGGTTTGTGAAAGGTAGGGTTTGTGGTTTGGGAGGGTTTGGGTTTGAACTTTGAAGAAGATGATGATATTAATATGTTATAATAAAATTAAAATGACCAAAATGCCCCTGAACAAAAAGGACAAAACAATCAGCTTTCAACAGTCAAAATAGGGGGTTTTTGGATTTTGGACTAAAGTGGCAATAAAAGTGAAACCACAGGGACCCAGATTTAAAAAATTTGAGATTTGGACTAAAATGGCAAAAGTGCCCAAACCACAGGAACCAAAATGGCAGTTTACTCTAACCAATAAGAACAATAAGGAGTTATTGTTCAACTCCTTCGAAAATGTTAGGTTATATAATATGAAATTAAGATGTTTATAAAATTAAATGGAAATTGGTTGAGAATCATTTTATTCTACAAAGGATTCTTGCATTGTAATTATTTTGTTGGTTTGAACTCAGTTTCATAATCTTTTGTGTTGTTGATTAGATTACCTAATTGTTTTTATCTTTAGATGATGAAATCACCACATTAAGTTTCATTGTTTTTGTTTAACATCAGTTATACGCACGTTGTACAACCCATTTAATATCAAGTTATGATGACAAAATGTACACTACTAGAGTAAGTGTGTGATCGTTTTATCTAACTACCAATATTTCCCAATAATCAAAACTAATGATTTTTAATGGTTTACAGGTGGTGATACAATGACATGATCTATATTCTACTTCTTTATAAAATACTAGTCTAAGTTCCCGTGTGTTACACGGGTGGCTAAACAGGAAAACCAAGTCCTTTAAAATTGTGAAGTAAAAATTATAATTTTATATACGTTGAGATATTAACCAAAATGTTAGAAAGTACACAAAATAATTGAAATACATGAATAGAACAAAAAACTCACAACTCATTGAAAATCTCTTTATAAATAACGTTAATGGGAGTGGGGTCATACACATTCAAATATATACACAGGAACATTTTGACTATTCTTCTTTGTAGGAGTTATCCAACAAAACATCTTGGTTCCACCATATATTTATTGGACCAAAATATGAAAGTCTCACATAAATTCCACCAAAAATCCAATCTCTATTGTCAGAAATGATGTTGCAGTAACCTTTTACAAATTACACCACCTTTTACAAATTACACCACCTACCTTTCCTATAGAAATAACTGGCTGCATTTAGTTTTGAGTATTAAAACTAAAAAAAGTGAGATGAGCTATGTCTATCAAATAATCATAAGAAAATAACAAATTGTAGATAAACATTTTTTTAAAGGCAAAGCAGATTTCATTCAAAAAACAAAAAAAAAGTCCTACAGGAAATTGCTATAGAAACTTTGTTGTACAGCAAGTTCAAAACAAATTACAACTCAAAGCTACAACTAAGCTAATTTAAAGGACGACTTTATAAACGATACTTGAAAATCAAACTAACAAACTAACCAGTTACATTTGGTACCGGTATTTTCGGTACCGGTCCGGTACCATGCTCATCCCTAGAGATAGCCTGAAATATATCGTAAAAAAAAAATAAATGCAGTTCCTAAACCCGTTTTAATACTATACAACCATAAATATTCATACTGTTAATTCCTAAACATCAAAATAAAGACTACCTATAGATATTCATTTTGTTTACTTTAGAGAGAGCAAATTGAACTTGCACTTCTATAAAAAATGACATTGGCAAGGGTCTATAGGCTGCAACATATGAAGTTGTATTGAACCCTAAGGGGTAACTGCAATTGAGAATCAGCATGTGTTCTTTCCGTTCGCTTTCGATACTTTTGGCGTTCTCACCCCTGACGCGCTGCGATTCCTCAAGCGGGTTCAGCAGGTGGTAAGTAGTAACACCGCGCGTGGTAAGTAGTAACACCGCGCATGTTAAGGGGCAGAATTTTGTGCTTAGCAGAGTAGGATTTGCTATTCAGAAGGGGGTAGTGGCGCAGCTTGTCGCCCATCTACCTGCCATTAGTCTGTAACCGTCTCTGTTTCATAATATTAAAATCTCTATTAAAAAAAAACTTTGTGATAAAAAAAACATGCAAAATTTGTAATTAATAAAAACATACCATTCTTTTATCTTGTATGCCCTTTCGATGTGCTTTTTATTGACACGTTTTAAGACTTCACCACTATGCTATGTGGCATCATGCAAATTGGTGACTCACACCTGCAGGTATAATAATAGAATTATTTTACATTTTAACCATTAAAAATGTACAAAAAACATCTAGACTTATTAAAAAATGAACAGAAGTTATACATACGACACCCTTTAAAAGAATATCAGTTTCAGTATCACTGCTGCCACAAACAACACCAGGGAAATTAATAAAGAATATCTTCTTTGTAAGGTTAATGTATTGCCAAACTTTAGTCTTTCTGGAAATTGGAGCCACCTTGCAGACCTTTGCAATAGAAAAATGTTAGCCAAAAAAGTATGGTTTCAAGTTCATTATATAGTCATTTATAAAATCAAAAGATAACAACATTAACCACAGATATCACAAAATAACATCACATTGTGACTTCTATACACTAAAATAATAAACTTACATTTTTGGTAAGTAGCGTGTTGATTACTGATGACTTGCCAAATCATGTACCGTACCATATCGATCATTTTTGGATCAGTACTTTATCCCATTTTTCGGGACGGAACCGGTTCAGTACGGTACCGGTATTTTGGTTAATTTACCTTCAAATACCGGTACTGTACCGTACCGATTATTTTCAATACCGGTACCCACTTCCAATTCTACCGTTTTCGGTACTGGGACTTTCGGTGCGGTTCGGTACCGAGTTCATCCCAACATTAAATAAGTATCATATAGCCGATTAGTAGGCCAACATCCATTTTAAAAGATGCTCCCACAACCACACTAAGTAAAATCATCCATTTAATTACTATCACACATTAGTAAAAGTCGCATAGATAAATTAAAGATGAAGAAATATTTTTCAATAAATAGATTCCTTAATGTACAAAAAAGAAATCAATACCTTAGCAGCTACTTGCTTCTTAATTAGCCAACAACCTTAAACCCTGAGAAAATGGCCATTATCAAACTTCTGTAAAGGTCATCAAAAATTAATATAACTTAAAAGACACATTTCTAATTACTTATCATGCTCATTTTGGTGGAAATCATGAAAGAAAATTAGTGGGAATACAATATAACGTGAGTGATGATTAAATGATGCCCAACAAAAAAAAGATGATGCTGCTTTAGTCAAGTTCTAGTCAAGATAACAAAAAAAAGACGGACCTTGACAACCGGGGGTACAATTGGAGCTGATTTCAAGATCAACATTAGCAAACACCCTAAGCGCAGCAACGGCATCATCATAACAGTAGCTAGGGCATCCACATATGACCTCCGCATACCCATCACTGCTAATCTTAAACCCATACATCTTCCTCACTTCTTCCTCGCTAAACATCTCCTTCAACGCCACCACCTCTTCCACCATCTCTCTCTTTCTCTGTTCACCATAACCATACATATAACATATAATGAGAATTATTATTTCAATTTCATACAACAATTGATTGTGAAAAAGAAACTTACTCTTCAAGAAATCGAGGTCTCTGGTAAGTGCAGCGTTCAACAACCGTTGGATCTTTTTCTCTCACTGAAATCAAAATTGGATAACTAAGTAGGCACAATTACAAAACACCATAAGCATATCCAAGTTTAAGTTATCCGGAGCACCTGCTATTGCCAAAAAAACATGAAAACTGCACATGCTAGAAAAAAAACATGAAAACAACTGTTGGTGTTGTAACTTTTGCCTATATATTTAAGCAAACTAATTACAAGAAAATATGAGCATAAGATACCTGTTGTGTCTCCTGTTTGACTTGCATCCCTGCATAACAGAAACGGCCATTTCATATCACTTATTAACCAATAAACATTACTGACCGACCAATTGGAGAAGGCTTGACATATATTAAATAATGGAACTTTATAAACTCGTTGTCAATACACTTCAAAACTGATTATTAAATATATATATTTGGGAGTATTGTAGTTAGAGAAATTGCTCTTCATCAATCCAATCCAATCCAATCCAATCCAATCCAATCCAATCCAATCGTACCAAAACGTATCAACTGCGAGTCAAAGTTACTATTATGACATCAATTGCTCTTCATCAAAATAATCCAGATTACATGTATCTGCAAATTAACTCAATCCAGAAATTTCACCATTAATTTTTTTTTCAATTTGACTCTTTATATCTTTAAATTGTTTGATTTTTTCTTCTTTTTTTAATTCCAAATCTTCTACCAATGGTGTTAATAAAGACTCTGTAATTTAACTGCAAAATAGATTATTGGTTATAATTCTTGCTATATTATCAATTCAATCAGTTTTTATCAATCATACTCATTTAAATCTTCAACGAAACGACATAGATGTATCATCTATGCTAACTAATCTAAAATTAATAGGATCACTCAAACAGGGTAGGGGGATATAATACAAAAAAAAAAAAAAAAATGCGAACTTGATGAGGTGAGTAACAATTTGAATCAAAAGAAAAAAACTAAAAAAATCTGAAACATATCTGTTGCGATTCAGAAACCGGCGACTGATTAAGGGTTCCAACTGAAAGAGATGCAAACCCTAATGGAAGAACAAAGGAATGGTGAATATAGATCTAACAAAAAAGAACTTCATAAACGAAATAAGAACACTTAAATTACCTTGAAAGATTCACGCATATACAGGTGGTGGTGGCGGCGTTGATTAAGCTCATATGAAGATGTTTTTTTTCATCGGAAGATGCTGTGATTCTCTCATGTTTAGGGCTCAATCAGTTTTGAAAGATGAAGCAGATACAGAGGTTGTAGCCTGGGGAAAAACAAAACATGGGAAAGATTGAGGGTTTATAATTTGAATATAGAACTTGCAAGGGAAGGATTTCATAACTATGGAAAGATTGAAACTGATGGAGAGAATTTGTGGGAGGCGATATACGAATTGAAGGAGAATTGAGAGAATTGAGAGATGGCGCCTAAAACCCAATTCTCTGGCCAAAGACCATTGCCACAGCATGGTCAAATGGTCAACATTATTTTGCTTTAATATAAGAGATAGATTAGCGGGTTCTTTAATTTAGAATTTTATATAAAAAGCCTAAAACTCCTTTATTACCTTACCTATACCAAAATTATCTCATGGTGCACTGGTCAAAGTCAAGATCTTTGTGTTTTATTGTTGGTTTATATGATGATGGGATTTACCTTTCAAAAAAAAAATATGATGATGGGATTTCGGCTGACAAGCATGCTTTAATCATCTCACCATTTGTGAATTGGGCAAACGTGTTCATCCTATGCCGTTTTCCTGATGCTTCTCATGGGTTTCTTGTAAATATTTGGTTTATAATTGAAGTGTAAAGTTTCAAACTTTTTTATTTTTCTGGATTAGTTTTTATATTTTTATTGTTGGATTATTATAATTTAAGGCTGCGACTTTGGTTCTCGAAGATTTGGAACAACCAAAATGAGAGGGTGTTCGGAAAGAAATTTAAGGCTGCAACTTTGGATCCTAACAAAGTGGCGGTTTATGAGTATGGAAGCATTGCATGAAATAGAGGAGGAATGGAGAAAAAGGCTCAAAGATAGAAACCGAGTGGTGATATTGATTCATATGGTTTAAATTGTAATTAGAGTAAATTACAAGTTTTGTCCTTTATGTTTGTCTCAAATTTCAGGCGCTTTCCTTTACCTTTAAAATTGATGAGTTTTGTACTTAATGTTTCAAAATCCTTCACGTTATGTCCTTTAGGCCAAACCCAGTTAATTTTTTTTGTTAAAACTGATCATCCAAGGGTATTTTTGTCTTTTTTTCTATATATTTAATATTAACATTAAAAAATACTATTATTATTACTATTATTTATATATATATATGAAATCATTAATCATAATCTTCCCCAACTCTCCCTCTCTGCAATTCATCTCTCTCTCTCTCTAAACTCAATCCGTCATCACCCACCAGAACTGAATCAAACACCAACTACCACCACCATTATCGTCACCAAAGGGTTTTGATTCCACCACTGGCCACCACCTAATGAACCTGAAACTTTCCACCGTCACACGTCATCACCACCGGAACTACTGTGCTCAACCACCACCACCACCATCATCATCGAGTACTCCCCAAAAACCCTAGTGCCGCCGTGAAACGCCTACCGTTATCTCGGAAACCACCATCATCAACGGAATTAAGCATTGTCGTCATCGTTCTTAACCATTGGTTCCTTTATCATCGAAACCATCATCATCAATCACCACCTCCCCACCTGCGATGATCCACCATCACCGTTTACATCTTCAAAAGATAGGGTTTTTGGGGATTTTGGGGGTTTTTGATTTTGTGGGTTTTAAGGTTTTTGATTTTGTGGATTTGGGGGGTTTTTGATTTTGTGGGTTTTAAGGGTTGTGGTGGTGTCGACGGTTATTCTTTATTTGGTGTTGGAGGTGGAGGTGGAGGGTGGTGGTGAAGACCGGTGCAGGGGAGGCAGTGGGTGGATGGTAATTGTGGTTATGGTGGTGGTGGGAGGTGGCGGCAGGTGAGAGAGAGGGATAGAAGAGAGAGAGTGGGAATTTAGAGACAGAGAGAATGCAGTGGCGGTGTGTGTGGTGACGGTGTGCTCTTCCGTCAATCGGAGACCTTACCACAGTCGATCGACTATCACAACGGTGGTTTGCAGGTTCTTGGGGTTAGGGTTCCAGTGGGGTTGGTGGGTTTAATGGTGTTGGTTGCTAATTTGGATTGTTCCGGTGGGGGTGGGGTTGGTGGAGACAGTGGTGGTGGTAGTCTGGTAATCGATGGTGGTGGTGGGTTAATCGATGGTGGTGGTGGGTTTGTAGAAGATGGTGGGTATTTATTTTAAGTTAATTACATACATTTCCCTAAAAATGAAATTACAAAAATGCCCTCATGTGCCTTGCACATGATCAGTTTTAACAAAAAAATTAATTGGGCTTGGCCTAAAGAACATAACGTGTAGGATTTTGAAACATTAAGTACGAAACTCATCAATTTTAAAGGTAAAGGACATCGTTTGAAATTTGTGACAAACATAAAGGACAAAACTTGTAATTTACTCTTGTAATTATAAGTCAAAACATTTTAAAATTTATCATATGTGTATTATTCAAACTAGGATTAGGTTCAAGAGTGAACACTAGTGTATCTTGTGAACTAATCCTAGCCATACACGTATGTAAATCAATCGTCAGGTTTTGATGATGAAATACACTAGTGTATTTACGATTGGATAATGAAATCCTAGCCATACATGTGTGTAAATCAATGGTCGGGATTTGTTCACTTAGTTCGCAAATACATTGGTGTTCACTCTAGAACCTCACCCATTCAAACTATATATATATATATATATATATATATATATTTATAGGGTGAGGTTCTAGAGTGAACACTAGTGTATTTGCGAACTGAGTGAACAAATCCTGACCATTGATCTACACACATGTATGGCCAGGATCTCATCATCAAATCGTAAAATACAGTAGTGTATTTCAACATCAAATCATGGCCATTGATCTACACACATGTATGACCAGGATCAGTTCACTCAGTTCGCAAGCTACACTAGTGTTCACTCTTGAGCCTAATCCTATATATATATTATTTACAGGTAAATATAAATATCTAATTGTTTCATTTTTTTTATTATTTTGCAAATGATCATTTGTTTTGATGAACATGTTTTCGACATTTTTTATAGTTTAACAATATTCAAAATGGAGGTCAAGTTGTAGATTCCGAAGCATGGCCAGAACCAAGGGGTGGGGGAAAAGAAGAAATGGGCCACTACTCGGTGTTCTTATTGACCCTTTGAAAGATTTGGAACATCCGGAATGAGAGAGTGTTTAGACAAAAATTTAAGGCTGCAACTTTGGTCCTGGAAAGTATTAAACAAGAGTCTTATTTGTGTATGGTGAAAAGAGACAGAATGGTGAGTCTCACTACGGATAGCTAGGAGAATTCTGAAAACATTGATTTTGGTTAGGCAGTGTAATTATCTGTTTTGTTTGGTGGGTATTTTTGTTTATGTTTGGGGTGTAATGACATATTAGTCCCTGACTAAGAGTTGTATGTTTCTTAATGAATGAAAGTTTGTTTATTGGCTGACCAAAAAAATAAAACTAATTTCAATGACATTTGTAATATGTTAAAAGTAGTATTTAAGGTAGAACAATTACTTTATCTCATTTTAAGTGGCTATTTTGGATGGATGTGTAGAGAGGTTGTAATTTTCATTCCACAAACATTAAAATTGTAATCCATAACAGGAGGCGGGGTGGTGCGTGATGCACCTTCTATCTCGCGTGGAGTTCTACAAATTCTCGCCGCCACCAAGATTTTCAACGAGTGATGGAATGTTGGCGTGATAAAATCAACGAGTGATGTGGGTGTGAGTGATAAATGGATGTGAGGGGGTGTAGGGGGTTTATTGTTAGGTGTTGTGAGTGATGACCGCCGCCACTAAAAAAAGGTTGTGAGTGATGAAATAATGGTTTATGACATGGCGGAACTTGATTGAATATTGTGAGTGATGGAATTTGTACCACCCTCAGTCCCCTAAAAATGTAAGTATTTAATGCAACACCCTTTCATACAATATTTTAGTTTCCCTTTATTTACGTGAATTAGTTATGGTTTAAATCCTCATATTAACTTAATAACATATTATAAATTTCAAAACAAATTCGTAGTATTTTTATTTGTTAACAGTTTATACACACCGATAATAACCTAGTATATGTCTATTTTGCTTGCTTTCCCCTAAAATCACTTGTAGAACGTGATAGTGATGTGGCACGTCATACAATATTGGCCATTTTACTTTCAAAATATGCCACTCCGCCAGCATTCTATAAAGCCAGAACTCTATCATCATGGATATTCTGAATGGAATCGTTGGACGTTGGTATTTACAACGTATCGTTTGAATTTATGAATCTCCGTCTAGGCTAGTTATATATATATTAAAACAGGGAAAATCACTTTGTATGTTGACAAATAAATGCTTAAAATACTAAATCAACCAACGTATTGGACTGGTTAGTATATGTTGACAAAAAAAAAAAAGAAGCCGGCTCAATTGGCAGTATACCCTGTGCCCCATATATAGTATTGCTTCTAAGGCTTTTTCGTCTTCTTCTAAACCATAGTTGTTTTCTCCAATATTCTTGGTTGTTGAAATAGAGTCCAGTAACCATCCCTTTGACCCTTTACTCTCATGCATGCCACACAGGTAATTACCCATCGACCATCAAGCATATCCGTATAGACCAAAGGGCTTTGGCCAGGCGGCATGGATGCCCCCTCTATCCAAATGGACGAAGGTTCGTTTCCCACAATTGGGTTTTAGTTGGATTAAATAGGTATAGATCATGAGTTGTTCGAAAAAGAAAATTACATCTCCGAAGTGTACCTATATTCGAGCCTTCATCTCATCAGACGAAAATGCACATGCATCCCGCATAAAGTCCAATTCCGTGACTGCAGTACAAGATTCTGGCAAAACAGCCTTTTTACCAAATGTGTAGCATTTTTTTTTTTTTTTTGTCTAAGTGTCAGATTTTTATTGCTTATCTGACGAAAAACCGCCATCTTAACTGGCCAACATTTTGATTAAAAACAATTACCCTGATAAATGTGATTTTAATTTTTTAGAAAAAGTTTTCTAGTTTGTGTAAGGGTTAAATTAATTTAAGTGTATATTAATCAACCTAAGTCATAATTATTATGCATTATATAATACGATAAGTTGATATTAATGTGCTACATGTATCAGTAATTATTAGTTAAGAGTTATTTTTATCATTAACTATGTATATGTATGCAGCTAGCTTAAAACATCTTTAATGCATGTTCATCTTTTTATCTAAGAAATCCTTGGTTTGGCTTGCTTGTTGCATGTATGAACAGTGACCGAGCTAGCCCATTAACGTAGGAGTATCATAATTCTTTTTTTTACCGTGCACTCGGTCAACGGCGACAATTTCAGCAGGGACAATCAGCGCTGGCTTTTATTCAGCTTCTGTTCAATGTTTGGTTTCCAATTGCCGCCCATAATTAAAAGGTTTATTTTATTGTTTTGGACCTTGGGCTAAGCTTTGTTATTTACAAATTGGCCTCCTTTTAATTATTCTACAAGTTTGGGTTGTAAATGGTTTGGGCTTATAAAAAAATTGGAATTTAAATAATATCAAACATCCTATTTTTGGTCAGGCATATCCTCATTTATGTTTAGGGGTATTCTTTGTATAAAACCGGAAAAAATTACACTACGATACGGGGTTGAGCTATAGCCCGTGTTACCTCTTTTATAATACTAGTTCCGCCCCTGTGTAAGAATGTTGTGATAGGCGAAGGAAAATTCATGAAAAGAAGAGAGAGAAGAGAGTCGGTCATCATGTGGCATCTAAGGAAGTAATCTATCCAGGCGAGCTTCTAGAGACAAACGATGTGAAGACCACATGTCGTTTCTATAAGTTGTTTAGGCCTCTAGAGATGATATGTTGTCACCTATAGTTCAAAAAAATTTACTCCCCGTAGATATATTTTCTTGTTCTGTGAGAAGGAATTTAATAATTGTAATATAATTTACCATTTGTTAATGTTGAATAAAAACCAATGATTGTTAAAATTGGTAATTAAATATACAAATAATCACAGCTATTTCATATTTATTAACGTAGAACTTGTCGAAAGCTATATGGTCGTTATCATCTAACATTGATCATATTTACATAACCGATGTTGGAAACCCTCGTCAATTCCCTTCATTGTCTTCTTTCTACATGTATTTTGATATTTATACCTGGGGGATATTGCGCAGTTACCCTTTTCTATTTCAACTTTATCCACTCACAAGAGCTTAAAGCTCTGAATATGCTACGTTTTCTGAGAGGTGATGATAACCGTAAAACCACCCACATTCTTGCTCGATGTTGTTGGTTATATGCAAATCAGATAATCTACCTCTCGAGCGTAAGTTATGCTCGAATTAGTTGTTCAACGGTTAAATTTATGGAGGGTTCAAAATGTGGCGGACCCAGAAATTATTTGCTGGGGGTGCGGATGAGGTGTTCAACCATATTTTCAAGGGTGCGGTCGGGTTTTTTGCCTAAAATATACACTAAATTTTTTTTTTCAAGGGCCGCCCACCCTGGCCAAAGGCTAGGTCCGCCCATGGTTCAAATCCGATCTTGAAACGTCTAACCATCTTGTTCAATCTTCTCATGAACCATGGTGCTTTGTTAGCCTAATCAATTCATTCAATTTTGTCATGAATCTTGGTATTTGTTCTCAATAGTAGGGGTGTGAACGGTTCGGTTCGGTTCGGTTTTTGGGTAAAACCAAAACCGTAACCGAAAGTTCGGTTTTTAAAAACCGTTCGGTTTCGGTTTTTTCGGTTTTGGTTATTTCGGTTTTAGCAACGGTTCGGTTCGGTTTTTCGTTTTTTTCAGTTTTTTAAACAAATTATATAAGATTCAAAACTTAAAAGTATAATTCAAAGTTTAAGAATCTTTCTTAAATGTTTACATTTAAGTTAATATATTTAGTCTTTTAAATTAATATTATTCACAAAAACCTAACTTTCTAATATATTTTAATGTTTCTCCGAAGTTTTTGTTAAGACGTTTTCTTTTATAATACTTTGAAAATCATTTAATTTTTATATTAAACTTTGTTAGTTATTGTAAACAATGGATAATTTTAATGATTAATAAACATGGTAATGTTCTTATTATAGATATTTTACAAACAAGAATAAAATTAATAATTCTTAGTAATATGGGTAAACACTTAAACAACTTAAAAATAAAAATATATAGATTTGGTATACTATTAAAACTTATCGGTTCGGTTCGGTTATTTTCGGTTATTGAAATTGATTATCCAAAACCGAACCGAAATTTTTGTTATTAAAAATCCGAAAACCAAACCGTCGGTTTTTGTTTCGGTATTCGGTTATTTCGGTTACGGTTCGGTTATTTCAGTTTTCTACTAACCCCTACTCAATAGCTTGGTTCCTTTTGATCCTTACGTCTAAAGTTGAGTTCCGCTCATGAGTAATTATATAAGAGCTTGGCTTGGGGCTTGGGCTCAAGATTGAGCTTGCTTCTTAAGTCAGCTTTAATTTAGGGCCAAGCTCATTTGATTTTGGCGATCCAAAATGGTTTATGAATGGCTTGACTCGTTTAGACCCCTAACTAAGAGTCGTCAACATAGTATTGAAATTGTATGGTGGTGATCCAAATTCCTTTAATTCCATTGGGAATTTATTGTAGCATCTAGTTTGGAAGAGTGGTCCAACCAATGAATCGAAAACAATCAACATTGAAACAGTTCTTTCTGATTATTTATTTTGAAATAATGGATTTAAATAATTCAAACTATTGTTAATTGGCTGTCACTGGTCCCAACTACAAAAATCACTACTGACAGTCTCAACTATTAACATAGTGTCCTCCAATAGACCCTGACTAACGGAACCTTAACGACTTTAGTCATCGGTCGCCAGAAAAACGTTTTTGGCCGGAAAACACAAATTTTCTGTCCCAAACCTCATTTTAACCTTAGATTGGACCTTTAGGAACCTTTTGCTAGTAAAATCCACAATTATTAAGGTCACCGAAAAAAAAGGCGGTCGAAACACTCCTTTTTGGGCAGAAAACTCAACATTTTCATCCCAAACCGGGCCTTTAAATCGGGCCTTTAGTAAGCTTTTTTTCTAGAAAAAAAAAACTCTAATTATTGAGGTCGCCAGAAAACTCCTTTTTGGCTGAAAAACTCAACATTTTCGTCTCAACCCTCTTTCCAACCTTAGATCGGACCTTTATGAACCTTTTTTCCGGCTAAAAATGTTTATTCGGAAACCGGCGACTAACCGCATTAGGGTTCCTTTAGTCAAAGGTCCATTGGAGACAAATATGTTAATAGTTCGGACTGCTAGTGGTGAGCTTTGAAGTTGAGACTGGTAACGACCAATTAACAATAGTTGGGATTGTTTAAATTTATTATTCCATTTATTTTTAGAAGTGAACATGCCCGTTAAAGCTTTGGATTATCTTTATTAATTTCGCCTCTTGAAAAAAAAATTATTCATACTTACAAAGATGGTGACTAGAATCATGAAAGGGGATTAAGAAAAACACTTTTTGATTTTAGAAATGAATTTTTCATAACTTATCCTATACATCTATGAAAACAAGGGTGTGGAAAAACCTAAATTTAAACCGTTAAATTTAATAAATTATAATATTACAATTAGCACCGAACACATAATATAAATACATAGTTACGTTAAAAGCTAAGGGTATAAACACATAGTTACGTTAAAAGCTAAGGGGTGAATTGGTTTCTCCTCCTAATTTCATCATTTTCCCCAAATAAACCAGTATAACCATTGTTTTCTTATTATAAGCTCTAGAGGGCAATTCATCACTAACAAGGATTCTTTCAATCATTTCTTATAAATTTCCAAAGACAAAATTTTTTATTTTATAGTACTTCTTTTCACTAAACAAAAGAAATAGTTTGCTTTGTGCTCACTTCGTTGCTTCGTACTTCAACTATATAACTTAATGGCCTCTTCTTCAACTTCGTTCATTCAAAAGAGCTTCACATATGATGTGTTTTTAAGTTTTAGAGGTAAAGATACACGTAAAAACTTCGTTGATCATCTTTACTTTGCTCTTCAACAGAAAAACATTCGTACTTTCAAAGATGATAAAATCAAGAAAGGGAAAATGATAAATGATGAGCTCATCAAATCCATTAAAGACTCAAAGTTCTACATTATAATATTCTCCAAGAAGTATGCGTCTTCATCTTGGTGTTTGGATGAACTAGTGAAAATTATGGAGTGCCATAAGAACGCAGATCATGTTGTTTACCCGATCTTCTATGATGTAGAACCCTTTGAAGTTCGCAAACTAAGTGGGGTAGTTGGAAAAGCCTTTGCCAAACATGAAAAGGAAAATCGTGTAGGCAAATGGAGAGAGGCTCTAAAAGAAGCAGCCAATCTGGTTGGATGGGAATTGAAGAACACTTTTGATGGGTATTTCATATGTCCCTAGTATTGAAGATTAAACATTAAATATAAATTTAGTAATTAAAACAAACTCCTCATGTGAGATTATAAAATCATGCTAACTGAATCTTCTTTAATATACAGGCATGAAGCTAAACTCATCCAAGAAGTTGTTGCTGAGATTTCATTAGAATTATGTAAATCAAACAATGATGGACAATTAATAGGCGTGGAGATTGAGAAAGAGGATGCTCTTTCATCTTTAAAATATGGCTTTGATGATATTTCCATATGTATGGTCAACAGAATGGAAGGTGGTGTGAAGAAAACTTTAACAAGAGTTGCTTTTGATCAAATATTTTCCCGGTTAAAGGTAGTTCAAAAGTCCAACACTGAGTCACATCAGCATGGTGTTATTGAGTTAACACAAAACAACCTCCAAAAAGAAAAGAGACTGTTGAGTTGAGAAAATTAATGTTTTAAAGACTAACATGTTTATGGCTCAACCTATGTAAATATGAGAAGAGTTCTTTGTATATTTGATTCTCCATCGACTTTGTTATTCACATTGTTTCCCCTCAACAATATAGTAAAAAAAGGTATTTATATTAGTAAAATGATACCTAAAAAGTAACATAATATATATTTATTCCCGCGCTTTTAAATATTGTGAAGAAAGATGCTCATATATATCTGTAAGTGTTATCTAGCAATATAAATTTTCAGCAAAGATAGATGCTCATACCTGTAAATGTAATCTAGCAATATAAATTTTCTGCTTTTTTTCAA
The DNA here is from genome assembly GCA_030545235.1 of Helianthus tuberosus. NCBI lineage: Eukaryota > Viridiplantae > Streptophyta > Magnoliopsida > Asterales > Asteraceae > Helianthus > Helianthus tuberosus. Next base: position 162,940,809 of record CM060423.1, read on the forward strand.
ATTGTTTTATTGATCGACTATATATATAACTTAATTGCATTTTAAACCTGCAGAAATTAAGTTTTTCTATGATTTTAAAATATGAGGAATTTAATACACTACAATCACATATATATAGATATTTAAAAAAACAAATTCTGTTGTATGATTCTTGTGAGATTTGGTATTCGATGTAAGATATGAAACAATAGAAGAGTTTAAACACAAGAAGTGGTTCTCCTATAATTATGGAGAGAAGAAGCTACTCTAGAAATATGCAGTGGCAAATCTTGAGATTTCTAACCGAGGGGGCGGAAGTCACCGGACCTAAGAATTTCTATAAAACCGAGGGTCGAAAACGTATATACCCAAAATTACTATACAAAAACAATTAGGGCATAGGTTTTAATAATTGTGGATCATGTGTCATGAGATGTTGCCTGGATCACTTATCCTTAGTGAATGGTGCAAGGAGCCTGAGGATTAAGGATCCTTATTATTACTTATGTTATCTAGCAGTTGTTCTCTATGTTTTCTAATGTTTATATGTGGGTTATGGACGACGTAGACTAAGTCTTAGTTGGAATCTCGGGCATTATTCGTTGGAGATGTTGCACGTGTTGAATTCCACTAACGTTCATGTAGCTTGGACGTGGTATTCCAAGAAAATCGGACTTAGTTGTTTGCTTATTTCCAAAGGAGTTGATCAAGTGTTTCTAGGCACATTCTCGCTTTTCGTACACACACTCGCATACATTGCAAACCAGAGCTCTCATACACTTAGCATTCGATTGTACCACACTTGATCAACATCCAAAGTTGTAGTTTTTATTGTTCAATATAGTTGATAGTGATAGTTTTCACTATCCGAGGTCTTTATGCTGGCGATCTACTAGTGATCAAGGGCTTTCTCGTACAAATCGTTGTGTTCATCATTTCATTCATGAAGCATTTGTATTTTTCATTGTCCATCACCTAAGACCTCTACCTCACTATACATATTTGATTACATTATCCTTAATCAGATTTTTGACCAAAACAATATGGTGCCCACCATGGGGCAAGTGATGCTTCAATTATAAAGATTTTCGTTCATTTCTGTTCATTCTCACCAATTCCATGGCCTCTCAGGGGAAATCTACTTCAACTGCCATGCTAGTGGTTACCTCATCTAAAACCACTATGTTGTTGCCTCCTATTCTCCCACCATTCTAGAAGAATGTTGAAAATGCTCAGAAGAAGACATCATCTATCTTCCAAGGATCCAAAATTTCTGCTACTTCTTATTCTACTAATACTAACAATGAACTTTCTGTGTTGTATTCGTAGATGAAAAGCTACATGGAACAGCAGAACAAGACCAACCAAAAGATCCTGCGTGAGATTGAAGATATCAAGAAACAAAAGAGCCAACAGAGGCTCATTCACCATTGATGCCTAGGGTGTTGGATTTTGTCACTCTAGCATCACCAGCTCAGCAATCTAGAGGATCCATTATACAACCTCAAGGATCCTCTATCCACCACCAAGGATCAATGGCGATGACTCAGCCTCAGGGATCCTTCCCCCATTCAGAAGGATACCTGGAGATGTTCTAGTCTCAAGGATCCTATTTCAATCAACAAGGGTCCTCAGCTCGAGTTCAAGGATCCATGGACTATCCACCAAGACCTTCAACACGGACCTTTCCTGGATCCAATGTGTTTCAGGATCAAGGAACCTCAAGGAGACAACCACTAAGAAACTCTGAAATCCATGAAGAGGATTTCATCCCCATGTAGACTATTGCTTCCTCAGGCCCTACTATAACAGCATACATATCTTACCCTAGATTCTTGAATACCATCTTCAATTCAACCAGGAGGTAACAATTAACATAATACATCTTTGGATACTAACTATGGTTTTATGCAGGATGCAGGGATCAATCAGGCTATGGCGAGTGAGTTGCAAAAGCTCAAGGATATGATATCCAGCGTCCCAGGAGTAGTCAAGTCTATTCCTGAAATTCCAGACAGAAGTCATAGGATATCTCGTTTTGCACCATTAATATGCAATGCAGAGATACCCAAGCGCTTCCAAACCCCCAACATGAAGTTGTATGATGGTACAATCGATCTAGAGGAGCATGTGGCACAATACAGGGAAGGAATGGAGATAGACCCCATTCATGAAAGGTTGAAAGAGACTTGCCTATGTAAAGGCTTTGGATCCACACTCACTGGAAAAACGTTAAAATGGCAGCTAAGTCTTCCTCCTTATTCTATAACTTCATTTTCACATTTAGTTAACCTGTTTAATAACCAGTTTTCATGTAGTAGAACATTTGAGAGGTTAACTAGTGACCTGTATAGAATTACCCAAGCTCGTGATGAATCCCTTAGGGATTATGTTACTAAGTTTGGGAGAGAATCCCTAGGGATCCTGAATATTGATATTGCAACTGTTGTTGAAGCATTTAAGATGGGATTGCAAAAGGATTCTCACTTTTATGATGACCTTGTTATGACCCCATACAGGAATTTGGACGAAGTTAGAAATAGGGCATTGAGATTCATCAGACTAGAGGATGATAAAAGAATTCAAGACAGGCTTGGTGATTCTACCAAGCATGAGTATAATGATAAGAAACAAGGATCTGTCTATAAGAATAACAAATCCACACGGTGGAACAAGATGAAGACAAGGAAGAATATCCTAGGATATCTTAATATTGTTTCTGATGTGATTAAAATACAACATATAAATTATGTCAAAAACAACATTAATGTAACCCTTTTTTAGTAGTAATGTTGGAAAAAGCTCGTGTTTTCGTTCCTTTTAGATTTTCAGGGATAAAAGCGCTTAAATTTGCAAAAGGAGCAAAAAGACAACAAAATCCAACATAAATGTAAAGAAGAAGTAATTGCCGCAGATCGCCAAGCCCCAATTCACATCCAAACCTCAAAATAACAAGAACAGAAGGCTGACACAGGGCTATGTCCACCAGATACAGGCCGTGTCCGAAGTTGGATAATGGGCAGAAGAAAAAGACAACTACAAAAGACAAATATGGCAACCAACACGGGGCCGTGTTAAGCCAATACGAGGCGTGGTCAACTCAAAGATCTTCAGAATCTGTGATAGTATAGCAAGTACTTTAGCCACGGGCCGTGCCGTTGACACACGGGGCCGTGTTAGTACAACATCTGACAAGCATTTAATGAGGAAGAGAGAGAGAGAGATGGGCACGGGGCCGTGCCAGCCGGGCACGGGCCGTGCTAAAGCTTCCGAAGACAACTATAAATAGAAGTGCTTGGCTCCACTTCAACTCATCCCATGGCAAACCACTTCTCTCTCACTTGCCACCACTCCACCACCACTACAACACCATTATCCACCACCATCATCCATTTTTCCATCTTTAGAGTGTGTGTGTAGTCTCAGGATCCAAGATTGATCGTAAGAATCTTTGTCAAACAAAGGCCATGCTTGACTAAATTCTTACATCACTTGGTGAAGACATATCTTTTATGTATTTCTTTTATGATTTCCAGTCTTTGGCTACTTTTTAATTGGGTTAGTATTAATAACTTTAATAATTAGTTTTTATATTGAAGGCAAATTTATTCACCCATTCTTCATATGTTTGTTTACTTAACATATTCATGTCTTTACGGTCTATATAAAGCATGTTAATTGTCTGTACGGGGGTTAGAAGGGTGGACTGGGTAAGGGTGGACTGGGTAATTCTATGTCTCGTTTAGTGTATAGATCATGAGAGAACCTGGTGCAAGTTTAGTACTACTCCATGGATTGGCCGAGAATGACTAGCCCGACTGAGAATAAGAAAACGCTTGCACCCCTTATTCATAAACTACTATTAAAACTTTAAACCAACCTCGTGAGGACTGTATCCCTATTGACTCAGACCAACGGGTTGAGGGTGATCGCCGCCTCGTAAGGGGGGTCCACCACATTTTGCTTTAATAACTTACTTAATTGTCTTTCAATATTCTGACCTGGTGGGATTGTATCCTTGCTGACTCAAACCAATATGTTGAGGGTAACGTCGCTTCCAAAAGAGAGGCCTACTACTATAACTAAGATAATCTCTTAAAATACCCAAAGTGCAGAAATTATCAAAAGGGTACATGAAAGATAAGTCGGATCCAAGTGATTCTTTCTTGTCTGTCATTTTTATTTTATTTTTATTTTCTGTTTTTATCTTTTTATTAGTTTAAAAATCTTTTCTAAAAAATTGGTTCAACTCTCCAGAATCTTAAAACTATTTTCTCCCAGATACAGAGTGCAGCACGGGGCCGTGTTGTTCCAACATGGGGCCATGCCAAGCTCTTTGTTTGTAAGAAAATAGTGACCGTCTGATCCCGACGGTCTATATATATATATATGGATATCTTTGATTATTTCTACCCCCGCCACTCTTATGGATTATGGTTCGATTTTTGTGGGGAGGATCATGAAGAAGCGGAATGTCGCGTTCTAAAATTCACTCCCCACTATTTAGCCCCATCTTTTTGCTTTAATAAAACCCCCGAAACAAGCTGGAGTGGAAATAACGAGGATATCCCTTTGCCTGAACCCCATCGATCCTCTTTCCTAGACGACCTATGGAGAACCGATGGAGGAAAAAACAGGCATACACGACAACACCGAGGTCAAACAAACCTCTACCATATACGACCGTGAAAATGAAAGTGATAGTCGTCCCTGTATCGATTCAGTCGTGACGATCCCCCTTATCGTGTGTGAATCTCACACCAACAGCATGGAGAGGAGAGAATCGACTCACACCTTCTTTAACAAGAGCCCGGAAAAGGTAAATTAGGGAAGACCCCATTTTCCCATTTTTAAAGAAATCTTCTACCTTTCCGACAACCTCTTGCTTTTTCGTATCCCTTGCCTAAGTCTGCGGTATATCCGACAGTACGGTGTTGCTCCAACCAGTAAGGAACCACCCGACATCGGATAATTCCTTAAAAATTTAGATAACATTATTAAAAACTCTGACACGGGGTCGTGTTCCTTGAACACGGGGCCGTGCCCACTCTCTTCAGGAACATGGGGTGTGTCAAACTAACACGGGGCCATGCTACTCGTATTTTTTCAACACGGGGCTATGTCGAAAATGACGTAGGCCGTGTTTAACTAACGGACAACATTCTTTGACACATGCATCCGGCACAGGGCCGTGCTGCCCAGGCACAGGGACGTGCCTGCGTGCTGTCACTGTCTATAAAGTCAGCCTTTGGGAGAATGTTTGGAACCATTTTCAAAAGGCAAGATCTCTAAGATTCTTCACACATACCAGAAGAGGTATGTTCTTAGAAAGTTCTCAATTGAGCTTCTTGTCTTGTCCTCTTTTGTGCATTTCCTCTTCTTCATTCTCCATGAACTCCATTGAAGGTTGAAGCTTCAAGCTTCAAAAGCTTCAGTAGGAGGCTCATACTCTTGATTTTTAGCTCAAGGTTTTGCAAATTCACGTTAGTAAAACATTATTTTAAGTTATTTACGTTCAGAAAATTAAGAATCAGTCAAAACTAACTTGAAATAAAAATTTTAGAGCTAAAAATCTGGAACAGATGGAGCAGCACGAGGTCGTGCTGAATGTTCTGATCTTTCATTTCTTTCTAACGGTTGGTCATTTTCTCTCAAAATGGCGAGCCAACAGAGTGGAACATCGTCGATAAGCTCCAGAAGTCAGAGAAGAGGAAGAAGGCTCTCAATCGAGGATACTCTCGTAAGATACGTGAGTGCCTTAAGAGAGAGCCTTGATGAGATGACATTGGTGGAGGAGGTTCTCATAGACGGATGAACTACCTTACCATGGGGCTGGAGGATTGTTTCAGAGAAATCAACCTTTTCCATTAAAGGTTGGATATCTTGGCTTTACTTCTCATAGAGCCAATCTTCCCACAAGAAGATTGGAACCTAGCCAACGAGATCATACAACCTACGGGTTGGGATGTCGAGATTCCGGAACCTCCTTCTATTGACGTCACTTTTGAGGCCCCGATCAATCCCGCACCCACTTAAGAGGAGGCGGAAGAGGAGACCTTTATCTTCCTACCAAGGGAGATTGAAGAAATGCTCAACCACCTCTAGCTTGAGTATTTCCCATAAAAGCTATTTGTCCTCCATTTTCTAACATTCATAAATTTAGGAATGTAGCTTTTAGGTTGTTAAAAATTGATCTCGGAAAGGTATATCCAAGATTTTATCTATCTAGCTTTAGTTTAAGTGGGTTTGTAATTTTTCATTTCCTTGTAATATTTTTATTTTCAATGAAAAATGGATGTTTGGATGGAGGTATTTCAAATAAACGTGTTAGAGACTGCAGAAACACAAGAAGGATGATAAAATGAAACCCTTGCACGTAAAACAAAAGCCTCCCGACTCCTTTTTTTTTTGCAAAAAAAGTGGCTGCAGCATGGGAGCACGTCTTAATGTTGTCAAACATTTTCTGCCCAGAAGGTGGCACGGGTCGTGCTCACCCAGCACGCCCCAGTGGCCACCCCACTGTAAGTCTTCTGATTTCATTTGTTACTGGCACTTTGGACATAGGGTCGTGTCCCCATAGCACGGGGCCGTGCTGCAAGTGCCAGTAACCAAAAATTTTTGTTCTTTTCATAATTTTTACCCATTTTTCCAAGATAAATCATGTTGGTCCATGTAATCCTTTCTTGAAGAACAGATGATACAAAAGCCAAAATTGGTTCTCAACAGGTGATCCACAATAACTAGTGTTTGAACTTAATTCCCTCCAATGGCAGTGACTTCTAACAACTGATGATCCTAAAGACTGTTATGCACAAAGACTGTTCTATCAAAGCCCTGTTGATCATAAAGACTGTTAAGTCCTATCAACTGCTGATTGTCAAAGTGTTCTTGAAGACAAAGTACTGCTGGAATCAAAGGCCTGGTCAACCTAAAGGAAAGCACTGCTCAGACTCATCAGTGATTAAAGCATCATCAGTGGATTGCTTCATCAGTACTTAGTATAGTTTGTTTATCAATGTAACAGTGTTTATGTAGCATCAGTGTTTAGAGGTTGCTATAACTGTTAGCTGTCACTGTCTAGGTGACGTCAGCTTAGATGCTCAATGGTTAGGATTTGTACTATAAATAGACAGTGTCTGTACTGTTCTATTTAGCTCTTTTGCACACACACTCATCTTGTACGAACAACCATAGCGAGCTCAGGCTGAGGGGGAGTTAGTGTTCATGCATGCATAAGTCTGAATATTATAATCTTTCAATATTTTGACTATGAAAGCATTGTATGATCAAAGCTAATCTTTCCTTGATTATGTTACAAAGTTTTACATTCATTTCCGCTGCAATTATTCTCTGTTTTAACTTCTTTCATTACAATCTTAATTAAAATAACACAATCAAGTCAAACTCAGATCCAAACAATTGGTATCATAGCATAGGACAGTCAAATTCAATCTAACAATCAATTTGATGTAAAAGTTCAGCTCAATTTCATTGATACTAAGTTGTTTGTATCAGTTGAAAAATAGATTACAAGTGTAATAACGTCTAAAGTTGATTATTTCGAAAACTTCTGTAAAACGACCAGGAAGACTTCACACTCACGGGACCCTCACAACACTGGAACATTATTCAAGCCACCTATGCTTGTCATATCTGAATACAATATCTGGCAAAGTAGGATGGGCCATGTGTTAGAACAACAAAACACCGGCTGGTGGAAGTCTGTCATCTTTGGACCTCATGTTCCAATGGTACCAAGCACAGAAGATCCCAAGGCCCAAGTGCCTAAAAGCCTTGAAAATTACTCAGATCCTTGATTATGTTACAAAGTTTTACATTCATTTCCGCTGCAATTATTCTCTGTTTTAACTTCTTTCATTACCATCTTAATTAAAATAACACAATCAAGTTAAACTCAGATCCTAACAATTGGTATCATAGCATAGGACAGTCAAATTCAATCTAACAATCAATTTGACGTAAAAGTTCAGCTCAATTTCATTGATACTAAGTTGTTTGTATCAGTTGAAAAATAGATTACAAGTGTAATAACGTCTAAAGTTGATTATTTTGAAAACTTCTGTAAAAGGACCAGGATGACTTCACACTCACGGGACCCTCACAACACTGGAACATTATTCAAGCCACATATGCTTGTCATATCTGAATACAATATCTGGCAAAGTAGGATGTGCCATGTGTTAGTACAACAAAACCCCGGCTGGTGGAAGTCTGTCATCTTTGGACCTCATGTTCCAATGGTACCAAGCACAGAAGATCCCAAGGCCCAGGTTCCTAAAAGCCTTGAAAATTACTCAGATCAGAATTTTTAAAAAATTGAATTAGATGCAAAGGCTTTTAGCATTGTGGCCTCAGCTCTTCAAAATGACATATATGTTGGACTGTTACATTATAACAGTGCCAAAGAGCTTTGGGATGCGCTGAAAGAGCAGTTTGGTGGGACATAAGAGGTCATAGAAAACAACAGGGAGGTTTTAAACCAGAAAAAAAGTTAAGTCTGACCCAACTTATTGGTAGGCTTCTCACCTATGAGAGAGAGCTGAACCAGAAAAAGAAGTTGCAGGAATCTGGAAAAGTTGCTGATGATTACACTTTTAGTAACGCTACACGTTTGGGTCAAGAAGAGTCATCAGGTGGTAGTAAGGACCTGAGTTATGATCATAACATCGACGTAACTGCAGGTGGAGCCTTCAACTCTAAGCCTTACTCAACCAATAATGCTTTCACAGCTAATAGGGAAAACCACAACTTTGACAACTTATCCTTTGAACTCAATGACCCCCAACATTTTGATCCCATTGATCTGGAAGAAATGGACATTTTGCACCAATTGACCTTGTTGAGTGTAGGAACCAGCAAGTTTTACAAGAGAACAGGTAGAAAGTTTCCAGGACTGCATGGAAATTTAAAAGTGGGGTTAGATAAGTCCAAAATTAAGTGCTATAAGTGTAACAGGCTTGGTCACTTTGTTAGGGAATGTAGGAGTCAAAATAGTGGTCCAATCGTTACTCACCCTAGCCCAAGACCTCAAAACACTCAAAACACTATGCACTATTCCCAATATACCCCTGCTCCTCATATACAAAACACTACCCATTTTGCACATCTTTTAAACACTGTTCTAGTGCAATATGTTCAAACCACAGTTCCACAAATTCAGTATGTCCAAGCCCCTGTCTCTTAGGTCCAAGTGCAACAACCTACACCATAACATACTACACAAACATCTGCCCCAGCAGAGGCTAGTCAACAGAGTTTCTTTACTCAAGGCTTTGTTGATTGGAGCAGTATGCATGATGATTTGACTGATGAAAATTTTGCTCTATTTGCTAATTCTAATGTTCCTTGTGATGAATTTTATTTTATGGAATTAGAGTCAATACCAGAAGGGTAGGAATCTGATGAAGTGGAACCCAGTGCTGAAACAGTGGATGAAGTTGCTGAAGCAGTGGTTACTGCTGTTGTTGGTGAATAGATGTTAGAGAAGAAAGAACCTGAACCACTGTTGGAACCTCTTGCTGATCCATGGGATGGTAGAGTGTGTGAGGATGAATGTGACTGTGCCATGATGGCTGCAGCTAAGGTATCACCTCAGGTCTTGAAAATTTTATGTTTGGATAAATGCATCATTGCATTTGCAAATATAAAAGAGGTGAATGAAAACTTAGGGATAACATTTTAAAAGATGAAGTACAATTTGAAAAAACTGCCAAAGAGTTTAAAAACAAATTGTATGAAAAAGAAAATGAAATCTGCAGTCTGAAACATGAACACAACATAACCAAAGACCAACTCCAAGTTATGGTAGAAAAATACCAAGTTTGTAAAAAGGAGCTTGAATCCACCCAAATCACTTGTGAGAAATGGGTGGAGTCTTGTAAAGGTTATGAGCTGATGTTAGAGAAGCAGATCAAGAGCAATGTAAAGTTTGGCATAGGCTTTAGAAAACATGACCAAACTGAAAACACTGTTGAAATTGATTCTGGCTTAGTTGAAGTAATACCAACAAATCTGGCTGGTCAAGAGATTAAAGTCACAGATAAAAATGGAAACAAAATCATTTTAGAAAAACTTAAATGTTCATCAACCTTTGAAGAGATAGAAAAATATCAATTCAAACCCACCTGGTCAGATGAATGTGACATCCTTGAAAATTTCAAGCCAATTGATTTTTCCACAGTTGAGGGTGTCAAAGCACCTAAGGCTAAGGTCATTCCTCTTAAAGACATCCCAAGAGAGGTTAAAAACTCTGTTGAAAAGAGAAAGGGAAGAGAAAATGTTAAAAACTTGTTTTGTGATTTTTGTGAGAAAAGAAATCATTCCACAAAGGACTGTTTTCACTTGAAAGTTTTTGATATAAGGAAAATTGGTCTGTAATAATCCCACCTAGACCTTATTGGCCATTAATAATCCCACCTCAGAATATTCCTCCTACCAGTCCCACCTTTCACCTATTTTTCCTACAATGGTCCCTCGTTAAAAAAACTTAACAGAGTTAAGCTTTTTTTTTTTTTTTTTTCCAAATATCATGTCTTTTTGTTGGCTTTCTATCACTCCATCAACCAGTCAAGTACCAAGAGGTACTGAAAGACAATAGTTGGGTAGAAGCTATGCAAGAAGACCTCCAACAGTTCAAAAGACAACAAGTATGGGAACTTGTACCACTGCCAAAGAATGTTGTAACGCCCAAAATTTTTCCTTTAAATTATTTAAATAATGCCATACTTTATCTAACAAAATTTGGGCATGAACCGTTCGTAATACGAGCGGTCCCCTGTTTTCCACATTCAAAATCCATTTTCAACACGACGCATTTCAAAAACCATAATATACACTATCAAACAAACCTTGACACACTACGAAAACCATTAAATTTAAAATACATGCATCCTACTAAGGTTTTCAAAAGACAAACATAATAAAAACTAGGATTAACTACTTGATATAGACAAAAGTGTTGATACACTTTTGTGTGGACGCGGCACGTTCGGTTCGAGCCTTTAACGGAATGAAGACCAAGTCGGATATCCTCCTATCCACTTGGGTTTGACAAGATTGTTCCGTTTAATTTGTAATGTATAAATGAACAATGCATGTTGCATTTAGGGTATTAGTTATTTGTGTGTGTGTTTATATAGTTTCATGGGCTAAACCTTCACTAGGCTTAACCTTAACTTGGGCCCAAACATGAAAGTTCCCTGATCATGATGAAACATGGAGAAACAAAAGTGTTTCATCCATAAAGGACAAAAGCATGAAGAAACACAAGTGTTTCTTCCACTACAGGACAAAGCCACGATGAAACACATTTGTTTCATCATGGTACATGACGAAACACGACGAAACACACCTGTTTCGTCGAGTTGGGCTTCTTCAGGCCCAGCAATGTGTGGCCCATATGTTGTTTCGTCGACCCACCTTATGTTTCGTCGAGACTTGGACCCAGGTACTATATAAACAGCTCTCTGTTTCTGTTTGAAATAGAGATGAGAAAAATACCCTTAAAGAAACTCTGTCAAAACTGTGTTTGTATCAGTTTGTTCTTGGTTCTCATCCCATTTGATCAATAGACTGTGTATCATTGATTATACGTGTGTGTTGCTTTATATGTTTGATTTGGCATAGTTACGTGGATTCCGCACACGTAACCGTGTTTGCTATAAACAAGTGATTCGGTTCGTTATCGATCCTCAGATATCGGGACCTACAAGTGGTATCAGAGCGTTTGGCTCTTATCCTTGTTTAAAATCAAACATAGTTCGGTTTTTATCAAGTGTTTGTGATTGTTTTTCTGAAAATTGTTCTTGAAAAATCATAATTTCTTGAAAAATATTCATAAAATCTGTTGGTTTCTTGTTGTTTGCTAAAGAGTTTTATCAAAAACCTTGTTAGATTGTTTGTTCATGCTTTAAACCGGGTTTTTAGTGAAAGTCTTGTGCATTTTCGTGTTTTGGAAAAATTATTAGTGACCGGAAAACTCATTGTTCTTGAGTGTGTTCTTCATATCTTCAAATTGTTCTTATCATATTTGTGCATTTGATCTTTCTATTGCATAAATCAAAGTGTTTGTTAAATATAATACATTAAGTGGACTATTGTGTACATGGTGATAATTAGTTTCTGAGAAAAAGGATGTTGTGTTGAAAAAACAGTGTTACCATCTTACTTCGTGTCAGAAAGATATTTTAAAATATCTCACCAGCTGTCTGAGACTCATTCTCAACGAAACGAGCAGGAGACGAAACAAAAGTGTTTCGTCAAAAATATCTTCGACAAAACAAAGTCTGTTTCATCATAATATCCTCAACGAAACAAGTCTGTTTCGTCATCATCCATATCGACGAAACTAGTTTGTTTCGTGGAAAGTGTTTCGTCGTGTGTGTTGTCAATTTTACACAGAGGACTTGTAAAAGTGTTCTAACTCTGTGTTTTCAAGTGTGTTAACAGGTATTATCATTCTTATATCAAACATGAGTAACAAAGGTCTGTGGGATTGGAGTTCGGACTCAAGACCAAGTCAAAATCAGCCTTTGTTGGCCGAATTGTTAATGAATTCCTTGCCTCAACAACAACAATCAATAAGTGCAGGTCAATGGGCTATGGTGTCTAATCAAAATCAAAACATTCAAAATCTATTGCTCAGTGAGAGTGAGACGGGTAGCAACAATCGCCCACCAAAGCTAAATCACATGAACGACTATCCATCTTGGAAGGGTCGTTTTCACACATACATTCTAGGGCAAAACGTCGAACTTTGGACGTGTTTCATTACTGCATGTAACCCGGATCTCGAAGCAGCAGCATCAACTGCCACTGGTATTTCTAATATGCTTGAAGATGACAAGAAAGCCTATGATTTAGAGAAGAAGGCGTTTGCTATTCTAACACAAGCTCTTCATAAAGACATCTATCATCAATTCTCTTATAGTCAGAACACGAAAGCTTTATGGGATGCATTGGAAACAAGAGGAGAAGGAAATGCAGCTACTAGAAAAATACGCCATGATCATTTGAAGAAATAATTTGAATCATTTCAATCCTTGGAAAATGAAACCCTAAATGATATGACTTCTCGTTTCTATCATTTGATCAGTGAAATGAGTTCTTATAAGGTTCCTGCAACTCATGTGGAAATGATTGCACGTTTAGCTGATGCTTTACCTTCTAAGTGGAGTCCATTCATTGAACTTCTTAAGCATACGGGTGCTCCGGATGGGGAAAATGTCACTATCTATGGATTCGTTCAGAAGTTGGAGCAAAAGAACGAAGAGGAAACTCGGAAAGCTAAAAGGATTGGAGCTCCTCAAAACACAGAAATGTATTTGCCTGGTTTTGCTCCTTCAGCTAGTTCTAGTTCTGTTCAGCAACCCAAGCTTCAAACGGCGTTTGTGTCCAACACAAACTCATCTCCGTTTCCACAGTTCACTCAAAGTACTCAACCACAACTCAATCAAAGTGCTTATCTTTTTCAACCTCCACCTTAAGTTACCACTAATCAACCACAGTTCGATTTAGGTGCTTATCTTTCACAATAAATACCCCAATCTCAAGCCCAACCACCACCACAACAAGCACAATATACCAACAATCCTCCACCCCAAAACACGAACACTGTCAAAGTTGATACTTCGAACCTCTCAAAAGTTAGCATTGAAGTAGCAAAGGAGCACATGGAACTCATTAATACAATGGTCAGTGCATACTGCGGTTTGGTCGCAGGTCAAATAGGGAACATCAGTATGACTAACGAAGATTATCAACAAATCGACCGTGATGAAATGGAGTTGATGGATATAAAGTGGGCGTTTGCAAGTGCAGTTAGAAGGGCAAGGGATTTCATGAGTCGAACAGGAAGAAGTTCTTTGGAAAGTAAGCAGGATACGAAGTACGGGTTTGATAAAGAAGTGGTTACATGTTTTAATTGTGGCGAAAAGGGTCACTTCAAACGTGAGTGCACCCGACCAACCAAGCAAGGCAATCAGAACCCTTTCAGAAATCAAACAAGTACTTCAAATGCCAATCAAGGAACTCAAGACCATCGTGGAACAGGGATAGTAGCTGTGAACAATACCACCAACCAGAACTAGTCTGGACCATCAAACAACACTCGTGCATTGACTGTTCAAACAGATGAAGGGTGTAATTGGTCTGTACAATTAGGGGAAGGTGATAATGAAGGAGGAGGAACCGCATGCTACGCAAAGATCATCAATCACATCAAGCACGTTCATAAGGAAGAATTTTCTGAAAGTGACGACAGCTCGGGTTATACTGGGAGTTCGGATGAAGAAAGTTCTATTTCGGGTGATGTGAAAGAAGAAGCGATTTCTATTAATGATTTGTTGAATGAAGCAGAGGAGTTGAAGTCTCAGAAATCTGTTCTTATCAAGAAGGCTGGGATAGCATCTAAGGAAATGGAGAAGTTCTTCTCTGAAGACGGATCTTTTTCTTTTCAAACTGCATTTATGGCAAATGTTTCAGCCTCTTTGAGTCAGGTAACATCTGAAACTCCTAGAATATGTAGTGATTGTGCTTATATGAAACAGGAATGTTGTGACAACTCGGAATTCCAAGGCCCTTTATGCACGTATTATGTCTATTTAGGATCTGTCATACATTGTGGACTAGTGATCGTTATGGGAGCTATTGAACATGTTATTGTACACTTGCAATTGCATAATTGAATTAACGTCAAGTGTTTGTGACACGTGATGATAACCGCACACGAACTCAGGGCCGCACACTTCCTTTTCACAACCAAACGTCCGTGCACTTGGGCCCTTAGCCCAGCTCTCTAGAGCCCGAAGTGTAATATAAGGGGGCCTGGCCCACTTACTTGGAAACCGGCTCATATATGGGCATGCGTGAATCTCATAAAAACACAAGTTAGCAAACCCTACTTCTTCCTCCCTTCTACACATCGATGGCGGCAGGAGATGGCAGTTAAGCGCCCCACTCAGTCGTGTCCGTTCCGAAGCTCTCTCACTCGAAGTCTCAACTTCCTAATCCCCCACCGGTTAGTGAGTTAATTGTGTCTGAATGCGCTTTTATGACTGTGTTTTTAATAGTCCGATTTGTATGTGTATGGTATGATAAATCAATATTAATCTGATTGTATGGAATTGTTAAATACCATTAATCTGATCGTATGGTAATGTTGATCGATGATCATTGCTTGTAATAAGGGGATCGATGGTTTTGTAGGCTGCTAGATAGACTGCATGATTGATTTAAGATATGTATACAAGATTTGTTTAGGGCGATTCTGGAAAGAAACATGTGAAATTTCTTGAACTACCATGTGATATGTCAGCCAATTAGATCAAGTGGTCCAATGAAAGAAATCACCTAATCTAAGTTGTCGGCTAAATATGCCTTGTTTTATTCACATTTGTCAAAATCCATGTGATGTCAAGCAATCATTGTGAATAAGTGATGATGATGATCTCATTCTGTGTGCATACTGTGTTATCATAACTCTTACATAATCTTGTTATATATGCATATTCTATATTCTATAAAGGTAGTCAAAATAGTGCTAGTTGGGCTACATGTTATTATTAAAACATGCTGAAATGGGGCTGGGCTGCGGATACCTTGTGGGCCGCCATAACCTTGGTAATATTCGACATAGCCTGCTTTGGAATAACCGAATCATCTGTTTTTCCTGTTGGGACTTTGCATTTGTTGTGTGTTGCATATGAATAGTGGACAGGCTTGAAATGTATACACGTAAATCAGAAAGGTAGGCATGCGTGATTGACTTATTGCATACTGGATGATTAATTGCTGACATCATGTGAATGAACTAAATACCACGGGTTGAATTACTTGTGTGTCATACATATCCAGTAATTGTGCTACATATGAACGATGAATACATGAATTATTTGTGCGTGAAAGATGTAATTCGTGTGCATGTAGAACTGACTAGTATCGGTAACCCTTTTTAGGGCGTGGTTATTCAACTGATAATCAAGTAAACAATCTTACCGAGCAAAACCAAGGTGAGTTCACTACATTCGAGCATGCGTCCCAGTGGTTGGGGACAGTCAGTGGTTTGGGTAAAAACGGGTATATTGGTTAATATTCTCACCTATCATTTTTGTAAGTCCCTTATCGGGTATTAGTTGGTAGCGCTACTTAGGTTTGGCACCCTCACACCGCTCCTGGATAGGACGGATGTGAACTAATGACCCAGTCGGGCCCAGTACTAGATAGGAGTACGTGGGATAGGGCAGTCATGTACATCAAGAGCCGTCTTGTTCGGAATTGAGATATTAACAATATTACTTGCATTGGTTATTGAACTGTTTTACATACAACTGGTAGCAAACGTTTTCTAAAACTGTGAACTCGCCAGCTTTGTCTGATACACTTGTTACATGCTCGCAGGTCATTAGGTACTTGGGTACAGAAACTTGCTGGCTGGAGGGTGTGAGTGGTCATGGTTGCATTGATGGGTTTATTTATCAAACATTTATTTACTATGGTTGTTTGGAAAGTATTTACATTATGTTACGTTAACGCTTCCGCTGAACTTGATGGTTTTTTAATTGCTTATGTTTGGATTTTATTACTATTAAATGATGAAACTTTATTTTAAACTTATGGATTCAATGTAATTGGTGGCTCATTACTAGTGGTCACACACCTAACAGGGACACTCCCTAAGTGGTAATTTGAGGGTGTGACAGTTTGGTATCAGAGCCACTGGTTATAGTGAACTTGGTTTTAAAACGTTTTTGTAAAACCAGACTATAACCGAACAGATCTGAATACGTGAATACGACCATGACACTCAGCTCCAGACTGCAAGGTTCGTTCCTCGTTTACTATTGCATAGTATATCTAGTGTTTGCTTATGAACAACATCACACGTGAATGCACATTTAGCACGACACTATGGACTTCTATGTTACCAACCCATGTTACGTGTTTTAAGAGTGCGACTCTTCCTGAACTTTCATGATCTATGTTGTGGCGTCATCTGTCTTATTGCTCGAATTCGGGGAACCTTTTAGCGCAAGTTAAGAGGCACTGAGATAAGCATGCAAATTGCCTTATTATTATGGGTGCACACATAATAATAATGTGGGGTGCAAGTGAGTCCCAGTGAGGCTTAACGAGTGTGAGAGGGGTTCTGCCCTGTTAATTGATGTTATGTTAGAACTCAGCAGTCTATAGGAGTCATAACAGTGATTGTCTCCTACTCGAACATGATCTTTTCACCCCTTTCTGAATCCTTACGAATCTCGATGCTATCGAGTATCACCTGATCACACATCTGAACGCCTAGCGAACTGTGTAGAATGTTAGGTGCTAGTATGAACGTCCCTGAGTTGGATGGCTCAGCATCAAATGATTGACTATACTTTCCTCACTTATCTTTATTTGCTGGAACTTAGCGTGTTGACGCCTTAGATTCCGAAGTGTGATCACTTCTGCAACACTCTCGCGACATACCGTGTATTACTTAGTCAACTTGCAAGAACGATGGACAAGAGGGTAAACGTAGTACCTTACCGACTTCAGCATTTGAACGACCCTAGTTACCGGCAACGAACAACAGCGATTTGACTCCAATCGAATCCTTAACCCCAGCCAGCGACTCATGGGAGTCGACTCTTACGAACCAATCTGGACCAAATCGATGACGATTGACTGTAGAACGGATTGTGTAACCGCCCGCACCATGAGTAGTGCCTTAGGACGTGGCACGGAATGTGAAAAGATGAACCTTGTTGGTGAAAGGACGCAGGACACTGTTACAGGCAACAATATTAGAGGCAACAGTCGCGGCAACATCAAGGTACTCGTGATCGTAGCTTACAGTATGGAAACGAAGGTGACCTCGACAAGGATTGACTGTGTTAAGTCAAGGTGACGACAACCAAGGAAACGACGTCAGTACTGGAAATCCTCGTAACGATAACAACAACACTGAGAATGATACCCACGGAAGGGCATTCAGGATTGGCGTGGGCGACGCTAGGATTATAGCAACATGGTAGCTTGAATGGGAAGCTAACCATTTCGTCTCTGTTCTATTTAACCCCGATGTTTCTTGAAACCGAACCTGTTGTGGAATCGGCTGATGACAGGACAAATGGAACCTCATATGTTTGAGGGATGCAAACTCGACCTCGTGGGACAAGTGCTCGACATCGACCTTCATACTGCTATCCTTGATGGTTTTGATGCAGTAGTTAGTGTGGATTGGTTATTCAGAGATCGCGTAGATAGACCCTGTAAAGAGAAGATTCTGCATATCCTTCTTAGTGAAGGATCGTTGTCTGTTCTAAGGCGTTAGAGGGGTGCAAGGGTTAGCGCCATTCTAGCTATGACGGCCCAGAAGTGTCTACGGAAGGATTATTCCGCTATGTTAGCACTCGTTACTGATTTAAGGCTAAGGAAAAGAGGATCGAGGATCCACCAATTGTTCGTGATTTCTTCCTAAGTGCTACAAGAAGAACTATCAGGTTTACCTTCACATCGTCAGGTGGAATATCAGATCGGTATCATGTCAGAAGCAGCCCTTGTTACTAGTATTTCTTATTGTTTTACACCAGGAAGGTTGCAGGAACTGCCTAATCAACTTCAGGAGCTATTGGACATGAGTTTTATCGGATCTAGTTTTTTTCGCTTTGGGGAGCCCTAGTTATACCAGTGAAGATAATCCTTTTCGTATGTGTACCGATTACCGAGAACGTAACAAGGTGACAGTTAGGAACCGCTTGCCTCGACCATGTATTGGCCACCTGTCGACCAGTTGCAAGGGACAAGCTTCCTGTCGAGGATTGAATAACAAACGAGCTATTGTCAGAAGGTAGTCTAAGGGGAGAATGTGCCTGCAATGACATACCAACCGCAGTGCGGCCATTTCGACGTTGTATTCCAAGACCTTCGAGCTAATCATCACACCAGCAGCTGTATGAATCACATGAATCGATCATGCTTATTGACGACATGTTGAATCATTTTCAGGAGAAAGGAACATCATGGGCAGCTTTGTATCTTATTTGAGAGCTCCTGAAGGAGGAGCCACACCGCGCGAAGTTTTGATAAATGTAACTTCTGGATGCGAGGGATACCTTTTTGGTCATATAATCAACGAAGTGGGAATACACGTGGATCCCGCTAAGACCCGTTTTGCTTAGAAATTGATCGACACCAAAGATCCCTTCGAGGATACAGTAATTTCTTGGTCTCACTAGACGCAGTCGCAGATTCATCACAGGATTTTCGAAGATCGAGCAGCTCAAATCTCTTTAGCACAACAGGGTGCTGTGTAGTGGGAGACAAAACAGCAGGACGTCTTTTCAGATTTCGAATCCCAACTCTACAATACACTGAGCATCGTCTCTACCCGAGGGTGCGGGTGATTTAGTGGTATATCATGATGGTTTGAATTAGAGTCCCAGTTACACGCCGATGCAACACGAGAAGGTGATAGCTTACATAATAGACTTACAGGAAGAACTGCACGAGTCACGACCTGCGGTGGAAGCCGTAGTCTTTGGATTTAAATTGGAGGCATTACTTGGACAGTACCGAATGCACCACTTAGACCGATCACAAGGGCCTCCTATGTACCTTTGTTATGGAAGAGCTAAGCATGTAATATCATCGCTGGATGGAACTTTTGAATGATTACGATTGTGAAACCTGAACGTGCACGAGCTTTGCAGTTCACTATCGACTCTAACTCACCTGATCAGACTCGCTCTATTCAAACTGGAGAACTGAAGGAAGAGAATTTGCAAGTTAAACCCATGCGGGGCATTGAGAGGCAATCATTGGCAGGTCGGACGATATCCGCTACCTCATGGAACGAGTGTGGATCTCATTATAAAGTAACTGTAGGAAGTTTGCGTTGGGCAAAGCACACCGGCCTTGATAATCTAGTCGTCTGGGTTTTGATGATAGACGTTAGGATTTATAAACCTTGAACTTGTTATCGGGCATGAAGGTCCACCTAGCAATGTATGTGAATGATGTTTGACTTGTGGGGAAAGTCAAGTGGAGTATCAGCAACCAGAAACACCTATATGGAAAGGAGAACAGACTGCCATGGATTCTGTCACTAGTCTACTTACTACTCGAAACGGAAACAATATCACCTGGATGATCGTTGATTGTCTCACGTAACCAGCACACTTTCTTGCAATCAAGGAAACTGACGAGTCTTAGCAGCTTGTGAATATTCCTCAGGGAGAGGCGGTTTCTAGGCACGAGGTGCCAACTTCTATTACACCTGATTGTGATCTGCATGTATACCCGATTTTTGGCACGCAGCACACAAACCCTATGGCTCACACCTAGACATGAGCACTACTTATCACCCTCAGACAGATGGTCAAAGTGAACGAACCATCCAGACACTCGAAGACATGCTGCGAGCATGTGTGTGATTGACTTTAGTAAAAATTCGAGGGACATTTACCTTTGGTTGAGTTCTACTGCAGTATTTACCATCCTAGTATTCAGACAGCTCTGTTGGGGTATTGCATGGACGACAATGCCAATCTTCTTGTTGGACTAAGGTGGGTGACAAACTAATCACAGGTCCAGGACGTGTGCTTGAAACCTGTGAGGAGATTGTTTAGAACAGGAGCCGTATGGCGGCAGTGTGGGACCGCCAGGAAAGCTGATAAGATTAGGAAATACTGGGAGTTCGTGCAGGCGAGCGAGACATGTCGAAATTTTCACCCTGGGAGGGTGTGGAGCGCTTGGGAAGCGTGGCAAACCTGATCCGCGATACAATGGTCCATTCTGAGTTCTGGAAGGAATCAGTAAGGTGGCCTATAAACTTGGATTACCTGATGTAATAGGTAATGCTTTCGATGCCTTTCATGTCCCTAACCTAAAGAGGTGTCTGCCTCATAAAACACTTGTAGTACCGTTGAAGGAGCTAAAGATTGACGACAAGTTACAGTCTGTCAAGGAGCCAATCGAAAATTTTGGTCAGGAAGTCAAGGTTCATAAACACAGCCGAATTCCAACTATGAGAGTTCGTTGGAACTCAAGACTAAGTATCCTCAATCGTGCTAAACTGCTGAAACAATCCTGTTGCAACTGGTGAATTTCGGGACGAAATTCCCTTTCAAGTTGGGGATGATGTGGCACCCGAGGGAAAATCCGCAGTCATCCTGATCCGTCGCTACACTTCACTTCTGGGAGACCGTCATTTTACTTTTATGAGACAGCACTTACTACTTCAAATTTCGGGACGAAATTTCTTTCAAGTTGGGGATGATGTGACAACTCGGAATTCCAAGGCCCTTTATGCACGTATTATGTCTATTTAGGATCTGTCATACATTGTGGACTAGTGATCGTTATGGGAGCTATTGAACATGTTATTGTACACTTGCAATTGCATAATTGAATTAACGTCAAGTGTTTGTGACACGTGATGATAACCGCACACGAACTCAGGGCCGCACACTTCCTTTTCACAACCAAACGTCCGTGCGCTTGGGCCCTTGGCCCAGCTCTCTAGAGCCCGAAGTGTAATATAAGGGGGCCTGGCCCACTTACTTGGAAACCGGCTCATATATGGGCATGCGTGAATCTCATAAAAACACAAGTTAGCAAACCCTACTTCTTCCTCCCTTCTACACATCGATGGCGGCAGGAGATGGCAGTTAAGCGCCCCACTCAGTCGTGTCCGTTCCGAAGCTCTCTCACTCGAAGTCTCAACTTCCTAATCCCCCACCGGTTAGTGAGTTAATTGTGTCTGAATGCGCTTTTATGACTGTGTTTTTAATTGTCCGATTTGTATGTGTATGGTATGATAAATCAATATTAATCTGATTGTATGGAATTGTTAAATACCATTAATCTGATCGTATGGTAATGTTGATCGATGATCATTGCTTGTAATAAGGGGATCGATGGTTTTGTAGGCTGCTAGATAGACTGCATGATTGATTTAAGATATGTATACAAGATTTGTTTAGGGCGATTCTGGAAAGAAACATGTGAAATTTCTTGAACTACCATGTGATATGTCAGCCAATTAGATCAAGTGGTCCAATGAAAGAAATCACCTAATCTAAGTTGTCGGCTAAATATGCCTTGTTTTATTCACATTTGTCAAAATCCATGTGATGTCAAGCAATCATTGTGAATAAGTGATGATGATGATCTCATTCTGTGTGCATACTGTGTTATCATAACTCTTACATAATCTTGTTATATGTGCATATTCTATATTCTATAAAGGTAGTCAAAATAGTGCTAGTTGGGCTACATGTTATTATAATAACATGCTGAAATGGGGCTGGGCTGCGGATACCTTGTGGGCCGCCATAACCTTGGTAATATTCGACATAGCCTGCTTTGGAATAACCAAATCATCTGTTTTTCCTGTTGGGACTTTGCATTTGTTGTGTGTTGCATATGAATAGTGGACAGGCTTGAAATGTATACACGTAAATCAGAAAGGTAGGCATGCGTGATTGACTTATTGCATACTGGATGATTAATTGCTGACATCATGTGAATGAACTAAATACCACGGGTTGAATTACTTGTGTGTCATACATATCCAGTAATTGTGCTACATATGAACGATGAATACATGAATTATTTGTGCGTGAAAGATGTAATTCGTGTGCATGTAGAACTGACTAGTATCGGTAACCCTTTTTAGGGCGTGGTTATTCAACTGATAATCAAGTAAACAATCTTACCGAGCAAAACCAAGGTGAGTTCACTACATTCGAGCATGCGTCCCAGTGGTTGGGGACAGTCAGTGGTTTGGGTAAAAACGGGTATATTGGTTAATATTCTCACCTATCATTTTTATAAGTCCCTTATCGGGTATTAGTTGGTAGCGCTACTTAGGTTTGGCACCCTCACACCGCTCCTGGATAGGACGGATGTGAACTAATGACCCAGTCGGGCCCAGTACTAGATAGGAGTACGTGGGATAGGGCAGTCATGTACATCAGGAGCCGTCTTGTTCGGAATTGAGATATTAACAATATTACTTGCATTGGTTATTGAACTGTTTTACATACAACTGGTAGCAAACGTTTTCTAAAACTGTGAACTCGCCAGCTTTGTCTGATACACTTGTTACATGCTCGCAGGTCATTAGGTACTTGGGTACAGAAACTTGCTGGCTGGAGGGTGTGAGTGGTCATGGTTGCATTGATGGGTTTATTTATCAAACATTTATTTACTATGGTTGTTTGGAAAGTATTTACATTATGTTACGTTAACGCTTCCGCTGAACTTGATGGTTTTTTAATTGCTTATGTTTGGATTTTATTACTATTAAATGATGAAACTTTATTTTAAACTTATGGATTCAATGTAATTGGTGGCTCATTACTAGTGGTCACACACCTAATAGGGACACTCCCTAAGTGGTAATTTGAGGGTGTGACAAATGTGATAGAGTGAAACTTAAATGTGACACAATTCATGGTCACAATCAAAGTTTGGTTGTTGAGATGTCAAAGTGCAAAGAGGCAAATATGGCTTTAACAAGAAACGAAAAGGACTTTAAATCTTTAATTGAAAATTTAAAGAAAAGTGTTTCCGAAACTACCAAAGTTGTTTATCATAAACAAATTAGTATTAACGATTACATTAATATCGTTGAGGAAACCAAAAAGGAATTAGCCATTGCCAAATGCGAGCATGATGCTATCAAGCAAAAATTGGAGAGTTATTCTAACTCCCGATTTATGCTCGATCACATAATTGACGTTCAATAACTGAAGAAAAACAAGAGTGGTGTTGGGTAAAAGAAATGTCCGCCCCCTTTGAGACACAATTATGCCCCACCACTTGATGAAGAGGATATGCCTCGTTTTGAACCCAGTGTGCCTCTTAATTATGAGGAAGTTACTACTGGCCTAGGGTTCAAATCGGACAGTTCTTCAAGTACATCATCTGAGCAAACAGAAACTTCAACATCTACGAAACAAACTCCTCCAATCATTGAGGACTATGATTCGTCTGATGATGAAACAGATTCTAATGACCAGGATGAATCACTTGACAAGAAAAAGGGAATAGAAATTCCAATTGAGAATCATATTCTTTGTGATCCTCCTATTCCTGTTGTGCAACAAGTTGCCAAACAAGTGATTAATCCTGTCAAGGACGACAAGAAACCTGTGTCTACCGTTAAGAGTAACAATGTGTTGTATACTTTGGTTGGTGATTCTAAAATTTATTCGGATAATAATTTTCCAATTAAAAACGTCAATCAATCATCGATTGATAAAGTTTTTGAAGATAACACAAGCAAGTTTTTGGGAAAGACGATCCCTGGAGTTATTGTGACTCAATGTGATCCAATTCCTAAGGCTGAAATCAAAAAGCAATTTGGAAATAAAAAATCCCCAACAAAGCAACAACCTTTTGCTCCTAAGGGTAAACAACCATTTCAAAGAGCTCAAAGGCCAAATGTTTCTAAATTAAAATTTGAAATAAATGGAGCTCGTTATCAAAAGAAAAACAATGATGTCAGATTTGTGGCATCTGAGGGTACTGATAAAATTGAGATTTTTGCTAACAAATCAAACACTGATTTTGTACAACAAGTCAAGATTTTAAAGCGTAACAGTCAAAACAATTACACTCAACATTCAAACGGGTGTGATGAAAAGGCAAGTACCTCAGGTTTTACAGATTCGACATCTGTTCGTCGATCCGTTTCTCCTAAGTTTGTTGAGAGGAGAACGTGTTTCAAGTGTGGGAAGTTTGGGCACATCATTAAAGACTGCACAAACTTGCCCAAACCAAATTTTGTAGAAAGAGCACCACCTGAAAAGGTTCACCCACGACATCGTCCTGTTTCACCAAAACATGATAAAAGAACTGTTAAAGAACAAGAAACAAAACAACGACATCAAAACGTCAAAAAGGTTGAAAAGGCGTTAAAACCGGAGGTTGTCCTAAAAAAATCTGTTGAATCAAATGTTAAATATGAAAAACAAAAACAGATTTGGAAACCAAAATCGGTAAATGTTTCAGGGGGAGCTCAATCTATTCCGAATCATCGGGAAATGGATGTCACAATCCTCGATGATGACGGACGACCCAAGTCTGTGAAGGCTTGGGTCCCCCTCTCCAACTAATCTCTGAGTGAGTGTGTAGGATGTTCCAGGAGGAACTATCGATAGTCATCGGATTGTTGATAGTGGAGTGTCCATGCACAAGATCGGCGACAAAAAGTAATTGTTGCCTTTGATAAAAAAAAAAGAAGAAGACAGAATTGTTTGTCGAAAGAAATTGAAAGCTTCGACAAAATGAAAAATCATTCCAAAAGTGTGATTATTCAAGGTTTTGATCGGGTCCCCAGGATAGATTCAATCAAAATGTACGCACCTGCAGCACGTCTGATGTTCAAAATCAACAAGATGAACGTGCAGTGTACATTTCTTCGGTGTGATTGAAGAAAATGTGTTTGTTGAACAAACCAACCGGGTGTGCGGATGCCTTGGCTTGGATTGAACAACCGCACACTACTTCTGAAAGAGAAAGATAAAGACCTTCGCTGGTGCAATGTGGAAGACCAGCCGAACCCAAAGGCTTCTGATCTTGTTGCTGTGAAGAGATTTCTCAGTAGCTACAAAAATCGACTTTGAAATCCACAACGGGTGGATATCCAGTTTGGGAGAGCACTCAGATTCCTTGCAATGCACGAAGCAGTTGTAGGATACGGTTTTAAATTTCTAATCTCTCCTTTACTTGTCGATATTTAAGCTGCTTTATGAATTATTATCCTCTCATACAGCACTCTTTGGCCTGACACGTTGATCTCGAATATCACCTCACACATGATTGTTTTTACTATGAAACTCGTCAATGTTGTCATGGTCCGTACCGCTGCCAATTGATTTTTCCAAAATTTGATAAATCATTTCTGATTAATTTATTTTTGGTAAACGGCATTGAGGTAAAACATGAGTTAACCGACATCGGGAAATCCTTTTTGTAAATACCTTTGTGTCTTTTAAATTTATCTTAGTTTGTTGATTTTAGGGGGAGTAAATCCAATTTTGAAAATTCAAAAACATCAAAAAATTTCAAAGCGCTAAAACATTGGAAAAACAAAAATGAGTTTCCTGGCGAGAAAAAGAGAAAATGATAGTAGATCAGTGGTCTGTTGAAACCTCTTTAAACTGAAATGCAAAATGAAAAATGTTAAGTAGCTTTACTAACGATGTATCGGTAGGCTCACAATCATTTTAAAGTGTGCAGGGTGATATAAATCTTAAATCGACTGAAGACCAGGTGGGAACCACACATTGGCATATGGTCTTAGTACCGAAATTTCGTTTGAGAGATTGCCGAGGTTCTGAGATATTCGGTCTTTATGCTGTTTATCATCTGGGTATCATGGTTGTTTCTTTTACCGTAAAAATAACGGAGACGAAGTCTAGATCTTCCATGATACTATACATACGTGTACATATTGCATTCGACCTCAATAAGTGATCAACAATCACATGTCCAAACAAAATAAGTGATTATATATCACAGATTCTTTGCGGGAGTCAAGTTCGTCTCTCTGCTGTACGGAAGTACTGACCTATTCACGGACTTGCTCCTGTGCCCTCATGCATCGAAAATCAAGTTCCTCATCAATAAGTGATTCTATCACATAGGGCTTGTTTTCAATTCAAATAAGTGAGTTTCTCACATTTTTTTATACGGTCAAACGGATGATAAATGGTATACTCACCGGTAAGATGAACTCTCGTGCATACCTTGATACGGGAATGTGTCATGTGTGGATGAACACCGGTCGGTAAGTATAAATCATACCTTAACGTATCCCCTCGCCATGATTACATCTGATAAGTTGAGCTTATGTGGACAACAATACCGATAATTGTCATAGGATGCTTATCTAAATGTTAACTAATTGAACAAAAAGAGCGTTTTGGCGTGACCGTACACTGATATGATTCTCTTACCCTCAAAACTCGCAAAAAGAATGTCTGTGTATATATTTATTTATTGCTTTCCGTCTTTACATTTGAAAAATAAAAAAAATTATTTTTTAGGTGTGTTTTAATTTAAACTTTATAAAATACAAAAAGATTTTGCTTCTAGTTTATTTTTGATTGACCGATGTTGGAACTCGAGTCTATCCTACCCAAAATCCTGATCGTAAGCCGGAAAACAATTGCATCTTCATAAACAGTCGAAGTTAACACGTCTTGAAAGTTAAAGGATTAAAACTGAACATTTTCTAAACTTTCAAACTGTTGTCGGTCGGTAGTTGATTGAGATTTGATCTCATATGTGTCTTTTGTTTAAATGTTAACTATATTCCAAGCGGTTGTTCTCATTACGCGTTTAGCTTTCTTGCATGTGCAGATGCTAAAGGCAAGGAGAACATGTTCGATGACAAGCTTTGGAATGAAGACACGAAGTGGAGGCACTCAAAGGATAAAATGATCGAGTTGCCGCTGACCCTTCATCAACACCACAAGGATCTGAAGATTTGACAAGTCAAAAGATTCACGAGCATAACTCAATGGAGAGTTCAATCTAAGGGGGAGTTTGTTAACACACTTTCTAAATAAAATGGGGAGTTTGTTGATACACTTTCTTCTTACGACGCGTGAAGACTTTGAAGATCCTCCGACATGAAAGACATGGAAGTCGAACCATCACAGCAGCGTCCAAGGGGGAGTTTGTTGATACACTTTTGTGTGGACGCGGCATGTTCGGTTCGAGCCTTTAACGGAATGAAGACCAAGTCGGATATCCTCCTATCCACTTGGGTTCGACAAGATTGTTCCGTTTAATTTGTAATGTATAAATGAACAATGCATGTTGCATTTAGGGTATTAGTTATTTGTGTGTGTGTTTATATAGTTTCATGGGCTAAACCTTCACTGGGCTTAACCTTAACTTGGGCCCAAACATGAAAGTTCCCTGATCATGACGAAACATGGAGAAACAAAAGTGTTTCATCCATAAAGGACAAAAGCATGAAGAAACACAAGTGTTTCTTCCACTACAGGACAAAGCCATGATGAAACACATTTGTTTCATCATGGTACATGACGAAACATGACGAAACACACCTGTTTCGTCGAGTTGGGCTTCTTCAGGCCCAGCAATGTGTGGCCCATATGTTGTTTCGTCGACCCACCTTATGTTTCGTCGAGACTTGGACCCAGGTACTATATAAACAGCTCTCTGTTTCTGTTTGAAATAGAGATGAGAAAATACCCTTAAAGAAACTCTGTCAAAACTGTGTTTGTATCAGTTTGTTCTTGGTTCTCATCCCATTTGATCAATAGACTGTGTGTCATTGATTATACGTGTGTGTTGCTTTATATGTTTGATTTGGCATAGTTACGTGGATTCTGCACACATAACCGTGTTTGCTATAAACAAGTGATTCGGTTCGTTATCGATCCTCAGATATCGGGACCTACAAAAAGTGACAAAGTATTAAGCATTGTCTTCTTTACAAAAGTAGCGGAACATGAGACGGGCCTTGAAGCGTGTTCTGTTGATGCACAAGAATGTCTGTTGACTGCATCTTCATCAAGTCTTAAATCAAGAAAGTCAAATTAGGGTTTTTAGTTGGGATTTCGATTTAATGTACATGGTTGTTTAGATGATTTCGTTTTAAAGGACACATGTTGATTTCGCTTTAATGGACTTGACATATAAGCGAAATCAGTTACATGTGATTTCGCTTATATGGCATGCCATTGGAGCGAAATCAGCCTCTATATAAATACCTACACATGTGTCATTAGTGGGGGACATGGGAGCGAAATCTGGTCATTAGCTTGGTAAAGGAACTCTGTCAAAATTGATTCAGAAAGCTAATAAAGAGAAGAAATTGAATGAAACAGCTGTTGTTACTTTACGTGCATTGATTCCGCCTTTACACGTGAAGATGAACTGCCTTGACTGATCGTTTAGGGTCACGACACGGTCCAACAAGTGGTATCAGAGCTTCAGGACGAGGAGTTCATACTACATCAGCCGATTCGACACTATTATCTCATTTCTACTCTATTTCTCTTTTATTTTTTCGGATTAGACAAGTTCCTACGGACAGAATGAGTTGAAGTTCTAGTATATTGAGCGAGAATAGATGTTAAACAATCCGTAACAATATCAGACCTTAAAACTTAGTAAAACACAATCAATTTTAACAAAAATTCGATTAGTTTTCGAACCGGAACTTCATTATCAGATCTGGAACATATTTGTGGTCGAAATTGAACAATAATCATATCATTGTGTTCGGAAATCTGTGTAGATCATTCCTTGAAAGATTCAGATTGTAACTTGGATTAAAACATGGTGAAAATTGGTTAAAAGCTGATTTCGCTTTTACGTACATCAGTTGATTTCACTTTTGTGTACATCGAGAGTTAATCAACTGATTTCGCTTTAACGGACATTAACATACTGATTTCGCTCATACGGACAAAGTCTTATTTCGCTTATGTGTCATAAGTGATTTCGCTCCAAGAGACAAGATCTGATTTCGCTTCAACAGTCAAATCAGATTGATTTCGTTTCAGTGTCATTGTTTGTTAAAATTTCTAAAATTTGTCTAATTGTTTGTTTGTTTGTTTGCAGGTGATTCGAGGTGATTTACAAGGCACAAATACCAAGAATTCAAAATGTTTGATGAACCGGAAAACATTAAACTTGAAAGAATAAACAATTGGACTTGTTGTTCTCCTCTTGAGAAAAAGGAGGTTTTGGTTGAAAGATTTGAACATTTTATGTGTAGGAAATATGAGAATTTTAGTGATATGTATAAACGATATGAAGATTTACATAAAAGTTTTGAAATGCATTACTTAAGGATATCAGATACTGAAAAGATATCTAAGTTTGCAGATGCGTTACCTTCAGATTGGGATGAATTTTTAGGAAAATTGAAAAAGGATTCTAGGTTCTCAAAATTTGGTTATTATGATTTCATCAGAGAGCTTAGAAAACGCAATGATGAGAATGAAGGGAAAAAGAATGAGGTGATAGAGAAATTAAAAAGAGAATCAAAATGGTTAAGTTTGGATGTGTTTCTTGAAATAATCAAAAGAATTGAAAATGGTATTGTTGTAAGAAGAAAGATGAAATATGATCACAAGAGAGGTTGTTTTTTAAATGTAGATTTGAATCCTGCTGATATGGTTAAAATTTTTCTTGCAGGAACATCAAAGAATGAAGAATCGAAGAAAAACGAAACTTCAAAACATGAAGTGGTGTGTTCAAAATGCGAAAAATCAGAAACAGACAATGTCAAACTTCTGAAGAATGTAGAAAGTTTAACATTGGAAATCAAAAGCCTGAAGGATGAGAAAGAATCTGATAGTAAACAGATTCTTGAAATGAGAGAAAATTGTGAGAAATTGACGTCTGAAAATGACAAACTGTTGAGTAGTTTAGACAGTTTGACATTGGAAATTAACAATTTGAAAGAAAAAGAAAATGTTGTTGAAAATGAAAAATTAAAAATTGAAAAAGATTTTCAAAATCAAATAAAGATTTTAGAAGATGAGAGAGATATTTTTGGTAAAGATAATCTTCAAAAACAAATTGAAATCAATTCTCATCTTGCTAAAATAATTCAGCTTGAAAAAGAAGCTGAAAAAGCTCGGATGAAAATCAAAGAGCTTGAAGTTAAATTGAAAGGTTTTGTGACTTCGGCACCATATGAGTGTCCAAAACCGATCAATTCTGTTCCAATAAGTGACAATGTCACAAATTTTGACAAAGTCAAAATTGAAGATTGTGATGAAATATCTGATGATGAAAAAGAAAAGAAAAGAAAAATATTTTAGATTTACAAGAAAAATTTAAAAATACTGTTTTGCAATCTACTGAAACAGGTGAATGTTCGAAACAAAAATCTGTTAAGAAGAGTGTAGAACAGAAACAAAAAGATAAAAATTTGAAAAATTCTAAAAATGAAAATAAAAGCTCATCAGATAAGTCATCCAATCATTATCAAAAATCACAAAAATCTAAAAATGAAAACTCACAAAATGTTGGAAATAAGTGGTGCAGGTTTGACCACAGCGCTCAAATGCCAAATCAAGGATACAAGAAGAGAAATGACTACCACAAGGCAACTAAATGTTATGATCTAAGTGTGTGGTATGAAAATGGTGTACGATATGAAAGAGAGAAGAGGTATGATAACAGAGTGTGTTACTCTTGTAGCTATCAAGGACACATTGCTGTTAACTGCCAGTATTGGAGTTATGAGACAAGAAGATGCTATAATTGTCAAATCAGAGGACATATTGCCAGAGATTGCTCGAGGAAATCGATGGGAAGATTGAGGGTTAATTCTCAGAAATTGACAAAGAAACCAGTCAATGTCAAGCCCCATGAACAGAAGGTTCTAAAACCTAAAGTTCAAGATCAGACAATTCAAGAGAAGAAAGTTAAACTTTCACAGGGGCAGAAAGACAAATTGAGGAAGAAGAGGAAGAAAGCAAGAGAATATCTGGAGAAGATTTTGTTTTCGGGTTCACCGGACAGATTGAATAAAAGTTCTGATGAATCAACTCACTTGACTGCAAAGCCAAGTAAATTAAATTCTTCATATGCGAATCTGAGGACAAGAGAGAAAAAGGAGAAAAAGAAAATGGTCGGCGATGAATCTGATATGTCAAAGTCAGACAAGCCACCATCATGCAATGAATCTGACAGGTTAAAGTTAGACAAGCCATGTGCAGGCAATGATTCTGGTTTGTCAAAACCAGAAGAGCCATCTATTGAGGTAAAAATTGTCAAACCCAAGGCTGGTCAGGCTTGGGTGAATCTGTTTAAATGAAAAACCTGACTTGCCGGAGTTCCCAGGTTGGTAAGTGTGGAACAGGAATCGGCATATTTCTTGAGAAATTCACAGGTTGGTAACTGTGATATTTCAATTTACAAGTGGTAAATCAGGGACATTAAGTTGTACTTGATTTTCTACTAGTGTTTGTTGTTGACAAGGGTCTTAATTGTTAATTTTTTAAAATGGTTGAAAAAGAACAAAGTGATGAAACCCCGAGTTTGTAAAAAGACAAACAAAACTAATTTTCCGGAAAAACCATTTTGATTAAAACAAACTTAAGTGTTTTGAAATCTAAATGGGAAAATAGTTTGTTGTCAGGGGGAGTTCTGATTGTTAAGCCAAGTGGATGGCGAATTGAAGCAATTCGATATCAGTTTGTCACGTTTCTTGTATAGTTTGGTTTCAAATTTTCCCAGAAAATCAAAATTGGAACATATTTTGATTTTAGGGGGAGAAAAATTTTATAAAAAATTAGAAAATTTGAAAATGCAAAAAACATTGAAAAAGCAAAAATGAGTTTTGTTGTGAAAAAGAGGAAATGATAGTAAATCAGTGAACTATCACAGCATGCTAAAGATATGGAATGTCAAATGTGATAAACGGTCTCACTGATGATGTGTCAGTAGGTTTTTGCACATTTAGTAAATTGTAACGAGATATAAATCTAAATTCAAACTTGCTTATATCGTGGGTAACATTTCTCGGATATATAGGTAACCCCTGAAATCTCGTTTGAAAGGTTTCATATTCTGATATACAGGTTTTTATTCTCAGTGATGTCTGGGGTATTATTCCGGGACTTCTGCTGAACGGTAGTTCTGACCTAGTCCTCGAATAATACTTTCTGCAAATGCTTTGAAACATAAGCATCACCCTCAGCATATATGATAAGACAATAAAATTGCTTAGCAATGCTGTTGTAAAAAAGATCCTCTAAAGGGGACACACCCACAAGTTGAGTCATGATCTCTCTGCTGAACGGTAGTTCTGACCTGAGCTCTCATGATTCTTCATAAATTATTAACCCCTTACAGATATCATTGATGTTATACTTACCTGTAAGACTGAATATTGGGATCTGGATACGGGAGTATATTCTGAGGTGGGACACGCGATTAAGTTTAAGTATCTAAGACATTAAACTCATATCTCGAAGCAGTTGAACTTTGTGTAAAAATTTAAGTGGACCAGTATACTGACAATCTAAGTGAATCGGTTAGAACTTAAAATGTTAAAAGCTTAACGGTGCTTGTGATTTGTCTCATAAACTGATATGATCCTCTTACACAAACTCACAAAAATATTGTTTGTATATATTTGTTTACTGCATTTCTTTAAACTCAAAATCCAAAAAGATTTTAGTGTATTTTAGCATAAAATTTTGAAAATTCAAAAAAGATTTTCGACATCTGATGTTGAAGAGCTGATATTCAAAATTCCAAGTGCTAAACTTGATGAACTAGAGGGTTGGGAGAATATGTTGAAAACTTTGAATGTCATATACAAATGTTTTGATAGATTGTATGATTAGTTTATCAAGGTCATTCATTTGAACTTGATGTAACTAGTATGATTGATTGTGTTAATGATTTCTACCAGTAAGTTTACTAAATTCAATTGTTATAAATTTGTAAAACTTATGTTGAGGTAGAGGATGTGCAGGTTAACAAGTTGTAAACTTCATTATTCCCAATGGAAGCTAAATATCAAAGCTTGAACCAGATATCTCAGATTCTAGCATATTGAGAGGGGGAGTCTGTGAAAGGGGGAGTCTGGATCAACAGTCAAAGGGAAGATGGAAGTTAGAGACAAATTGTAATTCTGAAGTTTGAAAAGACAGAGAGTTGGATAAAAGACTAAGACTGAAGACTCAGGAACTGAAGACTACGTCAACATCCAAGGGGGAGTCTGTTGATGCACAAGAATGTCTGTTGACTGCATCTTCATCAAGTCTTAAATCAAGAAAGTCAAATTAGGGTTTTTAGTTGGGATTTCACTTTAATGTACATGGTTGTTTAGATGATTTCGTTTTAAAGGACACATGTTGATTTCGCTTTAATGGACTTGACATATAAGCGAAATCAGTTACATGTGATTTCGCTTATATGGCATGCCATTGGAGCGAAATCAGCCTCTATATAAATACCTACACATGTGTCATTAGTGGGGGACATGGGAGCGAAATCTGGTCATTAGCTTGGTAAAGGAACTCTGTCAAAATTGATTCAGAAAGCTAATAAAGAGAAGGAATTGAATGAAACAGCTGTTGTTACTTTACGTGCATTGATTCCGCCTTTACACGTGAAGATGAACTGCCTTGACTGATCGTTTAGGGTCACGACACGGTCCAACATGTTCGAACCGGACGAAGCTTGATAGCTAAACTTGAGATTTACCTACATCGCCACAACAAAGTAAACTCATTAGAACTAAAATTCTTTCTTTTAACTCGAGAATTCCACTTACAGATTTATAACCATTGTGACATCCTCAACTTGTAAATTGCTAAATACCTTCATTCTTGCACATAAGTATGTTCCGAATGGAACTTCATACCATTCCTTCCATTCTTACATTCTATTCCTTTGACCCATCCATAAAAAGGGTCCACACAATTACTTTTTCATAATCGATTCAATTCAACACATCTTATGTTAAAACAACAATATAATAAAATCATGAATTGTACAAGTAGCATACCTCGATCTTGATTTCCTTGTAGCTTCGCTTGACTCGAACTTTCTTCCTTAACACCTATACATAACCATTCATACTTTAATTTTGGTCTTATACCCGTTTACACACACCAATTGGTAAGACATCATACAATCCACACTTACTTCAAAAACACATTCAATTCACATAAAGTTTATAACTAACAAGGCTAACATCTTCATTAAAGCATTTCATCAAACACATGGTGTGCATAACATCAACGAAGCATAAGGTACAAGTGTTCAAAGCATAATCCTACTAGTTCATTCTTAGATTATCAAGATTAACCAAAATTTCCCACAACAATCACTCCAAATCAGTTTTTAACTATCATTAATTCATTAATAACAATTCTCATACAAACTATTACAGTAATTTCACACATAATTTCATTCTTGTTCTTCATTACCTTCCTAATTCAAGTGGGTTTATGCTTCAAACCATCTGATTAACTAAAATCAAACAAATTCTCTTGTTCTATTGTGAAATCCTAACTCACAACTACACAATTATTCACATTACTACAAGATTGGGTTGAAACCCACTTTCTACAAATCATCAAAACAGAATTTTCGACTTACCAATCATTGAACAAGCTCAGATTAATCGAGTTTAGGGTTCATGCATCCATTAGAGCTCTAAATTTCCTTCTGCTTTTGAGAATCTTAAGAAGTTAGGGTTTCTCTTGGCCCTCCTTTGGCTCTGGTCGATCCACAGAACACACACAAGTTGTGTGTTTTGTGTTTTACTTATTAAATTATAACTTCCTTCCCTTTTTACAAGTTTACCCCCTCTAGTTAGTATTGTTGTTTATTTGATACATAAATTTCCTTCTAATTGAGTTACTAACATATGTATTTAACTAGGTTAAAAATAATCATAACTAGACATTTTAGGTAACAAAATTAATTGCATATTTTTGGGGTGTTACAAACCTACCCCCCTTAAAAGAGGTTTCGTCCCCGAAACCTTAATACGTTCCAAATAATGCCGGGTAATGCTTCCTCGTATCATCTTCTAGTTCCCATGTAAGATCTGATCCTTTCCCATGTTGCCATTGCACAAAGACTTGCTTTATAGCTTTGTTCCGAAGGTGCGTTACCTTAGAATCCTTGATAGCTATCGGTGTTTCAATGTAATTCAATCTTTCATCTAATACAATATCGTCGTGAGATACGTAAGCGGTTTCATCCGATAAACACTTCCTTAGTTGAGATACATGGAACGTATTATGAATCCCTTCTAAAATTGGCAGTAAATCCAATTGATATGCTACCCTTCCAACTCGTGCTAGAACCTTAAAAGGTCCTATGTATCGTGGACCTAATTTCCCTCGCTTTCGAAAACGTATTACGCCTTTCCATGGGGATACTTTCAAATATACATAATCCCCAACTTGGAATTCAAGAAGACGTCTTCTTTGATTTGCATATGCTGCTTGTCGATCCTGTGTCGCCTTTAATCTAGCCAGTATAAGATCAATCTTCTCGTTAGTTATAGCTACTACGTCGCTAGGTGCAATTTCTCTTTGTCCCACATCTTCCTAACATATGGGAGTCCGACATTTTCTTCCGTATAGCATTTCATATGGGGCCATTTGTATACCACTATGATAGCTATTATTATATGAAAATTCTACGAAGGGTAGATGATCATCCCAGCTTCCCCCAAAATCCATCACGCATGCTCTTAACATATCAACGAGCATTTGGATGGTCCGTTCGGATTGACCATCTGTTTGTGGGTGGTAGGCGGTATTGAAATGTAATCTTGTACCCATCTCATCATGAAACCTTTGCCAAAATCGAGATGTGAATCGGATATCTCAATTTGAAATAATGGATACGGGTACCCCATGACGAGATATTCTCGTTCACATAGATTTCCGCCAATTTTTCTGAGGTAGCGGTTTCCCTGATGGGTAAAAAGTGAGCGATTTTGGTGAGCCGATCTACAACCACCCATATGGCATCATGTCCTTTCTTTGTCTTTGGAAGTTTAGTCACAAGGTCCATAGTCACATTTTCCCACTTCCACACCGGAATTTCCAATGATTGAATCATACCACAGGGTTTCTTGTGTTCCGCCTTAACTTGGGAACAAGTTCAACATTTTGCAACATATTTTACAATATCCCGTTTCATTCCGGGCCACCAATAACTTTTCTTCAAATCCAAATACATTTTTGTAGCTCCTGGAAGAACCATAAATCGGGATTTGTGAGCTTCTTCGAGTGTCACGTCTTTTGCTTCACTAAACCGAGGTATCCATATCCGGCCATACATTGATTTAATTCCACTGGGTCTTTCTTCTAATTTATCAACAAACCCATTTGTTCTTTCCTTTCTTGAATCCATTTCGCTCAGCAACTTGACTTGGGCTTCCTTAATCATTTCGAGAAATTGAGGTGTAACTACCATTTTCATGGTTTCACTTGAATTGGAGGCGGATAATCCTTTCGGCTCAGGGCATCGGCAACTACATTTGCCTTGCCCGGATGATAAAGGATTTCACAATCATAATCTTTAAGAAGTTCTAACCACCTTCGTTGCCTCATATTTAAATCTTTTTGCTCGAAAAAATATTTAAGGCTTTTGTGGTCAGAATAAATTGTGCTTTTCATACCGTATAGATAATGCCTCCATATCTTTAAAGCGAACACTGTTGCTGCTAACTCCAAGTCATGGGTTGGATAATTACTTTCATGTGATTTCAATTGCCTTGAAGCATAAGCAATGACTCTACCCCTCAGCATCAAAACACATCCCAACCCTTGGTGTGATGCATCAGTAAACACCACCAAGTCTTCTGTTCCATCAGGTAAGGTTAATACCGGGGAGCTCGAGAGCTTCTCTTTCAGAGTTTGAAACGCCTTTTCTTGATCTGTACCCCATGTAAACTTCTCATTCTTCTTGGTTAACTTGGTCAATGGCAGGGCCAATTTAGAAAAGTCGTGAATAAACCTCCTGTAATAGCCTGCTAAGCCCAAAAAGCTTCTCACTTCACTTGGGTTCTTTGGAGGTACCCATTTCATAACAGCTTCCACCTTTGACGGATCTACTTAAATACCATCCGCATTAATCACATGACTGAGAAATTGTACTTCTCTAAGCCGAAAAGCACACTTAGAGAATTTCGCGTACAATTTCTCCTTGCAGAGCACTTCAAGAATTTCGCGCAAATGGCATGCATGTTCAGCTTCACTTCGGGAGTAAACCAAGATATCATCAATAAAAACTATAACGAATTTTTCTACCATGGCCCGACAAACTCGATTCATAAGATCCATGAACGCGGCGGGCGCGTTCGTTAATCCAAAGGACATTACTAAGAACTCGCAATGTCCGTATCGCGTTCTAAATGTCGTCTTCGCCACATCCTCATCCCGTACCCTTAATTGATGGTATCTGGACCGTAAATCAAATTTCGAAAACCAACTTGCCCCTTGTAACTGATCGAAGAGATCATCGATTTGGGGCAACGAGTATCGGTTTTTCACCGTTAGCTTATTCAATTCTCGATAGTCGATGCACATGCGCATCGAACCATCCTTCTTTTTGACAAAAAGAACAGGCGCTCCCCAAGGCGATACACTTGGGCGTATAAATCCTTTGTCGAGTAACACTTGTATCTGAACCATTAACTCCCGCATTTTAGTTGGGGCCAACCTATAAGGAGCTTTGGCTACGGGTTTGGCATTGGGATACAATTCAATCTTAAAATCTACTTCACGTTCTGGTGGAAGCCCTGGCAAATCTTCCGGAAATACATCAAGAAACTCTTTCACAACTTCAACCTCCTCTATCTTGGGGGTATTCTGGTTAGTATCTATCACGTAAGTTAGAAACGCCTTACTTCCATTTCGCACATACTTGAATGCTTGGACTATAGAACAAAGCTTCGAATTAACATTCCTTTCCCCTTGTATACTCACTCGTTTTCCACCCGGTGTTAACACATGAATTACCTTTTTCTCGCATTGAATTTCGGCATGATGTTTGGCTAGCTAATCCATGCCAACTACAACCTTGAATTCTCCCAAAACCATGGGAATAAGGTCAATGGCAAACTTCTCATCTTCAACGATAATTTCACAATCTCTACAAACTTCGTGCAAGAAATAACTCTTACTATCCGCTATCTCTACTTCTAATCTTTCGATTCTAAAAGAGAGGTGTGACACTAATTCACTTGATACAAATGATCTACTGGCTCCAGTATCAAATAACACATACGTAGGCATCAAGTTCATTAAGAATATACCTGACACAACATTCGGGTGGTCCTTTGCTTCTTCAGTCGAGATCTAAAACATCCTCCCCTTAGCTCTTGGGGCTTCCTCCTTTCTTGCTTCCTTATCAGTTTTCTGTTGAAGCTTGGGACATTCAACCTTAATATGACCCGGTTGGAAACAGTTATAGCACGTTCTGGTAGGATTAGGACATCTATAGTATGGATGTCCCTCTTGACCACAATTGTAACAGCCCTTATTCTCCTTCAAGCACTCCCCCGTATGTAACTTTCCACAAGTCTTGCATTTCGGAAATGCTACCTTTCGCCTTATCCTTCTTGCCATGATCTTGAAATTTTTGTTTCTTTGACGGGCTTGAGCTGGGAACATTCTCAAACACTCTTTTCTCACCTCTTTCTGCTTGTCTTCTTAGTTCAATTTCCCTATCTCGGGCCAAATTAATGAGCTCGTTCAAGGTTTCACATTTAGCGGGAGTTATGAACTCCCGATATTCGGCCTTCAACATACCATGATAGTGGTTTACCCTCATTCTTTCCGTTCCTGCTATTTCTTTACAAAATTTCAGCTTGTCAAGAAAAGTGTTGGTGATTTCATCAATGGTTTTGTCCTTCTGTCGAAGATGTAAGAAATCTTCTTGGATCCGGTCAATGGCAGATTGCGGACAATGGTACTTTAGGAAAGGTTCCTTGAACTCTTGCCATGTCAACACTTGAACCTTATCTTCACCAATTTCTTTATTATAAGCATCCCACCAGTCTTTAGCTTGGAGTTGTAAACAACCAGTGGCAAACATTACTTGGTCTTCCTTTTCACAGTGGCTCCGTACAAACACCGCCTCCATACTTGCGATCCACCTTTGACATGCTATAGGGTCAATCTCTCCTTTATAGGGTAAATGATTGCACGCCATAAATTCCTTGTATGTGCATTTGCGAGCCCCCTTCTTTCCTTGTATTTCTCCAATCATCCCTTTCAACTCGTCCATCTTACTTGCCATCATCGTTTCCACCACTTCTAACACTTGACTCTCCACTTCTTGTGCTAATCGAGGAATACTTGTCTGGATTGCCTTTCCAACCTCTTTCGAAATCATAGTTTTCAGTTGTTCTTGTTGTGTCGCTTCGTCCTCATTCGTATCTGCCATCTACACATAAACATCATTCTTTATTTCAAACTTTCATTCATCCTTTTTATCATGTAATCATGCTAGTAATACATAACTTTCATTCTTTTTAATGTGTAAAAGGAATTACACATGATTATTTCATACTTAAACTTCCTTTAAAAGATCAACATTTCAGACAACCAATCATCATGGCATTCTTTCTTCCATATATCTTGGTGTCATTATTTTTATTCTTTAAAGTCTTATTATAACGTTTTCAATACTTCCCGTGTGATAAAAACATCAAATAGAACAACACTTTTGAAATTGGCTAAAAATGGTCCCCACCGTAAGCTACGGTGGCTACCGTAGCTTACGGTGGTGTCTTTTTTCCTTACGCCACTAAGCTACTGTCTTATGGTGGAAATTCTGTCTCTAGGTCTACCGTAAGCTACGGTAGCCACCGTAGCTTACGGTGACGCCAGCATACTATGGCTGATTTTTCATGTTTTTGCAGCCTTTTCTGACCCATTCTACCCCAAACTGACCCGATTCATCCCACAACATCCCGTAACAATTCCATAACATTCCGTAACTATTCCATAACATTCTGTAACTAAATTATTCATAATGCAAAAATTCAAATTTTAAAGGTACTTACTTGCTTCGCGCCGCGGAACGAACACACACTTCTCACGAGCTTTCGCTTTGAGTTCAAGCATTTGATGCTTAAATCCCTCAAACCAAGGCTATGATACCAACTTGTAACGCCCAAAATTTTTCCTTTTAAATTATTTAAATAATGACATACTTTATCTAACGAAAATTGGGCATGACCCGTTTGTAATACGAGCGGTCCCCTGTTTTCCACAGTCAAAATTCATTTTCAACACGACGCATTTCAAAAACCATAATATACACTATCAAACAAACCTTGACACACTACGAAAACAATTAAGTTTAAAATACATGCATCCTACTAAGGTTTTCAAAAGACAAACATAATAAAAACTAGGATTAACTACTAGATATAGACAAAAGTGACAAAGTATTAAACATTGTCTTCTTTACAAAAGTATCGGAACATGAAACGGGCCTTGAAGCGTGTTCGAACCGGACAAAGCTTGATAGCTAAACATGAGATTTACCTACATCGTCACAACAAAGTAAACTCACTAGAACTAAAATTCTTTCTTTTAACTCGAGAATTCCACTTACGGATTTATAACCATTATGACATCCGCAAACTTGTAAATTGCTAAATACCTTCATTCTTGCACATTAGTATGTTCCGAATGGAACTTCATACCATTCCTTCCATTCTTCCATTCTATTCCTTCGACCCTTTCATAAAAAGGGTCCACACAATTACTTTTTCATAATCGATTCAATTCAACACATCTTATGTTAAAACAACAATATAATAAAATCATGAATTGTACACGTAGCGTACCTCGATCTTGATTTCCTTGTAGCTTCGCTTGACTCGAACTTTCTTCCTTAACACCTATACATAACCATCCATACTTTAATTTAGGTCTTATACCCGTTTACACACACCAATTGGTAAGATATCATACAATCCACACTTACTTTAAAAACACATTCAGTTTACATAAAGTTTATAACTAACAAGGCTAACATCTTCATTAAAGCATTTCATCAAACACATGGTGTGCATAACATCAACAAAGCATAAGGTACAAGTGTTCAAAGCATAATCCTACTAGTTCATTCTTAGATTATCAAGATTAACCAAAATTTCCCACAACAATCACTCCAAATCAGTTTTTAACTCTCATTAATTCATCAATAACAATTCTCATACTAACTATTACAATAATTTCACACATAATTTCATTCTTGTTCTTCATTACCTTCCTAATTCAAGTGGGTTTATGCTTCAAACCATCCGATTAACTAAAATCAAAAAAATTTCTTGTTCTATTGTGAAATCCAAAATAACAACTACACAATTATTCACGTTACTACAAGATTGGATTGAAACAAACTGAATTTTTGACTTACCAATCGTTGAACAAGCTCAGATTAATCAAGTTTAGGGTTCATGCATCCATTAGAGCTCTTAATTTCCTTCTGATTTTGAGAATCTTAAGAAGGTAGGGTTTCTCTTGGCCCTACTTGGCTCTGGTCGATCCACAGAACACACACAAGGTGTGTGTTTTATGTTTTACTTATTAAATTAAAACTTCCTTCCCTTTTTACAAATTTACCCCCTCTAGTTAGTATTGTTGTTTATTTGTCACATAACTTTCCTTCTAATTGAGTTACTAACATATGTATTTAACTAGGTTAAAAATAATCATAACTAGACATTTTAGGTAACAAAATTAATTGCATATTTTTAGGGTGTTACAAATGTAAGTCCAATTGGCACAAAGTGAGTCTTCAAGAACAAGACAGATGAAAGGGGCATTGTTGTCAAGAACAAAGCTAGGCTTGTGGTTCAAGGTTATAGACAAGAAGAAGGCATTGATTATGATGAGACATTTACTCCTGCAGCAAGACTTGAAGCCATCAGATTGTTCTTAGCCTTTGTTGTCAACCACAACATCAAGGTGTTTCAAATGAATATCAAGTGTGCATTCCTTTATGGCAAAATCCATGAAGAGGTATATGTTTGCCAACCTCCTGGTTTTGAAGATCCTTTTTATCCAGATCATGTCTACGAGCTAAATAAAGCTTTGTATGGCTTGAAACAAGCCCTAAGGGCCTGGTATGAAATTCTTTCCACTTTTCTCATCTCTATTGGATTTACAAGAGGTAAAATTGATAAAACACTATTTCTAAAATGGAGAGGAAAAGAGTTGATGATTGTCCAAATTTATGTGGATGAAATCATTTTTGGAAGCACACGCAATGCAATCTATGAAGAGTTCAGAAAACTCATGACAGCAGAGTTTGAAATGATTGCAATGGGTGAACTACAATGCTTTCTTGGTCTCCAAGTTAAGCAATGGCAAAATGGTACTTTCATTCATCAAAGCAAATATGTAAAAGATCTTTTAAACAAATTTGAGATGAATGATTGTAAATCATGTAGTACACCCATGGCAACCACAAAGCTGGTCTTGTCTGATGAAAAAGATGACTTGGTTGATCAGACCTTATAT
Organism: Helianthus tuberosus; assembly: GCA_030545235.1. NCBI lineage: Eukaryota > Viridiplantae > Streptophyta > Magnoliopsida > Asterales > Asteraceae > Helianthus > Helianthus tuberosus. The sequence continues at coordinate 162,983,831 of CM060423.1, forward strand.
AGAAGCATGGTTGGGTGTTTATTGTACCTAACTGCATCAAGGCCAGACATCATGTTTGCAACATGTGTTTGTGCCAGATCCCGGTCAGTACCTAGGAAGTCTAACCTCATTGATGTGAAAAGGATATTCAAATACATAAAAGGTGCTCCCACACTTGGTATTTGGTACCCTACTAATGGGAATGTTAAGCTTTCAGGTTTCTCAGATAGTGATGTTGCTGGATGCAACACCACCAGGAAGTCTATATCGGGAGGGTGTCAATTCCTAGGCAATTGCATAGTGTCTTGGCAAAGAAAAAAACAAGCAGCTGTTTCCACATCCACTGCTGAGGCAGAATACATTGCTACTGCAAGCTGTACAGCTCAACTGTTGTGGCTTAAAAATCAGTTACTAGATTTCGGTATAAATGCTCTAAAGACTCCTCTCATGTTGGACAGTCAGGCAACTGAAAATATCATCAAAAATCCAGTTTCCCATTTGTAACAGCCCAGCGTAACCGCACCATGATATTGTCCGCTTTGGCGGCCAGCACGCCCCCGGCGTCCGCCCCTCACGGTTTTCAAAACGCGTCATGATGGTGAAGGTATCTAGCCCCTTATAAGGAAGCCTTTGTTCCCCTTCACAACCGATGTGGGATGTCACAATCCACTCCCCCCTCAAGGGGTCCAGCGTCCTCGCAGGACCTGGCACCATCGGTCCGTCCCTGGCTCTGATACCATCTGTAACAGCCCAGCGTAACCGCACCATGATATTGTCCGCTTTGGCGGCCAGCACACCCTCGGCGTCCGCCCCTCACGGTTTTCAAAACGCGTCATGATGGTGAAGGTATCCAGCCCCTTATAAGGAAGCCTTTGTTGCCCTTCACAACCGATGTGGGATGTCACAATCCAATCTGTCACACCCCCAAAATCCACCTGCGGAGTATCACCGCTTGGAGGCGTGACATGACCAGGATTAAGCCACCAATCATATTGAACAATGTAATATGATAAAGATAAACCAAACACAATATAATTGGTGTCCAAAATAAATTAACCAAATTCAAGTATCAGCGGAAGCATAAAGTTGTAAAACCAAATCATAAGTTTTAAAAGTTCAAATGTTCCACATGGAACTCCACATTCCATACTCCACATTCTATACTCCACAACGACTCTTCCCCATGCAAGCTCCTGCTAAACCTAGTGACCTGCAAAGCATGTAGTAACGAGTCAACAACAAAGTTGAGCGAGTTCACAGTTGGGTGTTGATTTAAGTTATTCCAAAAACATAGTTTCCTTTAACTGGCATCCTTGCCGTGGGGGATACCCAATAGTTGAAAACGTGATTTGTTTATCCCATTTACTCTGGCAATCTAGCCGTGGGGGCTACCCCATGTTTATACTACTAGACTCGTTACCATATCGACCACTGACTTCAGTCATGTTTATGTGCCCTTAGCGTCAATGTCTATCATCATTGACGTGCCCAGATCCATTAGTTCACGCCCGTCCTCTGCGGAACGGTGTGAGGCTTGTCAGACCTAAATAGCGCTATCTAACTAATGACCCGCTCACCATTGGCCCGGCGATTAAGTCGATATAAAAAGGAGGGACTTCGTGATAGAGTTTTGGTCTAGTGAAATTTAACTGTCCATGAGGACAAGGAATTACATTCCTTAACCTGTACTGTCCTACCCAAGAAGGACGAGGAATCCATATTCCTTAACCCATTCCCAACCCCAGGGAATCCCATGCTTTGTGGAAAGTGTGAACTCACCTTAGGTTAGCTCAGCAGATAAACGAAAGGTCAATCGAGCTGCGAGAGGTTAACCACGTCCTAACATGGTTACCATACAAGTTAGGTCTAGGTTCAAATAGTGCACGTATGTTTACACAGAGATAGCAATTTACGAACACATGGTATACACGACATACACGTATGCAATATCATACAAGTAGATAACAAAGACCAATATAAATAGTCGGCCCAACCTATTGTGCGATCAGCACAACTTGTGCGATCCACAATGGGTTGTGCGATCAGCCATAAACCCGGCCCAAATAACATAAACAGTCCAACACGTATACGGCCCAACAAATGAAACAGCTTAATAACCTTGTGCGGTCCAGTTCAGCTTGTGCGATTGAACAAGACTTGTGCGACCAGTCACTTGTGTGATTGAGCTCTTGTGTGCTTGGAGCTTGTGCGATTTCCCTTGTGCGACCGGTCTTGTGCGATCAGATCAGATTCTATGTGATCTGATCTTGAGCGACTGAAGAGAAATTTGTGTGATTCGTTTTAATATCCGAAAATTATGCCATTTAGTTATTTTGTTTCCATTATGAATCAGTCAACAGTCAAACCATTACATATTGATTTTACAAATCAATCCTAACAGTTACCATACTTGCAATTTAACAATCAACACAATCAACCATTTCTAATTATCCATTAATCGATCAAAACAAGGTTTTATCAGATGATTCATATGAACCCTAATCCGTTCAAGCATGAATAAAACACAAGCAACAATCCTTACACTTAGGCATATCAACATGAATCACGATTTCGATCTCTAGCATGCATACTCACATAATTAATCCATCTAACATAACCATCCCCCCCCCCACAATTCATTCAAACAGGGATATATCACAGCCGGTTATCATTCAATCGGTTCTAGATCATAATCATGCAAATCAAATTTTGTTTAATCATCAACACACAACATCCCTAATTCCAAGCCAATGCTAATCTCATAGTATTTAAACGGATTTAGTTTAATCATATGGAGACATCAGACAATCATGCCTAACATTAACAACCATAAAACACTAACCGGATTAGAGGATAAACAAATGTTGATCCGAACAAGAAAGCTTCAAGGGATGGGGTGTTTGTCGTCGGCTTCGAGGGAAGAGAAAGAAGTCGTAGGGTTTGTGTGTGTTTCCTTGTGTTTGTAAGTTATGAGGAACAAAACTCCCTAATGGATAGATGTATGCGTATAGGAGGAGTGGGCCGAACCCAACTTTGGGCTGCCCTTGGTTCGAATGCAAAGAGTGTAGCCCGAATGGGCTTGTGTGATCGGGTTGTGTTGTGCGATTGGTTAGTTTATATACATACATTCGTTACAAATAAACACATATCAAACATAACATTCCATCAATCATCAAGTTCACATAATCACATGATGTTCACATACGTTACATTAATATAAATATAGGTTCTGAAATACGAGTTCACATTATCCCCAAGTTGAAAGAAATTTCGTCCTGAAATTTGGTACGTACTCACTGAGGAACCTAGTTAAGTTGCATGGTTTTCCTGGTTTTCCTGGTGTATCACCCTTGTTGTTATTTTATAGGTTTTCGAACAAATAACGAAAATAAACATGTAATTACAATTAAGTATGCTTAGAAAATACGAGTAATCTAAAACTTTTACAACTTAAAAGTTTTCAACATAATATAAACAATTTCGTCGTTTAAAAGTTATGACGTAACGCCGTGCGGAAGCTTTAATCTCGAGTGTTTAATTTTATCATGTTCGGTTCCTCATCGAGCTTGATCTTCATCCGGGCACTCTTGGCGATCACCTATAATCAAAACCAACTTAAAAGTTAGTTTTGATAGTTAAATAATCAGTATAAACAAGTTACATGGGTCAAACAACGACAAAATAATTTTTTTTTCGGAGGGGACTTCGCGTGACGCCAAGGGGCTTCGCATGATGCCAAGCCCCTGTTTTCACAGCCTGATGCTTTAACAGTTGCTGTACGTTCCCAGCTTAACCCGATTTCACGGAAACGAGCATAACTCTCTCGTTTTTAATCCGTTTTACCCGATTCTTTTTCCTACGAGTCCGTAATTTAATTCTCCATCATATGGAGTAAAAATCCAACATCCAACATAATAATTTTTGAGACTTCTAAGCCTTCGACTCGCTACCTTTTTATCGCATGTTAACCCGTTTATGCATTTTATCAAACAAACATGTTTGTTTGATCCCAAATTGTCATGATCTTCTTATTTTCGATATAACCTATTATATTAGGTTCTAATTACGAGTTTCTTACACAATCTTAACATGTTTTGCATATATACTTGTTTTGACCCGTTAAGGGTGTTTAACATTTGCAAGCTTTAAATCACGCTTCAATTAGTTTACATCCTATCCCCATTTTTATACGTATCCCAAGGACTCCATTTAACAAAACGCATAACTCTAAACAACTCTTAAAGGTTGTTTGCCCAATTTACCCCTCAAGGGCCTTTTGTTCAATTTTAGTCCTTCTTTTTGTAAAGAAGGACTTTCACTAATAATTGACCAAAATATCACTTCTAACTACATCCTTATATTTGCGTACCTGGCCCGGGTCAGACTATTGACCTGTTTTAATACCTTGCTTCAACAATTTGCATATTTTATAACAACACCAACTCGTAGGCCGCTTTTTCCTGTAAGCATAAGACTTGACAAGTGCATATTAGTCGTGATTTATCAAATGGTATTAACATTACCATTTGACCCGTTTAGTCTAAACGACCATCCATTTTGCGCTTATATTCCATGGTATTTATTTACCATTTTATTAAGTAAGTCATTTCGGATTTCTTACCATTTGGTTATGACTTTTAATTCCGTTTCGTACACGTTAGCCCAACATGGCTTATGCCAATTGGTGTCGTTTTAAACTTCAACCCCTATCCATTTATACATGACAAATCACCATTTTTCCATTTGTTTTTATTCGTTTAGGCCTACTTACAAAGTGGCCATTCAAATATTCATTTTATATATGTCATCTATGACCAAATGTCCATTTCGCATTTTTGATATGTTCCGACCCGTACCACTTCGTGTCGCAACCAAAGTTCGAATACAACTTTTGCCGTAATTGTAACCGAGAATTAAATGCATATCTTACAAAAAGGGTGCAAGCTTTACTTACCTCTTATCCGGTTTGCGCTTTTCGTCCCGTACTTGATTTGTTTGACCCGCTTTCTCCCCAAGCTTCACCTAGCTTGTTAAGCGCCAACTATTATTTCATCATTCACAAGGTGGTTAGTTTAATCATGACTTAGTATGATTATTCCACCTTACGCATTTCTATATCCAATTATCATTCATCACAACACCCTATATAATCAAGTTCTTCATATGAACTAGTAGGTACCCAATTTCACTTAGGCATTACATCGAACACCTTATGAGCATGAAATTTTTACTAATAGAAATCAAACTCATGACTAACTATTTAACCAAGATTTAAACATCTTTTTACATGTTCATGACAAATCTTCATACCAACAAATCTGGATTTGCTTCATAGAGCTCTAATACACTAAGTTAACAAGGATAATCCTAGTGTTTAACATAATTCTCCAAAACCCACTTGACACATGAGAGTATGATCATGAATTCATAATCATGAACATCAATTTAACAAATAAATGACTAGGGTTTACTCCTAGACATAATATTACTTTAAGATTCATCCATGCATGACTTAATCAAGCCCAATTTTAGTTTCTTACAATTAACCTAGAATTTAAGATGGATCAAAACATCACAATTTTACATACCTTATGATCCTTTCAACTAGGTGTTCATGAATTTGTGCTTGAAATTTGATTTAGACTTGATTAGAGGCTCCAATTTGTGAGTTTTGTGAGGATTTTAGGGTTTGAAGAAAACCCATGTCGCCCCCCCTGCTTCTTCATCGACCAGACAACCCCAAGTGGGTGTTTGGTTTGTTTTTAATTCTTGTTTTTAATAAATCAAGTTTCAAGTTTAACAAGTTTGGCCCCTCCATTTTCCTTAGTTCATAATTTAAGGGTTTTAACCCACTCATAAGTCACTATCTAACTAGGTTAGAATTATTCCTAGTCAGTTTAGTAGGTTCGGGAAGTCATAACCCGTTTTACTTTAAGTCCCGTTAAATCGGGCCTTTTATCCATCCTATTTTCTTGAAAGCTCTTATTCACTTTAAATAAATATTAGGATTATTCAATTAATTCCTAATATTTGCCGGTTTACTTTTACCACTAACGGTACTTTCCCCGTCTTTAGTATTAACGGGGTTTAATTACCAAACCCGTTTTCGGGGTGTTACAAGTCTACCCCCTTAAAGAGGTTTCGTCCTCGAAACCTTTTCTTACATAATTTATCGAATTTAACTCCATGCATTTGCTCTCGAAATTCAATTGAGCATTGCTCATATTTTAACCGATTGTTAGTATTACCAGAAAAATTATTGTAATATCTTTTTTTTTTTTTGTTACAAAACATCTACGTACCTCATACGACATAATGCAACTTGAAATAACGTAATTTCGTTATTTCTACTAGTTTAGTTAACTTAGCGATATCCATCGCTTTTATATATTATCGAACTCTTTGTGAATCTGTTACCTTGACCCGTTTAAAGGTCTTTAGTGAAATCTTTCACATTTAGCAACAATTTCTTTTGTTTTCAAATTCATTTACTCGGTTCAGTTATACCGAATCCACCGCTTACAAGCGAACCAAATTTCTTGATTTGAATTGCTGACCTTAACCGGTCTCTTTAACTAGACTTATTAGCCCAGTTACTTTTTACCGCTTGCTTGGTTATAATGTGATTTTACTTCACATTACATTTCCTAACCGTGATCGTGTCACATCATGTTTAATTTATATCAAACTTTCATTTTCGAAAAGATCACTTTTCGAATATATCATCTTGCGCCTATCAGCGTCAAGACTTGAATCTTTGATGCTTACTATTCAATTTCCTATCAGAATTTATATTTGTAAAAATGTTATTTCTTACTAAAACTGAATTTTAGTCTAACGTTTTTCTCTTTAACTATGTCAATTACTCATATCAAGGAAATTGACAACCCATAATTTATTGTTTTCCGTTCTCGTTTTACGCGGGGAATCGTAACAAGTTCCCTCACCTTACACTATTGACCCGTAGGTTCCTTCACTTAACCTCGTAGGCTATTTCCTTAAGCTTTCATCTCTTTAAGACGAGGCCCTTATGATCCCTTTGCTTCAATTCATGACCCGTGGGTCATTTTGGCCCCGTAGACCTTTACACTAATTAATATCCCGTAGGTTATGATGATCCCGTAGATCATCTTTTATTCTAGTCTTTATTCCATTGTCTATTTATACATATATAGCTTTAAAGCATCCTTTGTTATGTTTGGAATCATTTAATTTTGCTTTTGAACTTTCGTTGACCTTGACCGTAGTCTAAGGTTTCATTTGTTTACTTTCGGACTATCCTTTCCGACTTTACGACTTCTAGCGTCATTTACACGTCGGTTTTCCTACGCTTACCATTACCCGATTCATACTTATACTCCTTTACAAAACATTACCCGGGTCCTTCTATCTTATTGTTTTTAGCTTTCCGGTTTCACCGGTTTGCGTTTTCCTATTTTATTAAGCGTTATTCCTTAATTGACTCGTTTGACTCATTTTGGGTGAATTTTCATCACTTATGAATGTCAAACTTCAATCTTTATTTGACCCGTCCAACTTTGAAATGGTTGAACGTAATTACCAAAATTTATGTTTGCGAAAATTCTTGTCATCTTTTAGTCATGACTCATATTCCGAGTCTTTTGACTTTCTATTTCGCGTTCCTGTTTCTCAGTCTACGCATGCGTTTAAATCTTTACCCACCAACCGGGTGTTTTACCGAAGTCATTATTATTGCAACCTTTACGGTATGCATTATGACTTCATTTCTCTTTTATATTCCTACTTTGTTCTCAAATTTGGTGTTTTACAAAATCGGCCTGTTAAGAGTCATATTTGCATTCTTCGGGTTCGAGTGTAAGCACACCCCTCCCAATTGCATACCTTAATCGTTTTACAGTAATCTTTGTCCCTTCACTCGTGCTCATCATCCTAATGTAATACGCTTCCGTCACCCGGCTGTGCGTTTACATTATTATCAAATATTTTGCTCATTTGATTCATTTGGGTACTTTTTAAGTTAGTCCCATTCACCCCACCCTTACTACATCGGACATAAATGTGTCCATCATAAGAAGTTCATGGTACCACGTGTTCACTACTTACTTGGCCAGAGTAAGCGATCAACACTTGGTATACATGACCTTTTTATAATTTTCACATTACACCCCATGTAAGTAATGCCTCTATTTGTTTTTCTTGGAAAGAATATCCCGGATAGGTTTTCTATTCAGGGTTTTCCAAGTTTTCAATCTACATACGCAACTTTCAATCTCTACATATTTGTTGCATATTACTATTTATGCAATAATTTAAAACGTGCACCTGATAATGCTTGCTCTAACAGGCTCCCCTTGCCATTAACTTATTCGCAACCGTTGCGCGATTTAGGTCCTTGGTGATCGTGCTCTATTTGTCATACTTTGGGCCGTTCCTTTGTCAAATCCATGATTTGTTAAACTCTCGCTATCTTCATATGTAAGTGTCCTTCAATCAAAAACATATACAACAGTTAGTAATTTCAACATTAAAGGATGCCTGTATTATAATACAAAGCTTTTCTACTATACGCATCAACGCGTGTAATTTCGTTGACTATATCTATTCTATATCGTTTTTATTGGTGTAACATGTATTACACGATAACCATATGTGTTGTTCTCAACACTTTAATCATACTAAACCTTTGATATACATGTACTTATCGGATTTGCGATCAAGCCTCGAACCGAACACATTTGTCAACAACCTTGAGCTCTGATTACCAACTTGTAACACCCTTGTTGTTATTTTATAGGTTTTCGTACAAATAACGAAAATAAACATGTAATTACAATTAATTATGCTTAGAAAATACGAGTAATCTAAAACTTTTACAACTTAAAAGTTTTCAACATAATATAAACAATTTCGTCGTTTAAAAGTTATGACGTAACGCCGTGCGGAAGCTTTAATCTCGAGTGTTTAATTTTATCGTGTTCGGTTCCTCATCGAGCTTGATCTTCATCCGGGCACTCTTGGCGATCACCTATAATCAAAAGCAACTTAAAAGTTAGTTTTGATAGTTAAATAATCAGTATAAACAAGTTACATGGGTCAAACAACAACAAAATAATATTTTTTTTCCGGAACAGGGGGCTTCGCGTGACGTCAAGGGGCTTCGCATGACGCCAAGCCCCTGTTTTCACAGCCTTATGCTTTAACAGTTGCTGTACGTTCCCAGCTTAACCCGATTTCATGGAAACGAGCATAACTCTCTCGTTTTTAATTCGTTTTACCCGATTCTTTTTCCTACGCGTCCGTAATTTAATTCTCCATCATATGGAGTAAAAATCCAACATCCAACATAATAATTTTTGAGACTTCTAAGACTTCGACTCGTTACCTTTTTATCGCATTTTAACCCGTTTATGCATTTTATCAAACAAACATGTTTGTTTGATCCCAAATTGTCATGATCTTCTTATTTTCGATATAACCTATTATATTAGGTTCTAATTACGAGTTTCTTACACAATCTTAACATGTTTTGCATATATACTTGTTTTGACCCGTTAAGGGTGTTTAACATTTGCAAGCTTTAAATCACGCTTCAGTTAGTTTACATCCTATCCCCATTTTTATACGTATCCCAAGGACTCCATTTAACAAAACGCTTAACTCTAAACAACTCTTAAAGGTTGTTTGCCCAATTTACCCCTCAAGGGCCTTTTGTTCAATTTTAGTCCTTCTTTTTGTACCGAAGGACTTTCACTAATAATTGACCAAAATATCACTTCTAACTACATCCTTATATTTGCGTACCTGGCTCGGGTCAGACTATTGACCCGTTTTAATACCTTGCTTCAACAATTTGCATATTTCAGAGCAACACTAACTCGTAGGCCGCTTTTTCCTGTAAGCATAAGACTTGACAAGTGCTTATTAGTCGTGATTTATCAAATGGTATTAACATTACCATTTGACCCGTTTAGTCTAAACGACCATCCATTTTGCGCTTATATTCCAATGGTATTTATTTACCATTTTATTAAGTAAGTCATTTCGGATTTCTTACCATTTGGTTATGACTTTTAATTCCGTTTCGTACACGTTAGCCCAACATGGCTTATGCCAATTGGTGTCGTTTTAAAATTCAACCCCTATCCATTTATACATGACGAAATCACCATTTTTCCATTTGTTTTTATTCGTTTAGGCCTACTTACAAAGTGGCCATTCAAAGATTCATTTTATATATGTCATCTATGACCAAATGTCCATTTCGCATTTTTGATATGTTCCGACCCGTACCACTTCGTGTCGGAACCAAAGTTCGAATACAACTTTTGCCGTAATTGTAACCGAGAATTAAATGCATATCTTACAAAAAGGGTGTAAGCTTTACTTACCTCTTATCTGGTTTGCGCTTTTCGTCCCGTACTTGATTTGTTTGACCCGCTTTCTCCCCAAGCTTCACCTAGCTTGTTAAGCGCCAACTATTATTTCATCATTCACAAGGTGGTTAGTTTAATCATGACTTAGTATGATTATTCCACCTTACGTATTTCTATATCCAATTATCATTCATCACAACACCCTATATAATCAAGTTCTTCATATGAACTAGTAGGTACCCAATTTCACTTAGGCATTACATCGAACACCTTATGAGCATGAATTTTTAATAATAGAAATCAAACTTATGACTAACTATTTAACCAAGATTTAAACATTTTTTTACATGTTCATGACAAATCTTCATACCAACAAATCTGGATTTGCTTCATAGAGCTCTAATACACTAAGTTAACAAGGATAATCCTAGTGTTTAACATAATTCTCCAAAACCCACTTGACACATGAGAGTATGATCATGAATTCACAATCATGAACATTAATTTAACAAATAAATGACTAGGGTTTACTCCTAGACATAATATTACTTTAAGATTCATCCATGCATGACTTAATTGTCACACCCCGACCACGTAGAACATACAAAACGTGGCGGAAACGTCGGGGGGTGTTGTAACAGAATTAATTGTTTCAAATCCATGGCAATTGAAGTTTCGCTTTATAGATTAAAAGTGTTACAATGTCTTAACTATCAAAGAAATACAACATAATTAACTAGTCTTGCATCTTTTATTGTCACTAAAGCCCAAGTCTGTCTAAGAGTATCTTGATCATCTTATGCAACAGCTCCTGAAAAACACATGTGAAAATAGGTACGTCAGCATAAAAATGCCGGTGAGATACATAGGTTTTGTGAAAATAGGTTTCATGACTTATGTTTGAGAAAATGTTTAGTCATGAACCTTGTTATTTGCTTTGTTTTGTAAATCATTTGAAAATCGATAAGATCAGATGATATGTATAAATAATGTATAATGTATGGTTAAACGAATAACCATGTAAAATGAGTTTGTATTAGATAAGTTGTTTGTAAATCAATGTCTTGTGAAAGATATGTTATTTGTATAAAATGTTCTATGTCTCAACTTGAAATGATTCAAATAACGCTACAATATGTAATACAATACAAACACTTATATATAGGAAGTACCAGCGGCGTATCCACCATGCTTGTATCATATTACACACGCCTCGTTACTTAATCACTTACTCAAACCAAACCAACAATGTACAATGTCTATGTTTAATCCAATTGCCAAAATGTAAGCATGTAATGAATAATAAGTGTACTAAGTATGCAACAACATACATACATAGCATGTAAACTGAAATATCTGTACTAAGTATGCAACAACAGACATACATAGCATGTGAACTGAAATATCTGTACTAAGTATGCAACAACAGACATACATAGCATGTGAACTGAAATATCTGTACTAAGTATGCAACAACAGACATACATAGCATGTGAACTGGGATAATGTGTCCATATGCTGAGTAAACATATGCAACAGAAATGTAATGTAAAACGATGTACTAAGTATGCTAAGTTAACATACAAAGCATAAAAGTCATGTAAATCAATGTACTAATAGTGTACTAATGAACATAACCAGTATATGATGTGAAAACAGGAAAGCACGAAAGTAACAAGTAGGCACATGTGTTCCACCCCAAAACGTTTGGAAAACAGTAAAAGAGGGGTCTATGTACTCACTTGAGATTGCTCAGTAGTCCTTGAGTAACAACCAAACAAAGCTAGAGATCACGGAAATCAAACGGCACCTAATATAGGTAACTATGTTAATTAACCGGACCTAAATCGGAAGATTGGGTAGCATTAGGGTTTGTAAACCAAATGAGTGTAGGAACTCATATGATATGGTTTAACAAAGCCTACATACTAAATGAAACCTTAATCTAAGTCTCTCGACCCATTACGACCCGTTTAGGTAGCTTACGCTACTTTAACGTGTCGTGCGCGTGAAACGCGTTCGGACCGTCTAACTAGTCCTATGACAAGTGTTATATGCCTAAACATGTTACATAATCAGTTATGTGACAAAAGTTTAGGTTACATATGCTTAATTACCAATTATACATGAAAAGGGTATTCTGGTAATTTACCTAAGGCATATAAACTACCTATCATACAACTACTTAAACGATGTGACCATAGGGTATAACCTCGGAAGGTTATTCCCTACCTACTATGGTCACCTAATGTATTTGGTCGGATCCTAATGATCGACCAAATGGGTCGAGTTCGAAGGTATAGGCGATTTATCAGATCGCCTACCCTACGACTCTAGACAACGTGGTAATCAGTGGGCATAGTCCCAAGGGACTATGACCAACGTGATTACACTCAGGTTGCGAAGTTCAAACGAACTTCGCATTGACCATTACTGGTCAACGCTGAAAGTCAAACAAAGTTTGACTTTCTGACTCGAAAAGCAATAAAATAAGGAAAAGAACGAAAGAATACTAACCCAGGGTCCCCGAATGCTAATCCCGATCCAAGAACTCAGGTATGAAACAATGGTTTCAACTTAGAGCTCTCAAATCAGAATTCTAGTGAGAAATAAGGTTGGGGGTATGTGGGTATTTATAGGATATGCACCACCGTTAGGATCGTTTGTCGAAAACCGTGATTCGATCCCATCCGTACACTTGTCGGAACCTTATGGTGGCTGGAAATGATCCTTATCCAATGACTAAGCAAGTGAAAACATGTGGGTGTGGTTAAACCAGCTGGAATCTGCTGAGAAAAACACTGAATCTGGTCTGCAGACCCCTAGCGCACCGCTACGCTAAAAGTGTAGCGCACCGCTAGGCCCTAGTTTGGCAGAATTACACTTTTGGTCCCTGTATTGCAATCAGCCCATTTTCGACACGTTTAAGGCCCGTTAACCCCATTTCAAAGCTCTAAAATGAATTTAAAGTATAGGGAACTTAAAACATGTTCAAAAATATCTCGGATGTCGGTTCGTTTGGCCGTACGAACGCGATGTTCGCTTAATTACGACGGAATGCGCATAAGCGCGAAAAACGATCCAAATGACGAAACGAATGGATTTTTCTTGTGGCGAACACTAAAATATAATATAGTCATGCTTACATAAATTTTTGGATGTCCAGATGTATTCAGAACGTAAGTTATGCGCGGAAATGCAAACTTGTGCACTTTTTGACACTTTTAGTCCCTGAATGACCCAAAAGTTTATTTTAGCACACCGAACCCCTCAAAGCCTATTTCTAAGCTATGTAAAGGATATTTAAGGTGTGTTTAACTTATGGTTATGTTCCGGAATGTCTGTTCCAGTACGAATCGTCATACTTTCGCAGTTTGTCAAGTTTAGACCCTGTAAGCGAATTAACTTTGTTTTTGGCATACCAAAGCCTTCAAAACTTATTTCTAAGTTATGTAAAGGTTATTTAAGGTATGTTAAGCCTATTTCACTATTCCGGAGTGTTCGTTGCATTAAACGGGTTATATTTACGCATCAGTGCACATATAACCTTCCAGAAAGCGATTTAGAGCTTGCAATCGAACAAGAGTTGATATGTGCAAAAGATACACATATTTTTTCAAATCCCAAGTATGAAATACAATATTTCATTGGTTTGGCATTTGTTTGATGGTCGCGGTGACACAGGTGTCACAGTCTCCCCTACTTTAGGAAATTTCGTCCCGAAATTAATTCGTAGGAGTTTATTTGTGACTTTGTGTCAAATAACCATCAAAGATGAACAAGACATAATCCTGTAATTTCTCTTTAACTAACATTTTTCAGAAATGAAAAATGAACAGAGTTATTTTCAACAGGCATTCTTTAGAAACAAAAATGAACAGAATAGTCATTTTACATCTTCAGAAACAAAAATGAACCGAATGAGTCATTTTACATCTTCAGAAACAAAAATGAACCGAATGAGTCATTTTACATCTTCAGAAACAAAAATGAACCGAATGAGTCATTTTACATCTTCAGAAGCAAAAATGAACCGAATGAGTCATTTTACATCTTCAGAAACAAAACAAAACTGAACAGAATAGTCATTTTACATCTTCAGAAACAAAAATGAACCGAATAGTCATTTTACATCTTCAGAAACAAAAATGAACCGAATGAGTCATTTTACATCTTCAGAAACAAAAATGAACAGAATAGTCATTTTACATCTTCAGAAACAAAAATGAACCGAATGAGTCATTTTACATCTTCAGAAACAAAAATGAACAGAATAGTCATTTTACATCTTCAGAAACAAAAATGAACCGAATGAGTCATTTTACATCTTCAGAAACAAAAATGAACAGAATAAGTCATTTTACATCTTCAGAAACAAAAATGAACCGAATGAGTCATTTTACATCTTCAGAAACAAAAATGAACAGAGTTAACTCTAGATACATGACAAAACTTGCTGTGGTTTCTGTGCACTAAATTCTATAATTATGTACGCGTCCATAATTACGTAATTCCTTGCACAGTCCGCACAGTGCATTTCATGATGTGTAGGGGAAGAAAATATCAAACCTGTGATGAGTGTGACTAGACTACCTTAGGGTCCTTTTAATTAGATCGACAAAGGATCTTTTTAATTAGGCCACCAAGGAGTCCTTTCAGCTATATCATCACATGATATACCTAACCAGATTTTTGGATCAATCTGTTTAACTAGACCACTCAAGGGGTCTAATTATGGAATAGTACAATATAATCCAAGGGACTTAACTACAACGTAGAAGCCCATTGAGGATTTAATATAGTACACAAAGATATGGAAGATTCTACGAGAATTTGGATAACAAAACTTGGATTATACAAAAACATAAAAGGAAACACATAAGCACATAATCACATAGATGTTTAACTTGGTTATTAATTTGTTAATGATTGCAATTAACTTGGCACCTCGTACTTTGTTTCTTTTGGAAGAAACGGGTACTTAGGATCTTTGTGGAAAACGCATGAGATTGTATAACGGAAGAATTTGGGTAGTAGTTTGATTTTCAAGGAATACAATTCCTTGATTGTCGGTATTGTAAGGAATATGTTGTTTATGCATACAACCACATAAATACATTGCAATGTAAATAAAAGATTTATTTATAAACAATGATAACAACTGTTTCATGGACTTTGACAACAAAAGAAAATAATACGTAAGACGTGATTATTTCTAAAAAGTGTTGTCTTCTAGTCGATCAGATGCTCATCTCTGTGCTGGATTAGCATTAGCAAGCTTTGGGCAATTTCTTCGGAAATGTCCCATCTCACCACACTTGTTGCAAGAACCTGGTGGAAAGCGAGCTCGAGCAGGTTTGTTGTCAGCTTGATTCGGTGCAGCTGCTGCAACGCAAACTTTTGCCATATGACCTTTAAGTCCACAAATTTGGCATTCGTGGCACTTCACATTAGCATGATGATGTATGCCACATCGGTCGCACAAGGGTGAAGTTCCATTGTATGGCTTCCTAGCACGGGGTTGAGCTGGTTGTTTGGGGACGGCTTGACCATTGTGAGCGACCATGGCGAAGTTCTGAGAAGCCTTTCGCTTCTTTGACTGCTCAGGGGATTCAGTCTGTACATCCATGGTCTTTGATTCCTCAACTGGTTTCTTGTCACCCTTTCGGAAAAGCTTACGTTTCCTGATCTGAGATTCGGTCAAGGTTGCAGCTAGCTCAATGGCCTGCCTAACCGTAGTGGGGTTACTACCGGTAACAATGTCTTGAACCAAGTCAGGGAGACCATCAATGTATTTTTCGATCGCCTTATCCAAAGGCGTAACCATGGTAGGGCACAACAGGCTCAGCTCCTCATATCGATCAGTGTATGCTCGATGTTCACCGCTGTCTTGCTTAAGATCATCGAATTCCCTTTCCAATGCCCTGATCTCATGTCGAGGACAGAATTCCTTCATCATTAGTGTTCGAAGTTCTTCCCAAGTTTGGGCCAGTGCTACTTCGGCACCCCTATCTCTCACCACACCGTTCCACCGTGTCAAAGCTCGTTTCTCAAAGACACTAGATGCAAAATCTACCTTTCGCTCGTTTGGACATTGAACATGCCTGAAGGTGCTCTCTAGACTCTCGAACCATTGCAGAAGTGCAGTCGCTCCTTGAGACCCAGAAAACTTGGATGGCTTAGCTGAGTTGAACGTCTTGAAACTGCAGAGAGCCTTATTGTTGTTGATAGCTTGGTAACATTGAGCAATGACGTTCGGGATTGCAGCAGTCATTTGCTGTGTAATGACAGCTGCCAGCTCGTCAACAGATACAGGATTTTCGCGTCGTGGAGGCATTCTAAAAAGGGAAACATGAAATGAAACGAGTGAGAGAATTAGACGAAAAGAATGAGATGAACAAATCTGATGAAAGCCAGGATAGTGGTCATTTGTTTGTTACTACAAAGCAACAAACGACACACAGTGACTGAATTTAAAGTAAATGGATCAAAAATAATGTATCGCGAAGACATGCTTGCCTATAAGTGAACACTCATCCCAATAATTCCCAGGTAAGCACAACTGGTCTCGCGTCTGATGAGATGTATACGAAGTGCTTGCCTAGACAGAAATCCCAGAATACAGGCATTCACCCTTCCAGTTTGCACGTGTTCACATTATTTAAAAACCCAAAACCTTGACGAGATTTTGAAAACTCAAAGGGGTTCAAAACCATATAATAGAGAGTTCAAAACCTAGTAATTAATCATCCTAGAACAGATGATTAGTTTTCAAAACGGTTTTGAAATTTATGTTCTTATTGTGGTCGTCGCCTAAGGATAGGTGACAGTATTGTTTTATGACTAAACGCAAGTAAACTCGCGTTAGGGTCCTAAGAAGGTTATAGACTAGGTCAAAGCATTACTAATAACCTAATTCCCTATAACCATTGGCTCTGATACCATCTTTTCTGTCACACCCCGACCACGTAGAACATACAAAACGTGGCGGAAACGTCGGGGGGTGTTGTAACATAATTAATTGTTTCAAATCCATGGCAATTGAAGTTTCGTTTTATAGATTAAAAGTGTTACAATGTCTTAACTATCAAAGAAATACAACATAATTAACTAGTCTTGCATCTTTTATTGTCACTAAAGCCCAAGTCTGTCTAAGAGTATCTTGATCATCTTATGCAACAGCTCCTGAAAAACACATGTGAAAATAGGTACGTCAGCATAAAAATGCCGGTGAGATACATAGGTTTTGTGAAAATAGGTTTCATGACTTATGTTTGAGAAAATGTTTAGTCATGAACCTTGTTATTTGCTTTGTTTTGTAAATCATTTGAAAATCGATAAGATCAGATGATATGTATAAATAATGTATAATGTATGGTTAAATGAATAACCATGTAAAATGAGTTTGTATTAGATAAGTTGTTTGTAAATCAATGTCTTGTGAAAGATATGTTATTTGTATAAAATGTTCTATGTCTCAACTTGAAATGATTCAAATAACGCTACAATATGTAATACAATACAAACACTTATATATAGGAAGTACCAGCGGCGTATCCACCATGCTTGTATCATATTACACACGCCTCGTTACTTAATCACTTACTCAAACCAAACCAACAATGTACAATGTCTATGTTTAAACCAATTGCCAAAATGTAAGCATGTAATGAATAATAAGTGTACTAAGTATGCAACAACATACATACATAGCATGTAAACTGAAATATCTGTACTAAGTATGCAACAACAGACATACATAGCATGTGAACTGAAATATCTGTACTAAGTATGCAACAACAGACATACATAGCATGTGAACTGAAATATCTGTACTAAGTATGCAACAACAGACATACATAGCATGTGAACTGGGATAATGTGTCCATATGCTGAGTAAACATATGCAACAGAAATGTAATGTAAAACGATGTACTAAGTATGCTAAGTTAACATACAAAGCAAAAAAGTCATGTAAATCAATGTACTAATAGTGTACTAATGAACATAACCAGTATATGATGTGAAAACAGGAAAGCACGAAAGTAACAAGTAGGCACATGTGTTCCACCCCAAAACGTTTGGAAAACAGTAAAAGAGGGGTCTATGTACTCACTTGAGATTGCTCAGTAGTCCTTGAGTAACAACCAAACAAAGCTAGAGATCACGGAAATCAAACGGCACCTAATATAGGTAACTATGTTAATTAACCGGACCTAAATCGGAAGATTGGGTAGCATTAGGGTTTGTAAACCAAATGAGTGTAGGAACTCATATGATATGGCTTAACAAAGCCTACATACTAAATGAAACCTTAATCTAAGTCTCTCGACCCATTACGACCCGTTTAGGTAGCTTACGCTACTTTAACGTGTCGTGCGCGTGAAACGCGTTCGGACCGTCTAACTAGTCCTATGACAAGTGTTATATGCCTAAACATGTTACATAATCAGTTATGTGACAAAAGTTTAGGTTACATATGCTTAATTACCAATTATGCATGAAAAGGGTATTCTGGTAATTTACCTAAGGCATATAAACTACCTATCATACAACTACTTAAACGATGTGACCATAGGGTATAACCTCGGAAGGTTATTCCCTACCTACTATGGTCACCTAATGTATTTGGTCGGATCCTAATGATCGACCAAATGGGTCGAGTTCGAAGGTATAGGCGATTTATCAGATCGCCTACCCTACGACTCTAGACAACGTGGTAATCAGTGGGCATAGTCCCAAGGGACTATGACCAACGTGATTACACTCACGTTGCGAAGTTCAAACGAACTTCGCATTGAGCATTACTGGTCAACGCTGAAAGTCAAACAAAGTTTGACTTTCTGACTCGAAAAGCAATAAAATAAGGAAAAGAACGAAAGAATACTAACCCAGGGTCCCCGAATGCTAATCCCGATCCAAGAACTCAGGTATGAAACAATGGTTTCAACTTAGAGCTCTCAAATCAGAATTCTAGTGAGAAATAAGGTTGGGGGTATGTGGGTATTTATAGGATATGCACCACCGTTAGGATCGTTTGTCGAAAACCGTGATTCGATCCCATCCGTACACTTGTCGGAACCTTATGGTGGCTGGAAATGATCCTTATCCAATGACTAAGCAAGTGAAAACATGTGGGTGTGGTTAAACCAGCTGGAATCTGCTGAGAAAAACACTGAATCTGGTCTGCAGACCCCTAGCGCACCGCTACGCTAAAAGTGTAGCGCACCGCTAGGCCCTAGTTTGGCAGAATTACACTTTTGGTCCCTGTATTGCAATCAGCCCATTTTCGACACGTTTAAGGCCCGTTAACCCCATTTCAAAGCTCTAAAATGAAGTTAAAGTATAGGGAACTTAAAACATGTTCAAAAATATCTCGGATGTCGGTTCGTTTGGCCGTACGAACGCGATGTTCGCTTAATTACGACGGAATGCGCATAAGCGCGAAAAACGATCCAAATGACGAAACGAATGGATTTTTCTTATGGCGAACACTAAAATATAATATAGTCATGCTTACATAAATTTTTGGATGTCCAGATGTATTCAGAACGTAAGTTATGCGCGAAAATGCAAACTTGTGCACTTTTTGACACTTTTAGTCCCTGAATGACCCAAAAGTTTATTTTAGCACACCGAACCCCTCAAAGCCTATTTCTAAGCTATGTAAAGGATATTTAAGGTGTGTTTAACTTATGGTTATGTTCCGGAATGTCTGTTCCAGTACGAATCGTCATACTTTCGCAGTTTGTCAAGTTTAGACCCTGTAAGCGAATTAACTTTGTTTTTGGCATACCAAAGCCTTCAAAACTTATTTCTAAGTTATGTAAAGGTTATTTAAGGTATGTTAAGCCTATTTCACTATTCCGGAGTGTTCCTTGCATTAAACGGGTTATATTTACGCATCGGTGCACATATAACCTTCCAGAAAGCGATTTAGAGCTTGCAATCGAACAAGAGTTGATATGTGCAAAAGATACACATATTTTTACAAATCCCAAGTATGAAATACAATATTTCATTGGTTTGGCATTTGTTTGATGGTCGCGGTGACACAGGTGTCACATTAATCAAGCTCAATTTTAGTTTCTTACAATTAACCTAGAATTTAAGATGGATCAAAACATCACAATTTTACATACCTTATGATCCTTTCAACTAGGTGTTCATGAATTTGTACTTGAAATTCAATTTAGACTTGATTAGAGGCTCCAATTTGTGAGTTTTGTGAGGATTTTAGGGTTTGAAGAAAACCCATGTCGCCCCCCTACTTTTTCATCGACCAGACAACCCCAAGTGGGTGTTTGGTTTGTTTTTAATAAATCAAGTTTCAAGTTTAACAAGTTTGGCCCCTCCATTTTCCTTAGTTCATAATTTAAGGGTTTTAACCCACTCATAAGTCACTATCTAACTAGGTTAGAATTATTCCTAGTCAGTTTAGTAGGTTCGGGAAGTCATAACCCGTTTTACTTTAAGTCCCGTTAAATCGGGCCTTTTATCCATCCTATTTTCTTGAAAGCTCTTATTCACTTTAAATAAATATTAGGATTATTCAATTAATTCCTAATATTTGCCGGTTTACTTTTACCACTAACGGTACTTTCCCCGTCTTTAGTATTAACGGGGTTTAATTACCAAACCCGTTTTCGGGGTGTTACAAGTCTACCCCTTTAAAGAGGTTTCGTCCTCGATGGTGCGTTCAGACTGCCCATCCGTCTGTGGGTGATAAGCGGTGCTCATGTCCAAACGAGAGCCAAAATATTTGTGCATTGCTTGCCACAGTTCTGAAGTAAAACGTGCATCACAATCAGAGATAATAGAGGTTGGCACCCCGTGCCTTGAGACAACTTCTTTAAGATAAACGTCTGCTAGAGTGGAGAACTTATCCGTTTCCTTGATAGCCAAGAAGTGTGCAGACTTTGTGAGTCGATCCACGATCACCCAAATAGTATCATTTCCATGTTGAGATCTAGGCAGGCCAGTAACGAAATCCATGGAAATTTGCTCCCATTTCCATTGTGGAATCTCTGGTTGTTGGAGTAGGCCTGATGGTTTCTGATATTCAGTCTTGACTCTCGCATAAGTCAAACACTTGCTGACGTAAGTTGCTATGTGGGCTTTCATGCTAGGCCACCAATACGTAGTTTTCAAGTCGTGGTACATCTTATCCGAACCAGGATGTACCGAATAACGAGACTTATGCGCTTCATCCATCACAAGCTCGCGTAAGTTTCCATAATGTGGGACCCAGATGCGTCCTGTTACGTAATAGGCGCCGTCTGCCTTTTGTTCTAACCGTTGCCTTGAGCCGCGTAGGGCTTCAGCCCTGACGTTTTCTGGTTTCAATGCTTCTACCTGAGCATCTCGTATTTGTGAAGGAAGACTAGATTGAATGGTGAGTTGTAATGCTCGCACGCGCTTAGGCGTAGCGTCCTTTCGACTGAGGGCATCGGCCACCACATTGGCTTTGCCCGGATGGTACTTGATGGCACATTCGTAGTCATTCAAAAGCTCTACCCATCGTGTTGTCGCATGTTTAACTCCTTCTGCTTGAAGATATGCTCGAGACTCCTGTGATCGGTGTAAATGGTGCACTTGGTACCGTACAGGTAATGTCTCCATATCTTAAGTGCGAAAACAACAGCTCCCAGCTCTAAATCATGCGTAGTGTAGTTCCTTTCGTGTGTCTTAAGTTGATGTGACGCATAAGCAATAACCTTATCACGTTGCATCAGTACACATCCAAGTCCTTGAATGGATGCATCGCAATAAACCACGAAATCGTCTGTGCCTTCAGGCAGTGAGAGGATAGGTGCGCTACAAAGTCTATCCTTAAAGTGTTGAAACGCCGTTTCTTGTGCATCACCCCAACGATCGGTGACACCTTTCTGAGTTAGGAGGTGAGAGGTTGCGCAATTTTGGAGAAGTCCTTGATAAACCTTCTGTAGTAACCTGCCAAACCCAAGAATTGGCGAATTTCTGTTGGTGTACTGGGCGTAGGCCAGTTCTTGATTGAATCTACCTTGGATGGATCAACATGAATCCTATCCTTTTTTACCACGTGGCCTAGGAAATGGACTTCATGAAGCCAGAAGTCGCATTTCGAGAACTTTGCATAAAGCTGTTCTGTTCGAAGGAGTTCCAAAATAAGTCGTAGATGCTATTCGTGTTCCTCCTGACTCTTAGAATAGATCAGGATCTCGTCGATGAAAACTATAATGAACTTATCTAGGTAAGGCTTGCACACTCGATTCATAAGGTCCATGAAAACCGCAGGTGCGTTTGTCAGCCCAAAAGGCATGACCAAAAACTCGTAGTGTCCATAACGAGTTCTAAAGGCTGTTTTGGAGACGTCCTCTTCTCGGACTCTTAGCTGGTGATATCTCGATCTTAGATCAATCATTGAATAGAAGCTCGACCTTTGCAGCTGGTCGAATAGGTCATCAATACGCGGAAGAGGATAGCGATTCTTCACGGTCACTTTGTTGAGCTCTCGGTAGTCGATGCACATTCTGAAGGTACCGTCTTTCTTCTTCACGAATAGCACTGGGGCTCCCCATGGCGAAGAGCTAGGACGAATAAAACCCTTATTCAAAAGCTCTTGTAGTTGTGCAGATAGTTCTTCTAATTCAGATGGGGCTAAATGATATGGTGCTCGAGCTATGGGCGCTGCTCCAGGAGCTAGCTCGATTTGGAATTCAACTTAACGGTAAGGCGGAAGGCCAGGTAATTCCTCAGGGAATACCTCAGGAAAGTCACGTACGATCAGAAAATCTTCTATCTTCTTTTCTTTCTTCGAGGTGTCAGTAACGAGAGCCAAAATAGCAGTGTGGCCCTTTCTCAAACACTTTTGGGCCTTAAGGAAAGAGATGATGCTCACAACAGCACCACTCTTGTCGCCACGAATCATGAGAGGTTCATCCCCTGAACAAGGAATACGGACAATCTTCTCGTTACAAAGAATCTCTGCTTGATGTTGGGATAACCAGTCCATCCCAATGACAACGTCGAAACTACCCAAAATGATAGGAATGAGGTCGATAGAGAAGGTCTGATTAGCAAGAACAAGATTACAACCCTTGACTACATGTGTGGCCTCTAAACTCTTACCATTAGCTAGCTCTACAGTGTGCTTAGTGTTCAAAAGTGTTGGGATACGCTTAATCATTTGACTAACTTTTATGGACATGTAGCTAGTATCGGCACCCGAATCAAATAAAATAGTAACATAAAAGTCGTCTAGTAGGAACTTACCCATCACGACGTTGGGATTGTCCCTTGCATCTCCCTAGCCAATCACGAATACACGCCCCCTGGCACCATTGCCATCGTGGTTACCCCCATTGTTTCCATTCCCCTGGTTGTTATTATTGTTGTTGTTCTGGTTCTGGTTCAATTGGGGACAATCTCTCTTGAAGTGGCCTTCAGCTCCACACTGAAAGCACCCTTTGTTGATACCGTGCTGCTGCTGCTGACGTTGATTCTGTGGGGGTTGTTGTTGACGATTCTGATTCGCGGGGCGTAAACTTCTGCAATCCTTTGCAGCGTGGCCTGGCTTGTTGCACCGATGACAGTTACTCCTGGTGCATGGCCCGCTGTGGTGTAGATTACAGCGATTGCATTTGGGATGAATTCCCCTGTACCCTCCTTGACTTTGGCTACCAGATGATTGCTGACTAGGGCTCTTGTAGTCATCAGTCCTTCTCTGCTGTGACTGAGACTAAACGGAAGTTGAACCTTTGCTTGGAGTTCCATCCCATTTACGCCTGTTGTCGCTGGGATTATCAGAAGTAGCAGCACTAATACGCTTTGGTAACTTGTTCTGCTCCACCACCTGATCCGTGAGACGATGAGCCTACTTGATGATCTGTTGAATGGTGCCAAGATTTGCTGAGGTTACATGACTTTAAATCTCTGGCACTAAACCCTTTAGGTACAGTTCGATACGTTTAATGGGAGGGTCTACCATAGTAGGACACAGAATAGCCAACCCATTCGATCTTTTCGTGTATGCTTCAATTTCTGACCCCGTCATCTTCAAGTTGAAGAACTCTACCTCCAGCTTGTGAATGTCGTCACGACTGCAGTATTCTTCCTTGATCAATTCCTTGAAATCGTTCCATGGGGTGGCGTTAGCAGCAACCAACCCCAGCATTTGGACTTGAGCGTTCCACCACGTGAGCGCTATACCCTCAGGAGTACCAGTAGCATATTTCAGCCTGCGAGCCTCAGGGCATTTACACATCTCGAAGATAGATTCAAGTTTCTCGAACCAGTGGAGGAGGCCTACAGCTCCTTCAGTGCCGCTGAAAGTAGTAGGTCGGCAGTCCATAAAAGTTTTGAAAGTGCACAGAGGTGGCTGGGCAAGTTGACCTGTCGCGGGTGTAAGAAGGGACAAGGTTAAGCACAAGTGTTGGTTTACGAGAGTAGGACCTAAAGATCCTAGAGTGAGTTTAGACTGAAGGGTATACCTCCTGCCTGGGCGGCTGCAAGTGCCGCAACAACTTGTTGGTTAATCAGAGCCGTCAACTGGGCTTGAGTCATGTTAACGCGTCCACTCATGATCTTCATTTCAAAGGAAAACATGAGTGAGAGAGGTTCGTGAAAGTGCGATGACAGGAGAGAGTAAGCACACATGTGTTTTCAAGCTATAGTTGCTACGTTTATCTAAGCATACCATAAGCAAAGTTCTGTGTAATCTAGCAAGTAGGAAATGTAAACATAAATCATATCACCTATAGTGTTGAGCCTTGCATGTGGAGCGAAGCGTCGTTGTTGATCGTTGAGCACTGTACAGGTTATAGTCTGGTTTTAACAAAAACTTTTTCCCCTTATTAAAACCAAGTTCACTATAACCAATGGCTCTGATACCAATCTGTCACACCCCCAAAATCCACCTGCGGAGTATCACCGCTTGGAGGCGTGACATGACCAGGATCAAGCCACCAATCATATTGAACAATGTAATATGATAAAGATAAAACAAACACAATATAATTGGTGTCCAAAATAAATTAACCAAATTCAAGTCAGCGGAAGCATAAAGTTGTAAAACCAAATCATAAGTTTTAAAAGTTCAAATGTTCCACATGGAACTCCACATTCCATACTCCACATTCCATACTCCACAACGACTCTTCCCCATGCAAGCTCCTGCTAAACCTAGTGACCTGCAAAGCATGTAGTAACGAGTCAAGAACAAAGTTGAGCGAGTTCACAGTTGGGTGTTGGTTTAAGTTATTCCAAAAACATAGTTTCCTTTAACTGGCATCCTTGCCGTGGGGGATACCCAATAGTTGAAAACGTGATTTGTTTATCCCATTTACTCTGGCAATCTAGCCGTGGGGGCTACCCCATGTTTATAC
The DNA here is from genome assembly GCA_030545235.1 of Helianthus tuberosus. Lineage (NCBI taxonomy): Eukaryota > Viridiplantae > Streptophyta > Magnoliopsida > Asterales > Asteraceae > Helianthus > Helianthus tuberosus. The sequence goes on from CM060423.1 coordinate 163,009,530, forward strand.
TACTAGACTCGTTACCATATCGACCACTGACTTCAGTCATGTTTATGTGCCCTTAGCGTCAATGTCTATCATCATTGACGTGCCCAGATCCATTAGTTCACGCCGGTCCTCTGCGGAACGGTGTGAGGCTTGTCAGACCTAAATAGCGCTATCTAACTAATGACCCGCTCACCATTGGCCTGGCGATTAAGTCGATATAAAAAGGAGGGACTTCGTGATAGAGTTTTGGTCTAGTGAAATTTAACTGTCCATGAGGACAAGGAATTACATTCCTTAACCTGTACTGTCCTACCCAAGAAGGACGAGGAATCCATATTCCTTAACCCATTCCCAACCCCAGGGAATCCCATGCTTTGTGGAAAGTGTGAACTCACCTTAGGTTAGCTCAGCAGATAAACGAAAGGTCAATCGAGCTGCGAGAGGTTAACCACGTCCTAACATGGTTACCATACAAGTTAGGTCTAGGTTCAAATAGTGCACGTATGTTTACACAGAGATAGCAATTTACGAACACATGGTATACACGACATACACGTATGCAATATCATACAAGTAGATAACAAAGCCCAATATAAATAGTCGGCCCAACCTATTGTGCGATCAGCACAACTTGTGCGATCCACAATGGGTTGTGCGATCAGCCATAAACCCGGCCCAAATAACATAAACAGTCCAACACGTATACGGCCCAACAAATGAAACAGCTTAATAACCTTGTGCGGTCCAGTTCAGCTTGTGCGACTGAACAAGACTTGTGCGACCAGTCACTTGTGTGATTTAAGAGTTTAAAAATATATTTCAAAAGTCCAAGTTTAATTACAGAATTTATAATTTATTTTCAGTATTATCAAAACATATGTGTTTTCAGAATAATATGATAATTATTTAAATTAATTATCTAATAATTAATTTAGGGCAGAATAATTAAAAATAAGATTTTAATTATATAACAAGTATAAATCAGATTAAAAATAATTATCATGGCAGAAATAAATATATTTAAAATAAACTGTTAGTTTTTTGTTTAAAAATGGAATAACTGAATAATTATCTAAATAATTGTCTAATTAATTGATTTAAATCAGAAAATTAGAAATATCATTTCTAAATATTAACATGCAATATTACAGATTTAAAATAAATATTATGGTCTCGAATAAATTTTGTATAATAATCTGGAATTAAAAATAATAATTGCACATAAACTGATTTATAAAGTTTATTATATAAAAATAACATGCAAAATAATTAAACATGGTTTTTTTTTTTTTGATTTTTAATAACCTCAAAATAACATGCATGAAATTATAAAAATAATTTGGAAATAATTTACAACTCAGAATAATTAAATTAATACAATTAAACTTAATAAAATAAGAGATTTAACTGTTTTAATTATATAAATATCAAAAAAAAGTTTCAAATATTAGTGACAAAAATATTTTTACAAAGTATACTGTTCAATATAGTTAACATAAAAATTTCATAAATTAATTCTAAAAATTCGAATTAATATAATTATTTTAAGTCAGAACAGGTTTTAATTAAAATAAAATAGATTTATAAAAATTTTACAAACTTTTATATTTTTTATAAATACACCAATATGTCAGAAACATATGATAAAAATTTCGGATTTTATAACAATAACATTGAATTAATATGAATTAATCTGTAAACTGTTAAAAAAGAAAATTAAAATACAAAAGAAATTTATCATCTTCCCCAATTTCAAGTCAACAGAAGTCAAACCGATTGAATTAACCTATCAAACATGAACTAAAGCTAAATTAAAGTTACAGAAACATTTAGTGATCGATGATATACCGGATGATCGAAAAAGAATGTCCCGATATCGATTCAGATGAGCTTCCGGCTATTTCCGGTGAACTGTAAGTCCGGCGAAGATACAGAGATGAACCAGGAGCGAATTAAGAAGTGTTTGTGTGTTTTGAAGGGTCAGTGAGGTTTGCGAGGGTTGCAGGAACTTGTAAAAAGGTTTAATTGATTCAAAAACAATCGTAATCAGACAAAACAGATTCCCACTTAAATTTTTAAAATGATTTCCGATTTCGTAGACATAATTGCATGGTTTGGTGAAATTGAAAGCTTTGGACGGTTCAAGATGTCGAGGAGAACAAGCAAGTGTGATAATTGATCAGTGTGCATTGTATGTTTGTGTTTTTGACCGATTTCCGGCGATACAAACGGTAATAACCGGTTTGAATCTAAGTTACAAGATCAGTCCCTGGTGTTTCTGAGTTAGTCATAACAGGTCCCTCATATTTAACCAAAGAGTCTAACTAAGTTAGTTGTTTAATAAGGAATCCTTTATAAAATGTTTAATTGGGTTAATTAATCCGGTTAAATAACTTTGAAATTCGACAAGTATGGTCCCTGAACTTGTTAACTGAACTAGTTAACTGAGTTAGTGTTTAAACTTGAATTCCTTTTATAAATTTTTAACCCGGTTAGGGTTTTTAACTGAAAATCAGTTTCAAAAATGACAAGAATAGTCCCTAGACTAAAGTTTGTTAAAATGACCGAATGGTCCTTGGACTTTAAAATTTAAAAATATAAGTTTATTTATTTTATATAATATAAGTTTCTAAAATTACATTTTAGTCCCTAAACTTTTAAAAGTTTTAAAAACTTGTATTTTTTTTATTTATAAAACTAGTTAAAAAAATGTCATAAAGGACCCTAAACTTTATAGTTTTCAAAAATTACACTTTTAACCCGAACTTATAAAATTTCAAAAATGACAATTTTGTCCCCGGACTTTTGTATTTTCTAAAAGTGACGGTTTTAGTCCTCGGACTTAAAATCATAGTTTTCGAGCAAGTTTCAAGGAATGACAATTTGGTCCCTAAACTTATACTTTCACATAATGACACGTTAGGTCCCTGTAACTAATGTAACCTTGTTTTTAAGCATGAAACTTATTTAAATTTGTAAATGTTCACATGTTTGGGCCGGTAAAACTTGTAAGAGCATAAGCAAGGCAAGAATCAAGCAAAAATGCATCTCAAAATGCGATGTGTGTATCAAACAAGTACATGTTTGAAAACCAAGGTTGTTACAGTCTCCCCTACTTTAGAAAATTTCGTCCCGAAATTTATTCGAAAGAGACCGTAAAATGTAATTGCAATGTAATGTTATGCAAACAAATGTGTGTACAAATAAGTAAGTATTGGACAATTCATTTCTCACTGGTATTTCTTCAGAAACGGGAATGAATATGGTTTTGATTCTTGTTGGGCAATACTTTACACGCAGACATGGGGTATAAATGCAAACAACAGGTATTAGATAACAACGTAACGGTCTGGTCTAAGTTAACACAAATGGGTCTGGGATAACATAAAATCCTCAAGTGACCTGGATAACGTTGCGATAGATAATACTATAAGAACACTTATATATAGGAAGTACCAGCGGCGTATCCACCATGTTCTTATGATATTACAATCGCCTCGTTATCTACCCACTCTAGATTTTATGCCATCGCACTTAACAAGGCTCACTATGGTTTCCATGCACCAAGTCTCATAATTATGTGTGCACCCATAATTACTTGACTCGTTGCACAGTCTGCATAGTTTATCTTGCCAAATGATAAATTATGGTCATGGTCAAAGGAAGATGCTTTGTTTCAACAATTGCAATAGTATGTGTGTATGAACTCTGAATATGAATAAGAGCATAGTATAAGTTTAAATCAAGTAAGCATCAATATATCACAACATTAATTGAATCAAAACATATTTCACATTAGTAATGATGACATTGTTTGTTTTGCATACAACGAAAGCAAATGTTTTGTTCAAGTGAAATGTTAATATGTATCACGTGTAGTTAAAACACAAAATACGATAGAATGTATGTGTTGAATAATTTAATAACAAAGAGAATCTAATATGATGTAAACAATTTACATTGGAAATAAGTCATGAAATGGATCAATTTAGGCTCAAAATTATTAGGTAGTACCTTTGGATATCTTGCTTATTCGAGGGTATGGAAGATTCTACGGGGATTTGGATAACATAATTTGGACCACACAAGTACATAAAAGAGAACACCTAAGCACTTAATCACATAACAACAAAAGTCTTACACATCAAGAACTGTTTCATGGACCATGACAACAAAAGAAAATAATACATTAGGCTTGATTATTTCTAAATGGTGTTGTCTTCCAATTTGTCAGATGCTCATCCATGCGCCGGATTCGCATTAGCAAGCTCTGGGCATTCCCCTTTGAAGTGGTTTGGGTCCCCACAGTTGAAACATGTACCCAAGGGAAATCGAGGAGCTTTCACAGGAGCTGGAGGAGCAGCAGCTTGGTTCGGTGCAGGAAGTGAATGGCAAGTAGCTGCTAAATGACCCGATCTTTCGCATCTTGTACACTTTTGGCAAGGAAAACGGGCAGAATGATGATAATTGCAGAGATTGCAAAGGGGTGGCTTGCCATTGTAGGGCCGTTTTGCTAGCGGAAGAGGAGGAGCTGGGCCAGCAGGGGCAGGTGTAGCGATAGCGAAATTCTGAGCTGCCTCTCGTTTTTTAGCATTTCCTGACGTTTGAGCCTTGGCGTTAGCCGCTTTGGTTGAGCTGGATGAACCCTTCGACGACGTGTTACCATTACCCTTACGAGTTAAGACCTTATCTTTGACCATAGCATCGGTAAGAGTAGCAGAGAGTTCGTACGCATCACGGATCGTGGTTGGTTTGCTCCCAGTCATAATGTGTTTGATGCAGCTAGGTAAACCATCAATGAACTTCTCAATGGTACGCTCAGGGGTCGTCAATAGGTAGGGGCAGAGAATACACAATTCTTCAAAACGGTCAATGTAGGCTCGGTTCTCCCCACTATTTTGCTTTAGGTTATGAAATTCTTCCTCGAGTGCTCGCATCTCATTGCGAGGACAAAACTCCCTTAGCATAAGAGTTCTCAAATCATCCCAAGATAAAGCCAAAGCATCATTGGCACCTCGATCTCTCATAACCCCGTTCCACCATGTTAAGGCTCGCTTCAGAAAACAGCTGGTTGCAAATTCCACCTTGCGGGCTTCAGTACACTGACTGTGTCGGAAAGTGTTCTCGATGCTTTCAAACCATTGCAGAAGAGCAGTGGCACCTTCACTGCTAGAGTACTTAGCAGGATGACAGGAATTAAACTGCTTGAACATGCATGGAGGATTGGGATTGTTGTTTTGGGCAGCCTGGTTGAACTGGGCAAAAACATTGGGTAGTTGTGCAGCAAACTGCTGGGCAATCAGGGCAGCCAACTCAGCATTTTGATTAATATTCTGAGGTTGAGGACGTGGAGGCATCTATAAGAAGGAAAACATCTTATCAGAACGGGATACATTTAAATCAATTTAAAATCAATGATGGCGAAAGAAAATACACAACAAGATGGACATCGTTTATTCCACGAATAAACAATATCAGAAACTAATCAAAGTAGTTGGGTCCTTATAACTTAATGAAGTCATGCTTTAGCCTATAAGTGGACACTCATCCCAAGAATTCCCAGGTAAGCACAACTGGTCTCGCGTCTGATGAGATATATACGAAGTGCTAGCCTTAGACAGAAAACTCAGAATACAGGCACCCACCCTTCCAGATTGCACGAGTTCGTTATTAGAGCCCAAGACTTTGATGAGAGTAAAAATCAGAGGAAGTTTTGAAAAATTTTAAATCACCTGAGGACAGATGATGAGTAATTTGTATAGCCTAAAAGTTAAACGAGAGAAATCCACCATGACGAGGCTAGGGTTTCAAGAGTAAGAATAGAGGTAAAGACAAAGAAGCGGACAGAGTATCTAGTGGATAAGGGTCCTAGGTAAGTTATAGTCTAGGTCAAAAGAAATTTCTAATAACCTAATTCCCTATAACCATGGCTCTGATACCAACCTGTGACACCCTGACCGGAGGCGGAAACGTCGAGGGCATCACAAAACTTGATAGAATACATATGAGCACATGGTGGTTAAATTAAAGTTGAAATATAATTAAGTTGATTGGTAGGATTGCATTCACATCCAAACTAGTACATAACAACTATAACACATTGTTCACAATAGTCTTTGTTTTTATTTAAGCTAAGGCACTTGTCTTGAGCGATCCTATGTGATCCTTGCATAAGCTAACTTCAAACATTTTCACCTGAAACATATGTTAAAAACAAATTTGGGTCAACAAATGGTTGAGTGAGTTCATAGGTTTTGGTTAGTTTGGTAACAAACAAATAATGTGACAATGAAATAAAATGTTTAACAATGTGGCATTTGATATGTTCTAAACAATTGAATGAAACAAGTCCCGCTTGGTGAACATTCAAACCTTGTAGACGGAACACGGCATTTATCACCCAGACTTCCGCAATGAATAACATGAACAACAACAACAACAACAATAACAACAACAACAATAGAGCTGCACTGGAAGTTGGATGGGGTGTCACCCCTATAGCGCTATAATGTACCGTTCGGCTTGTACGGAGTTAATGAACGTAATGATTAAGCATCAAGTAATCAAACAATTGCAAGGAAACAATCAAGATAGCCACAACAATGCAAATGATTTTGTATCACATTATTACATATGTTTCACCCCGAAAATATTGTAAAACAGGAAATGGGGACTATGAACTCACCTTGTTTTCGAAATAAATCCCAAACAAGTATATAGATAAGAGTTGGCAGGAACAAGTCTTTCCACGCTACTTTATAAACATGCATGAAACAAACACATATGGAACATAGCATTAACAAGGGCAACACTGTGATTTTGTATAAACGGGTGACAAGGTATTGTGTTGTATGGTTTGACAATCTGTTTAGGGAACACTTGGTAACTTGATAAATTTGAGAAGTATAAAATACTAGGTTATACAAATAATAAGTAAAATATTATTATTTGTACATTTAAACAAATAGTATATATATATATAAATAAATAATTATACTTTTAAGTTTAATTATATATATATATATATCTTATAAAAGTTATGTAAACAGTTTGTATAATTTAAGAGTTTAAAAATATATTTCAAAAGTCTAAGTTTAATTACATAATTTATAATTTATTTTCAGTATTATCAAAACATATGTGTTTTCAGAATAATATGATAATTATTTAAATTAATTATCTAATAATTAATTTAGGGCAGAATAATTAAAAATAACATTTTAATTATATAACAAGTATAAATCAGATTAAAAATAATTATCATGGCAGAAATAAATATATTTAAAATAAACAGTTAGTTTTTTGTTTAAAAATGAAATAACTGAATAATTATCTAAATAATTGTCTAATTAATTGATTTAAATCAGAAAATTAGAAATATCATTTCTAAATATTAACATGCAATATTACAGATTTGAAATAAATATTATGGTCTCGAATAAATTTTGTATAATATTCTGGAATTAAAAATAATAATTGCACATAAACTGATTTATAAAGTTTATTATATAAAAATAACATGCAAAATAATTAAACATGGTTTTTTTTTTTTTTTTTTGATTTTTAATAACCTCAAAATAACATTCATGAAATTATAAAAATAATTTGGAAATAATTTACAACTCAGAATAATTAAATTAATACAATTAAACTTAATAAAATAAGAGATTTAACTGTTTTAATTATATAAATATCAAAAAAAAGTTTCAAATATTAGTGACAAAAATATTTTTACAAAGTATACTGTTCAATATAGTTAACATAAAAATTTCATAAATTAATTCTAAAAATTCGAATTAATATAATTATTTTAAGTCAGAACAGGTTTTAATTAAAATAAAATAGATTTATAAAAATTTTACAAACTTTTATATTTTTTATAAATACACCAATATGTCAGAAACATATGATAAAAATTTCGGATTTTATAACAATAACATTGAATTAATATGAATTAATCTGTAAACTGTTAAAAAAGAAAATTAAAATACAAAAGAAATTTATCATCTTCCCCAATTTCAAGTCAACAGAAGTCAAACCGAGTGAATTAACCTATCAAACATGAACTAAAGCTAAATTAATGTTACAGAAACATTTAGTGATCGATGATATACCGGATGATCGAAAAAGAATGTCCCGATATCTATTCAGATGAGCTTCCGGCTATTTCCGGAGAACTGTAAGTCCGGCGAAGATACAGAGATGAACCAGGAGCGATTTAAGAAGTGTTTGTGTGTTTTGAAGGGTCAGTGAGGTTTGCGAGGGTTGTAGGAACTTATAAAAAGGTTTAATTGATTCAAAAACAATCGTAATCAGACAAAACAGATTCCCACTTAAATTTTTAAAATGATTTCCGATTTCGTAGACATAATTGCATGGTTTGGTGAAATTGAAAGCTTTGGACGGTTCAAGATGTCAAGGAGAACAAGCAAGTGTGATAATCGATCAGTGTGCATTGTCTGTTTGTGTTTTGGACCGATTTCCGGCGATACAAACGGTAATAACCGGTTTGAATCTAAGTTACAAGATCAGTCCCTGGTGTTTCTGAGTTAGTCATAACAGGTCCCTCATATTTAACCAAAGAGTCTAACTAAGTTAGTTGTTTAATAAGGAATCCTTTATAAAATGTTTAATTGGGTTAATTAATCCGGTTAAATAACTTTGAAATTCGACAAGTATGGTCCCTGAACTTGTTAACTGAACTAGTTAACTGAGTTAGTGTTTAAACTTGAATTCCTTTTATAAATTTTTAACCCGGTTAGGGTTTTTAACTGAAAATCAGTTTCAAAAATGACAAGAATAGTCCCTAGACTACAAGTTTGTTAAAATGACCGAATGGTCCTTGGACTTTAAAATTTAAAAATATAAGTTTATTTATTTTATATAATATAAGTTTCTAAAATTACATTTTAGTCCCTAAACTTTTAAAAGTTTTAAAAACTTGTATTTTTTTATTTATAAAACTAGTTAAAAAAATGTCATAAAGGACCCTAAACTTTATAGTTTTCAAAAATTACACTTTTAACCCGAACTTATAAAATTTCAAAAATGACAATTTTGTCCCCGGACTTTTGTATTTTCTAAAAGTGATGGTTTTAGTCCTCGGACTTAAAATCATAGTTTTCGAGCAAGTTTCAAGGAATGACAATTTGGTCCCTAAACTTATACTTTCACATAATGACACGTTAGGTCCCTGTAACTAATGTAACCTTGTTTTTAAGCTTGAAACTTATTTAAATTTGTAAATGTTCACATGTTTGGGCCGGTAAAACTTGTAAGAGCATAAGCAAGGCAAGAATCAAGCAAAAATGCATCTCAAAATGCGATGTGTGTATCAAACAAGTACATGTTTGAAAACCAAGGTTGTTACAATTCATATGAACCCTAATCCGTTCAAGCATGAACAAAACACAAGTAACAATCCTTACACTTAGGCATATCAACATGAATCACGATTTCGATCTCTAGCATGCATACTCACATAATCAATCCATCTAACGTAACCATCCCCCCCCCCACAATTCATTCGAACAGGGACATATCACAGCCAGTTATCATTCAATCGGTTCTAGATCATAATCATGCAAATCGAATTTTGTTTAATCATCAACACACAACATCCCTAATTCCAAGCCAATGCTATTCTCATAGTAATTAAACGGATTTAGATTAATCATACGGAGACATCAAACAATCATGCCTAACATTAACAACCATAAAACACTAACCGGATTAGAGGATAAACAAATGTTGATCCGAACAAGAAAGCTTCAAAGGATGGGGTGTTTGCCGTCAGCTTCGAGGGAAGAGAAAGAAGTCGTAGGGTTTGTGTGTGTTTCCTTGTGTTTGTAAGTTATGAGGAACAAAACTCCCTAATGGATAGATGTATGCGTATAGGAGGAGTGGGCCGAACCCAGCTTTGGGCTGCCCTTGGTTCGGATGCAAAGAGTGTAGCCCGAATGGGCTTGTACGATCGGGTTGTGTTGTGCGATTGGTTAGTTTATATATATATATATATATATATATATATACTAGTCCTCTACCCGCGCGATGCGGCGGGGTGGCGATTTACAATAGGATACTCATTTACCGATAGTTTATCAGTCGTTTTGTGATATATTGTATAGTACTTAATTTAGTTATCTTATTCGTTATATGTTTGTGTGATTAGAATTATGAATGATCCTGTTGGGACTTTACCATCTGAATTCTGATGATTAATATTATAGGGCATAGGCTTTTGCGATTGGAATTTATGCAGTTATTTTAGCTTAGTTCATTGGAACTATTACATTTGAACCTTATGTTTTCTGAGATTAACAACGTTTCACTTCATTTATCTGCACATATTTTGTTTCTTTGTAGGGCGGTATTGGGGAGTGTAAGTGACTATGTTACTCATCATGCTCACTACACCGTGATGATAGTTAAGAAACCAAAGACATAAACAATTGGTGACCTTCCGCTTGCTATAAGCGTATTCTTTCCACACTCGGGATATGAAAGAGGAATTGGTTTGATCTGTGCATACCCTATCTATACCGTACGGGTAGGGTCGGTTTTAGTTTCGAGTATAGAATTTCGGGCATTAAAAAAACCGGTTCCGAGCTTTTTTACGGGTACGTTTTTTTGCACCTCTAATTAGGCTAGTCGAAAGATGTGGTAGAAGAGTTCCTCATCATTTCAAGTGTGGAAGTGTTAAGCTTATTTGTACTTTACCAATTGTGATTTGTATTTATGTATTCCTTGTTTTTTTTTTTCAATTTATGCAGGTATCACTATTCCATGACAAGATGATCGAGGAATATTTGTACTCAATGGCTTTTATAGTGTGTTGAAAATAACGGAGTTAAAACGACTTTTTGTTGGTCAAACACAATATATGCAGTAGTTATTAAACCGAGTGTTTTTATTTGATGACTTTAAAATAAAGCAACTACATGCCACAAGCAAATATAACTGCTAATTTAAAACATCATTTTTCATTGTTAAAATAGTTGGTTGGGTACTTGGGTTATCAAAGCACAATAGAACCAATGGAGTGGTAATCCAATGGTAAAGGCAAATCCTTTAAACACCTTGGGAGAGTGAGGTATTGGGTTCAAGTCCCATAGACGACATGATTAAAGAAATTTGTCATTCAAAAAAATCAAAGCACAATAGATAATCCACAAGCAATAGATAGTCCCATAGACGACATGATTAAAGAAATTTGTCTACTACTGTCAAGGGCTCAAGTGCTTTTACACAATTCAGTCCAATAAGCAAGCGACTGACTTCCTGCAAAAAGAGTTGCAATTTAGATCATTAAGAAAACAACACCACAGTTTAAAACTCAACAAGGCACAATTGCACGTACCTTTGCGAAGAGGTCTAAGCTTATTCGGTGGTAGCCAAGTGGCCAGTGAGCTGTCCCGCCACTGTATACATCTTCATTCTATACAGTTGTGACATAAAACATAACCAAATCAGTTCATTTATAAGTAGTGAACTTTCTCCAACACACGTAAAAATAAGTCAGTTTAAAGATGTTAATACAAACCTCATATGTGTCACCTTTCTCCAACACCTTCACGTAGTGAACTTGCAGAGTTCCACTATCTGACATGAAAGAACGCCGTATTCCATCAGCCGCTCTCTCTGGAACGGAATACGATTCAAATGCAATATCGCTGACTTTAAGACTGAACTTCTGGGGAGAGTTGTTTATAGATTGGGCCTTTAATCTTGCCTGAAGAGACTCATACTGGGGTTTAGGCTCACCCAACCCTACTCTGTTTCTTAGGCCAAACTTCTTGTCCGTTGACATCATCGAAGCTAATGAGCCCAAATCAAGTGTGCCTTTAAGATAAAACTCATCCACTTGAATCTCCGACATTTTAGGTAAGTTTAATGTAGTAGCTAACATTTCATAAGTTGGAGGAATCCTGTAACTGATGACGTCCCCAATATCCAAATAAATCGGTTCTGTAAACGACCTGCACATTAAGATAAAAAGAACTCAAATACAACGCACTGCATATGATTCAGCTCAAAGTTTATTACTTGAGGAGAGATCTTGTCAGATGTTCGCGTGCAGTTGCCAATGCTTGACTTATCGTCTGCAAAGATAATTTCACAATGTTGAAGCATAAAATAAGAAAAAAAAACTTATTATCTATTTATTTGTGTGTGTGTGTGTGTGTGGGGGGGGGGGGGGGGGTCAGAGAGAGGAGCTCCAGAATCTACACTGTGGCTTGCAACCTTACCAGCAATGACATTTGCATCTGTTTCCAGAATAATTCTGCAAATTATAGTAAATAGATGTTTATAAGTCTTCCAACTGTATAGATCTATAGTTGAAAATTAACAACTAATAATTCTTACCCGCCATCAACAATTTCATCAAGGCACAATAAAATGAGATCTAAATTCTCAAGTGCCTCTTTCTTATCCACATTGCCCCTGATACACATGTTCGATAAGAGAATGTCATTGGCTCTCATTGAAATAACAAGCTGACGATGTAAATTCATTGCAAAATACCTAAGCAGTAGACCGACTGCATCAAAGAAACCCTGAAGAACAGTGGATATGATGAGCTCATTTTCATCATCACCCCCGGTAACAAAGAAGTGAAGATCTTGAGCAAACTTGTAAATGACAATGTTGTTCTCAAACATTGCTATCTCAGCTGCACATTAGTACAAGCCAAGCATTACATGCTGTTTAATACAATTAGAAAAGTAAAACTGAAGCTTCTTGATTTCAGCTTTTCATTCTCTGAAAGTTTCTTCAAAAGGGAAAACAGGGAGTATATATATAACAAAAAGTACGCGGATGGTCCCTGTGGTCTACCAAAATTTTGGATTTAGTCCCTAACTTTCCAAAAGTACATGGTTCTTCATTTGTTGTTCTTGGTTCTTCATTTGTGAATGTCCGGCCATTTAATCATATCAATCAGGTATCAAATTAGCAAGGAATAAAAAGGGTTATAAAGCACACCTTCTGTGCGTGCATTTGTCTTCTGAGTCTTGGTAAACACAGATTTTTCAAACGCCTCCTTAGCGCTATTAGTTGGCCAGTCTTCTGAATAGTACTTCACAGCTACACGGTTGCCCTTGGCTAAATGGAGGATCTTGAATAGACTACATGACAGGAATGAGACATTATACTACAAAGTATGTTTAACGTGCATAATAAAATAAGGAATGACATAATCCAGTAGTTTTGCAAAAAAAAAAAAAAAAAGTTTATTAGAGAAAGACCTCATAGTCACGAACTTGGAGAAACATATCGCCTTTTGCCCCGATTGTCGTCCACAGTTTCCAAATTAAAACTGAAATTTATCAAATCCACACAAACATACTTCAAAAATCACATATTCAAATAAGATTTTCACGTTCCTAAGTTGTGAAACCACATAATTAAACTCTGCATTCATCGAACTGACACCGCAAGAGGCTGAATAAAAGGATCACCAGTACACATACCTTGGAGAGTTCAAGAAGCGCGTTTTCGTGGAAATCGGGGCTACTAAGATCAAATCTCATTTGCAGCTATGTCCATCAACTAAAATAAAGATTGAAACTTTAAAGAAGCCGCCACTTTAAATAACATAATATAAATATGATTTGAAAGATTCTTTTAAGGAAACCCACACAGTTATATTTATATAAAAAATTACTTAAAAATAGATAAGAAATTACATAAAGTTGGAGATAAGCTAGGCATCGATTCACCAAATTATTATACATTGGGAATCCAAACTCGGCATGCCATATAAAGATGGCCACACTCGGATAAGCCAGCAGCATTTTCCTTGCGTCTGCACATGAAACTCGGACTGAGCCTTCAAAAAATACACCATCCAGACAATTAATCCAGACCTGTTACCAGCATAGAACCAAATAATACATGTCCACACGAAGATCTGATGCAGCCAGCTCTTAACAGCCGTGTATATGCAGTTTAAAGCTTGACCAAGGCCCCGCAGCATCACAAAATCGGACCTGAACTTGGCATATATCATCTGCAATTCCTCAGAGAAGTGGGCCAAAATGACTGAAACATCCAGGTGCTTCAAAACCTTGTAAAGCTGCAGGTGAGGCGATGCTTGAGAGCCCCATACTAACAAAAGGCTATTTTTTCACAATGAAGTTGTGACACCCTTGACATCTCGGCTCTTGAAAAATGACACGGGAAACAGCAAGTACCTGACGTCATGTACATGTAGGGGGGTAATTCCAATAAATAAAAATATATGACATGAATTTCAGATACAAGCAACAGAAATCCATTCCATTCTGTATGTATACGATGCATATTCAATTTCTACATATCATCAGCAAGGAAATAAAAAAGTTGTACCTTGCTAGTATCTTGAAAAGAGTTGACCCCAGGTAACCTGTCTTCATCAGGGACAAACACTTTCTGTAGAAGAATATCTCCATTTTGAACCATTCTAAGCCCAATTTTGTTTTCCATCTTGGTAGCTTGTAACCCCGGTGCATTCTTCTTTACAATGAATCTGCAACAAATAAGGAAGCACATGAGCATAACTAAAAGTCCAAAACTAAGCCTGGAAATATGAGCGGGTCAAAGCAGATTATCACTCTCTGAATTGAGACAAAAAGAGAACATTATTTTCTTACCCATTTATCTGGTTTGTGTCTTTATTTTTAGCAAAAATGACCAAAATATCTGCAAAAGTGCTGTTTCCGATCCATCGTTTTTGGCCTTCAATGACCCAACCTCCTTCCACCTGAAATTTCACAATCATCACAAGATACAAGAAAAGAATATGAAACCACAAAAATAAAAAAAGATGATAAATGTGACCTTTGTTGCTGTTGTTCTAAGGCCACTTGCATCACTTCCATAGTCGGGTTCCGTCAAACCCTAACGCAAAACAAACTTAGATAAAGGTAGCAGCACGTATATCTAAAAACAAGCATTAATCTTGAAATGCTTCTAATAATTCAATAAAGAAAAATCAGATTCCTTACCTGGTACCGAGATGAAATCTCGGCTCCATCTTTCTATCCTGGGTCTACTTCGCAGCAAATACAAATCTAAACGATTATTATAAACCCTAACTAAAATCAGAAACAGAACCTGTAACAAACACCAGTCGTGAATTAGGGCTTCAATAATAGATATGATAAGCAAAAAAACTTAAAAACTTACATTTGAAACTCAGATCGAAACCCAGTTCTTCACATCACTTCACCCTTTTTTCGATTATGATAAAACCTAGACCTCTCAGTGCCTTTACCGTTCAACTGTAGCCCCCTAACAACGATTTCAGAACGGAAATCTTGACAAATTTTTCGATTTCAGAACAGGTTCCTTCATCTCTGGTTCTTCGTCGTTCAATTGAAGAGCGATGGAGAAAGCTAGGGTTCTAGAGCGAGAGAGAAAAGTTGATAATAAAGAACAATAAACAGATCTAAAAATAAAACATCACAGATCTAAAAATTAAACTTGTATACCTGGTGAGAGGTTAGATTCTTCATTGATTTGGTGAAATATTCACCAATCGACTTGAATCGCCTTCGTCTTTTTGAATCGCCAGGGAGAAAGAGAGAGAGAAAGCAGATGGGATCTAAAAGTTGAATGGACGGGGGTGTATCGGGAATTAGGATGAGCGGGAATTGAAAGTTGAATGGACGGTGCAGATCCCAATCCGTGTGATGTGTTTCTTTGAAAATGGACGGTGTAGATCTTAATAAGTGTTTATTTTAGTAAAAGGGTATAAGTGGAAAGTGAAGTTTTCTGGTGCTTAAAAGACTTGTACATCATGCATTAGGGGTGTTTTAAGGAAAATTTTATGACTTTAAGAAGTCCCTCCTATATGCTTTATAAAGTAGTATAGATATATATATATATATATTCGTTACACATAAACACATATCAAACATAACATTCTATCAATCATCAAGTTCACATAATCACATGGTGTTCACATACGTTACATTAACACAAAGATAGGTTCTGAAATACGAGTTGTCACACCATTCAACCACAAAACACATTGATATCAGACATCACTTTGTGAGGGATTGCTATGAAAAAGGTTTGATTTCTCTGCATCATGTTCTAACCAAAGATTAGCTAGCAGATGTGCTAACAAAAGCATTAGACACATCCACCTTTGAAAGCTAGATCTCTAGGATTGGCATGCTTAACTTGGATTAGAAGGCTAAAACCTTCTTATCCTTGAATAAAAAGCATTAAAAATTTTTCAAAAAATCAAAAATCCATTCCTAAAAATTGTTAAAACGAAAATTTTTCATAAATCCTTAAAAGTCTGTCCATATCCACTGTTTGTTTTAAACCTCTGATAGTTGAAAATTCAGCCACTGCTGAAAGACAACCTCTGTTTCTTTAGTTCCTTGTTGACAACTATTGACTAAACATCAGTGTTTCAACCACTGATGTCTATCCACTGATAGATAAAAATCATCCACTGATATTTCATGCACTGTTGTCAACCACTGTTGTTGCCCATCAGTGGTTTCCAAACAACTATCATCCACTTTGTTCATCAGAGGTTGCCACGTGGGCAGATGTTAACCGTCCGATCTTTGAAACCGCTGCGACGTCTGCATTCACTTTTTCCCCTTTACAAAACCCTGATAAATCCCCAAACAGAGCTTTTACTGCCGTATCGAATTCAAAAATTCTCCAAAGCGGTTACCATCTTCTTCTTCATTTCTCTTTCAACCATTCGCAAATTCTCAACTTCCGATTATGGCTCTTATCATCAAACACCCCCACAACTATCTCTGTACGTTTGAGAAAACAAACAAAAATACAGAGTTTCATTCCATAATCGACATTTTGTCCACCTCAAAATACAAAACCCTACTCACCTGTGATGCACCCATTTATCAAGACACCCTACGAGATTTCTGGGCAAATGCTGAAGTTCAAGAACAAGATAAAAAGGCTTGGGGAATCTCATCAAAAGCAGGAGGTGTCTTGGTCCCAATAACCCCAAAAACCATTTTAGAGGTATTTCAAATGAATGATCTTATAGGTAAAACTTCCTTTCCAAAGAGTGAGTATCAACTGGATTTGATCGAAAGAGGGTATGATAGACAATTAGAAAAAGCTACAATGCAAAAAGTAAATTTTCCACCACCTTAGAATTTTTTGTTCCATACCCTGCTCACTTGTCTTTCAAACAAAACAATTACTTTCAATGAAATACCATTAAAAATCCAATACTTGGGGTATGCAGTTATGTCAAAAACATATTTTAACTACTCCCAAGCATTGTTTACTTATTTGGTCAATAACGTGAAAAACCTCAAAGATGGGAAAAATTCAGCTTTTCTTCTGTTCCCAAGGTTCTTAAGCTACTATTTGCAAAAGAAAATTCCACAAGATGCTTTTGAACAAGAAACAACTTTCAAAATAAACAGTCTTTCTTCTGAAATATTTACTCGCCTAATGGCAAAAGAATCAAAAGTTTCAAAACACAAGCAAAAAGGTCTGAGCAAATTTTAGATGAGTCCACATATGCTCCTCAAACCTCTGTTGCTGAGCCTACTGCTACTCATGGTGAACACAGCAACACAACCACTGCTGTGCAAGCCCCACCATCCAAATCCAAAAAGACCAAAAAGAAATCCACGAAGCCCACCAAACCCACAAATAAGGGTCCTCTAGAAGATGAGATCCCATAGGTTAACCCTGTGACAACACAAATTTCACTAGAAACCACTGTTGCTACTTCCTCACAACAGATGGAAAGATCTCAACCAGAAACCACAACTCCTCATGATTCCTCCCAAAAGGAACATGTTGTAAGCACAGGGACACCACATTATGAAGCATTACAATCATTTGAGAGTATGCTTACTAGCCCTTCTCCCTGGGCAAATTCTCTTTCAACACCACTCCCCTTATCTCAAATTCCACCTACCATTATACCTCTGTTTGAGGCCATTGAAATTCAGACTCAAAATAGCCCCTCTCACCAACACATTACTGAGAGGTTAATTTCACCAATTGTTGTGTCTGAACTAATTCAATTGGCTAACCCACAAATAGCTGAGAAGGATACACCACTAGAATTTCCCGAAATTCTAGTTGGTAGTTCAAGTGGAGCAGCTACTACAGATGTTGGATCCATTGATCTACATCTGGACAGTAGTTTCATAAGTCACACTCCCTTGAAGGCAACCACTGTTGTGGCTACCAAGGTAACCACTGGTGTGTTTAAGTTAACCAGTGGTGTGCTCTCTAAGGAAGGTATCCACTGTAGCAGAGGGAAGTCCCCAGAACCAAGAAAAAGGGGCATATGATGTTGAAAACTTGGAGACTCCTCCTACTTCAAAAACAGATACAACCACCACTGGTGGGAAATCAGATGATCCCATTAAGTTGGGTGATTGTTTAAAATATCAGGATTTGACGGAGAGGTTATCTACAATTGAAACAACTGTTGTTGATATGAAAGATTTGATGAAGTAGTTGGTGGATGCTTCCAAAAGTCAACCATCTCATCAGCAGTTATCCCAAGAACTTTGGAACTCAGTTCAACCCATTCTTGCTACTTAAAGGGAACTTGCTGAGCTTAAACATAACTCACACATGGAACTTATTAGAGTTATGGTTGAAGCAAGATATAAAGATACACAGGCTGACATCAGGGGCATCAAAGAAGCCCTTGCCAAAAACACTGGCACTACCCCTTCACCAATCCTTGAAAAGGACGATGATGATGATGATGATGCCAAAAAGGGGGAGAAAGATTCAATGAAAAACTTTGGCAAACCTACACTAAGGAATCAGCCAAAATAAAAGCCAAAGCCTGCTAAGAAACCTTCTGCAAAATCTTCTGGAAAACATGAAACTGCAAGAAAAAGGGAGTTGATGATACCCTTAGGAAAAATACAGATAAGGAGATTAAAGCAAAGCAGAAGAGAAAAGATACTAAAGAAAGTAGACAAGATGTGTTGAGGTAAGAGTTAGAGAAAAAAGTGAAGAAAGAAAACAAAGTGCTTCAAATTGAAACTTCAAAAAGGAAAAAAAATCCTTCAAACACAATAAACCACCCATTGCTACATTTCCTAAACCTCCTTCACCACCATAAAAACCAACCACTTATCCCAAGCCTAAAACCACTGTTGGTCCCAAAACCACTGATGGTTCCAAAATGCCAAACACTAACATACCCAAATCAAAACCTTCACCACAAAAACCACCTCACAAAAAGCATAAACCAAATCCCTCATCAACACCACCAATCTCCATTGCAACTAATGTTGATGCAACAAATGCTTCAACAGATGTTAAGACAACAGCGGTTGAGACACCAGTTGTGTCAACAGTTGTTAGTCAATCCAGTGATTCCACCTAATTCCAGTTTCCATCACAATCAACCCTTACACCCATAGCACATTCTTCTTCACAGACTCCTCCTACTCCAAAATCTGTTTACACAAGAAAAAGAAAATTCATGGTGCATGAAGAAGAAAAAGGATGAAAAAGATATACATGCACCTATTCCCTTATCATCTACACCATTCATTTAAACCAATCCTACTCCATTCATACCACCACCACCAAAAACCAACCCAACCAAACATCCACCCACTGGTTACACTCCACGAAACATTCCATTGGTAGTAAATTTCCCTCTGGAACTGCTTGCAGTTCAAGATGAAATGAAACAATTTTACATAGAGGATGATCCATCGAAAAGAACCTTCCCATCTCTTCATGGATTCAGAACTCCAAAGAATATTGATGAATATCTGAAGCTAAAAGCCAAGCAAGCAGAATAGCAGGCAAAAGAAGAGAGTAAAGGGCTAGGAGACAACAACTTACAAGGTCGTATGCAACACAGGCTTAGTAAAGTCCGGAAGTTAGAAGACATTGCTAGAGACCTTGGTAAGAAAATGTCAAATCTGCCACCAAATGCTGAGCTTCAAAAGATATTGAAGGATGATTTGTTGAACATCATCATGGATACAAAGCCCTACAAAGCCTACAGGTCTGATTTCAAAGACTGGCCTCTTGAAGCTCTTAAGGAAGAAGTTGCTAGAATTGAAAAGATGAAAAATGATCCTCAAATGCGAAAATATGCTACCAACTGGAAACAATACAAGAAGGTTGATGTAAAAGAAGCATTAAGGTAGAAAAGAAAACGTGTAGAACTTGTAGCAACAAACTATGGGACTGCTAGGGCCATTGCAAGATGGTCCAAGCAGAATGTTGATGTAACTTACAAAAAGTTAGAAGAACTAAGAAAGACAGATCCAACAGTGCCTCAGAAGCCAGTATACAATGATGAAACCACTGTTAGACCTCAGCAGACCCTTCCCTCTAAAAAACTGTTCTCATCAGTAGATGTATCAATTAGTGCCTTGAACCAAAGAAAAAGCCAACAACTGATTGATCAGGAAGATGAAAAGAGAGAAGAAGAATTCAGAAAAGAGGATATTAGAAATCAAATTGATTTTGGAATGGATAAGGCTTCCTTGAAACTTCAAGATCAAGTTGCTGCAACTATTCAAAGGTTAGCAAGTAGACCTCAATCCCCTAACTCATCAAAAATAAAATGTCACACCCCAACTGATGGCGGAAACATCGGGGCGTGGCACTGAGCGAAACAGATTGTCCAGAAGTTTCCATAACAACTATAATTACCAATTATTTAAGCATCACGTCCCATACCATGACATAAAATGTAACATAATTATTACAGACAAAATCTAGTCAAATTGTTCTGTTCCAACAACTTAGATTTCAAATACAGACAATTCGTTTAATTGTTTCTAGACCTTTCCTAGCCTCGATTTCACAGCAAGCCAAGCATCTAAACATTTTAAGCACCTACCACATTCGTTAAAGTAAAGGTCATTACACATAGTGTAAAGGTGAGCATACGAGTTTAATAGATATAATAGAGTTCGAATTCGTTTACGCATAACCAGCACGTAAACAATGTGAAATGAAGCACGTTAGTTATCGACATGAACCTATCGATACCAATGACTGCGGGTTGACTTCCAAAGGCAGTTCGTAATACACACTCACCACTGTGAGCCATGTAACAAATTGTCCTTAACAACCCCTGAGTGAACAGGTGCTGAGTCCAAACTATAGTACTATCGTTGCTAAGGCAGGTAGACAACATTCCATGTGTAAACATAACAAAAAAGCATTCATTAAGTCACGTATAACATGCGGTACGGTTAGCGTTAAAGTATTGCATAGTGTGTTCGATGTGATTTAGAATAAGTAACGTATGTAACACCCAAAAGTGCGTAAAGCAAAAAGGGTTCGAGTATACTCACAGTGATGATGGATTGAAGGGAGCGCTAGAGAGTAAGGTTAGCCTGATTAGAATGATAGCATAAACGATAAGCAACGCGTAAAATGAAGCAGAGTGTCAGTGGATCGGACGACAATCCGATCGGGTGGCCGGTCGATCGGATGACAATCCGTTCGGGTGGTCGCCCGATCGGTGGCCACTCGACTGGATTGTCATCTCGTTTGGAATGGATGTGTTTGTGTATGATGGCTTGTCTTTTGAAGTTTTCGTTGTAGCATTTTGAATACAGGGTAGTATCTCTACCTTTCAGGTCGGTCGATCGAACGACCATTTGATCGGACAGCAATCCGATTGGCGAGGCTCCTCAGGTTCAAAACAAGTTCACCGCAGGAGAGTCACTCGATCGGATGGCTATCCGATCGGGTGGCAATCCGTTCAGATTGAACATGTTGAAAAATTGTTTAAGTGATTGAAGTCAAACAACACATGGTCGGTGTAGGATCGTTGAATCGATCAAATGAGTCGATCTGAAGAGTTATCGATCAATACGAAGGGCGGAAACAGGCGTATTGATGTTGTTGCAGCTTGATTCATACATAGAAGTAGTTTAAATGTCGATTAGATTGATATCTCAACGTTTTACAGACTTGGCGACACTTCAGCAGAGCTTCGCTACCGGAATCCAAAGTTACAAATGAAGAACCAAGAACACCTATATATAGGGTCAGCCAGTTCGTAAGAACTAGTCACTTCATGTGGACTGGCTTGTTTTTACCTGTTTCCCATTTCTTTCGTACTACGTGTCTTGTTCTATTAATTCTATTACAAGACTCGATACAAGACGAAGTCGACAGACATATGCACCAACAAACTCCCCTTGGATGTTGAC
The DNA here is from genome assembly GCA_030545235.1 of Helianthus tuberosus. Lineage (NCBI taxonomy): Eukaryota > Viridiplantae > Streptophyta > Magnoliopsida > Asterales > Asteraceae > Helianthus > Helianthus tuberosus. The sequence continues at coordinate 163,031,672 of CM060423.1, forward strand.
GAGTCTTCAGTACGAGTCTTCAGTATGACGAATCTTCAGTCTTGATCAGTCTTCTCGCTCTCTCCAAAATGTCTTTCTCTGTAAGCATCCTCAATCTTCTCTCTTCTCTCTCTCAGAATCTCAAACTGACTCTTCAAATTCTCTTGATCAGATCTCTTGATTCCTTAAGTTCATCAACATCAGTAGCTTCTATCTCGTTTGCTAACAGACTCCCCCTTAAGTTGTTCTGGGATCGTATCCTGGCTCAAACTCTGCTCAGGCTTAGACACGGGGATCTGCACAAATCTCTAGCCAACAATAAATTTCACAATTTTTAAGATTTAACAATTTTAGAAACCACTTGTAGATATTTAACATTCTCAAATACACCACTTGTATTCGAAACACATTCAAATTTGGTTTCAAGTTAATGAACCATTTAATCATTTCAAAAACATTTCTCATTTCAAACAAACTCTCCCAACCCTGTTGTCCATCATGTTCAGCACTTGGAATTTTGAAAATCAGCTTTCCAACATCAGTTGTTGAAAATAAGATGAAATAAAATCTTTTTGATTTTTCAAAATTTTATGCTAAAACACAAACTTTTTAGATTTTTTTTTTAAAGAAAAGCAGTAATGAAATATTTACAGACAATATTTTTGTGAGTTTGTGTAAGAGGATCATATCAGTTTATGACAAATCACTAGCACCGTTGAGCTCTAAACACTTTAAGTTCTAAACGATTCACTTAGATTGTCAGTATACTGACCCACTTAAATTTTCACACAAAGTTCAACTATTTCGAGATACGAGATTAGTGTTTTAATGGACTTAAACTTATTCGCGTGTCCCACCTCAGAATATACTCCCGTATCCAGACTCCTATATTCAGTCTTACAGGTGAATGTACACTAATGATATCTGTAAGGGGTTAAATGCGAGGCCATGAGAGCTTTAGAGAGATGATGGCTCGACTTTTGGTGTGTTCCCTTTAGAGAATCTTTTCTTCAACAGCACATGATTAGCATTTTTCAATGTTTCATCATTTTATGCTGAGGGTGGGCTTTAAGATTAAAGCAGTGCAGAGTATTATACGAGGACTAGGCTATTGCTCCCGTAAAATCAGAAGTCCAGGTATAATAGCCCAGATATCATCAGGCACAAAGACGTAGTATGTCAGAAATTGAAAGCACTTTAAACAAGATTTCAGGGGTTACCTATATATCCGAGAGATGTTCCCCACATGATAAGTAAATATTTAAAATTTAGGTTTATATCTCGAAAACAATCTACTAAGCGTGTAAAAACCTACTGGCATATCATCAGTGAGGCCGTTTATCACATTTTAACTTTCCAATTCTTTAGCGTACTGTGATTGTCTACTGATGTACTATCATTTCCTATTTTTCACAACAAAACTCATTTTGATTGTTTAATGTTTTTGAATTTTAGATTTTATCATGTTTTTGGATTTTTTAAATTTTCAAAAATAAACTGTACAAATAAAATGACAAACTGATGTGAACTGCTTCAATTCTCCATCCACGTGGCGTAAACAATCAGAACTCCCCCTGACAACAAACTATTTTCCCATTATGATTTCCAAACACTTAAGTTTGTTTTAATCAAAATGGTTTTTTCAGAAAATCAGTTTTGCCTGTCATTTCACAAACATGGGGTTTCATCACATTGTTCTTTCAATCACTTGTAAAAACACTTTTCTTTTTCTTAAACGAATTGTATGAAAGTTAAATCAAGTTCAACTTAATGACCTTGATTAACCACTTGTAGGTTCTCATCAACAATACCACTTGTAAATCAAAATATAACAGTTTTGAAATATCACTTAAGAAAGATGCCGATTCATGCTCCACGATTACCAACTTGGGAGCTCCGGCAAGTCAGGATTTCAAACAAAGAATGGTGACACCCAAGCCTGACCAGCCTTGGGTGCATCCGAGTTATTTTCACTCGGTGTGTAAATTCTCCTCTTTGATTCATAGAACTCTTTTACCCCTTTGGCTTTTCCATCAACCATTTTACCAAAGATATGTTTCACTTTACCATTGAAAACCTTTTCGACATCAAATTCTTTCTTTTCAGAATAGAATTGATTCGAAATCTCTACCTTTCCAACTTTTTGTTTAAAATTTTCAGCCCGCAATGGTGGAAAGTTGACATCATCCATTGGCGGTACTGACTTTTCTCCTTTTAGCTCAACTTGTGGCTCCTCTGACTTTGACGAATCAGATTCATCGCCAGATTTAACCTCTGATTTCTTAACAACCCACGTTTGGTTGTTAAGATTCACTCTTCTTTTGTAAAACCTTTTAGAACATTCACCAACTTCATATGTTGAATTTTTAAACACTTTGAATTTTTCAGTTGGTGGTTCAGTTTTATCAACAACTTTTTCTTTGAGTTTAGAAGACACTCCCTGTTGTGTGTTGGTTGCCTTTGGACAGTTCCAGGCAATGTGACCAACTTCTTCGCATCGGTAATAGGTTCTTGTCTCCTTTTTCTAATTAGCTTCATTCTTCTCAAGTTTCTGTTTTTCTGCAAGAAATGCTTTGTTCGATTGCTTCCAGAATGAGCTCTTTTTCTCTTCTTCAGAACTTGCCCCTGAAACAAATACAGTTTTTGATTTAAAATCTTTAATATTTTGATTATTTTCAGCATCAAAACCCAACCCCTTCTTTTTGAAATTGCTTTTATGATTCGGTTTCTTTTGATGACCTGGACCGAAACCTTTCTTCTTGTTTAAATGTTGTTGAACTCTAGAAGTATATTTAGGTTTTGAAAATCCCATTTTATCTTTTATTTCTGAAAACTTTATTTTTATCAATTTAAAAACTGTTTTAATATTTTCAATTTTCACATTTTTAATTGGAAATTCCTCATTAGAATATAATTTGTCTGAATCATTCAAAGTTTATGCCACTTTGGTTGGTTCATCATCCAAATTATTTTTTGATAACAGAAATTCTTTATTGTAAACCCTTTTGACCGATGATTTCAAACTATTGACTGATGAACTTGAACTCTCAGATTCAGACTTTGACTCGGACTCCTCATCCTTATCCAACACCTGATCGACCACTTTCTTTATTAACTCAGACTCATGATCATTGTCAGACGATGTGAATGTGACATCAATGTTGTCTGGTAACTCATCAGTTGTTTCAGACTTTAACTTTATATTGACTGCCTTTTTGAGTTGTTCTGAATTCGGTTTTCTGGGAGAATAACCTTCCCAGATCGGAGGCGGACACTTGTTATAATTTGCACTTTGTTTCTTACCAGTATCTGTATCTTCCGACTTCTTTTCTTGAAAAGCTTCAAAACCTGCAACAGTCGGATAAATTCTATCAATCAAATAATCAGAACTTGAATAATCCATTAGCAATCTTCTGATTCTTTCATTTTCAATATTTTCAATATAGTGATTGATGGCCTTCTGCTTAGACATCATCACTGCATTAATCATTGTCAAAGCATCTTCTCTTTCTGAGTTTGTCTTTTCCAACTGGTTTACTGTTCTGTTCAACACATCATAAGATTCTTTCACGTACTTAACATCGAACAATAATTTTTCTTTCATCACGTCTAGCTCACTATACTTCTTGTCTTTCTCTTCACAATGTTTGCATGGTTCTAAACATTTCAGACAAGTTGTGACCTCTACAATCTTTTCAATCACTTTAACCTCTTTACTCTGTTCATTCTTCTCTTCCACCTGAAGAACACTCTCGCATTTTACCTCTTTCTTTTCTTTTGCTGCTCGTTTCTCCTTTAGCTTCTCCAATTTATCTGCAAAATAAAATTTGAAACTTTCAGGAGATAGATGAGTTTTACCAATTTTAATTTGTTTACTTTCTTCATCATCATCACTGCTATCAGTTGATGATTGATCAAACACTGGTGTCTTTTCTGAACTATCTTCTGAAGAGACAGACTCTTCATCTTGACTTTTCTCATCATCTGCAAAGACATCCATCCATTCTTTCATCAACTCTGGTTCTTGAATGATCTGTGCAATAAATGCTCTAAACTTTGAGTTACTTTCAGCCGGAATATATTTGTCTAGCTAAATCCCTCTGGCAATCTTTCATCTTCTTGATTCACTAGATAAGTTTTCTTTGATGGCTCTTCAACCAGATTCTTCCTAGCATATAAAGTTTATGATGATTGTTGTTGATGCGGCTGTTGAGCAATTTGATGATAAATTGCTTTTCGATGATAATCATTGTTGCCGAATGGATTTTGAGCTCCACTTGCTTCGCGATTGGTACATTCCCTCTTGAAATGTCCTTTTTCCCTACACCGAAAACAAGTAACTTTAGACTTATCAAAACCTAAAGTAGAAATATTAGCATCATGTAAGTCATCTCATCCTGTTATCTGCTTAAATTTCTCAGCTCTCCTCAACACACTCGCTAAACACCACTTCTTATCCATTAGCTCCATTTCCTCAGCATCAATCTGATCGTAATCCTCTTTTGTTAACATACGATTTCCGATTCTTCCCGCAACCAAACCCTCATATGATTCTAACACGGTAACTAGTAATGCCATATGACCTTTTGCGACTTCTTCAGAGAATTTCTGACCATTCTGAAGATGCAACGCGATGTTGCATTGTAGCACATGACCATTACCATTGTTTGAGCTTTGAGACTGATAATTTGAAGTTGGAACATTAGGATTAACACTCGGATATGAAGAAAATCCACTGTTGCTGATGGGACTTTGATTGAGTGACCCGGATGAATTTTCTGCACTGAAAGCGGTCTGGATCTTCGGACTTGCTTCAACATTTTGAACATTACCTTTGAAATACAACTTGATATCTCGTTGACCACTTGAATTGTTTATTTTAGCAATATTTTGTTGTTCAAGATCTTGACCTTCAAGTTTTTCAATGAACTGAGCAATTTTCAATCTATCATACTCTCTGGTATTCTTCAAAATCATAAGATATGTACCCCATTCTTTTTGAGGTAAAGCATCGACTAATTTTTCAACCCATTCCTCACGATCTTTAGTGATATCCAGCCGTGACATTGAACGAACTAGATGACAATATCTTTCAATGAGAGTCTTTGTAGTTTCACCCGGCAAACTTGAGAACAATTCAAATTCTTTCTTTAATGTTGGTGCATGCGTTTGTCGACTTCGTCTTGTATCGAGTCTTATATTAGACGTGTTAGATCAGGGCATGAAGATCGAGTAAACAAGTCAAAGTGTTGTTTTCGCTTCAAGAGGGCATGGAAGGTTCAAGCGAAATATCAGGTTTCGCTTGAACAGATGATTTAGATTGAACAAGAGGTTTCGCTTGAGTGTAAGTTCGTTTGAATGGCATTTCGCTTGAAGCATGTTCAAGCGAAATCAGTTGTCTATAAATAGGTTTCAAGCGATTTCATTTTGAGTCAGTTCTTGAAATTCATACCGAGGTGCTGCCGATGTGTTTTATGATTGTACTAGTTGTTATATCAATCTACAAGGTGTTTAAAGTGAATTACAAGTTGTGTCTAAGTCTATTTCTTATTTTCCGCATCTGAAATAGATCAAAACTTCTCCGAATGACTCGTTTGGGTCAACAACACGATCCTACAATTGGTATCAGAGCTCAGGAGGAGGAGTTCTGCAGATTACAGCTGTTTTTCATTGTGTTTTCTTACTTCTACATCTTCTTTCTTCAATAGAACAAGTTTTAACGGTCAAAATCAGCTCAATTTCTCACATATTGTGTAAAACAGTGTTTTAACAAATCCTTATAAGTTTCAGGCTAAAATTCGGATTAAAAATGACTAAAATGAAAAAAAGTTCTGTTTTTGCTTGAACGTAACTTGACATTCCGCTGGAAAAGTTGTTGCAATTTCAAGCGAAACAGCATATTTTGCTTGAAAGTTGATATCCCACTTGAAAATTCTGTTTCCGCTTGAAAGTGCAAATCTGATTTCGCTTCAATCAGACATTTCGCTTGAGTTTACATTTCGCTTGAAATTTTTTGATTTCGCTTGAAGGTGGTATCTCGCTTGAAAGTGTCTGTTTGAGAAAAAATTTACAAAATCATGAGTGAAGAATTTTATAACGCGTTTGCAACATCTCCGAATACTCCGGCTACCATTGCTCAAAACATGAACTTGGAAAATGAAACTGGAACTACACAAAATCCCCCGAAGCTAATGAGCATTGAGGAGTATTACGGATGGAAAGATCGGTTTGAGAACTGGGTTCAAGCCAATCATTTGAGATCTTGGGAGTGTATTTTGAAGAAATATGTTCTACCACGTACTGAACTGGAAGTTGAGAAAGAAATTTCTGAATTCAATGACAAAGAACGCGACATGTACAGAGCTGAAAAAATGATGATCAGTCTGCTTCAGCAAGCTATTAAAGAAGACATCTTTATCTTGCTTCAACATGACAAAACTTCAAAATCAATCTGGGATGCACTTAAAGTCAAATTTGAGGGTAGTGAGAATATGATTAAGAGTAAAAAGGCACTGCTTAAGAAAGAATTTGATCTATTCACTAGTTTGCCCGGGGAAGATACAAAGAAGCTAATTGAACGATATTGCCACTTAGTGCGATCCATGTCAATGCTAAGCATAACCAAAGATCGTGAAGAATGGGTCGATAAATTAGCTGATGCTTTACCGCAAAAAAGAGTGGGGTACTTACTTGATGATTCTGAAGAACACTGTGGTATATGATGGGTTAACAATTTCTCAATTCATCGAGAAAATTGAAGGTCAAGATCTGGAACAGCAAAAGATTACGAGGATGAATAATCCAGGTGGTTAACAAGCTGTGAAGATGTATTATAAAGGCAGTGTTCAAGAGATTGAAAAGAGTCCAAAGATTCAAACTGCTTTTAGTGCTGGAAATTCATCAGAAAATGTTGATCAGGGTTCTAACAAAAGCAGTGGATTCTCTTCATATTCGAGTGTTAATCCAAAAGATACAACATCAAGCTTTCAGCATCAAAGTTCTAAAAGTGGAAATGGTTATGTGATACAATGCAACATTGCTTTGAATCTTCCTGATGGTTAAAGTTTCTCTGAAGAAGTTGCGAAAGATCACATGGCATTACTTGGTTCTGTGCTACTATCTTATGAAGGCTTGGTTGCAGGGAGGATCGGAAATCCTATGCTAACAAAGGAGGATTACGATCAGATAGACGCTGAAGAAATGGAACTAATGGACATCAAATGGTGTCTAGCTAGTGTCCTAAGAAGAGCTGAAAAGTTCAAGATGATTACTGGAAGAAATGATTTTCTTGATGCACATGTTTCTACTTTAGGCTTTGATAAATCTAAAGTTACTTGTTTTCGATGCAGGGAGAAAGGTCATTTCAAGAGAGAATGCAAGAATAGAGAGGCAAATGATGCAAAGAATCAGTTTGAAAAGGATGATTACTACCGGAAAGCCATATATCAACAAGTTGGCCAACAACAATAGCAAGAACCACAAGTGGCTCATGGTAGAAAAGTGATAGAGGATTCTTCAAAGAGAGCATGTTTAGTGAATCAATAAAATTTCAGCTGGGATAAATACATTTCATCCGACAACAAAGCATGCCTAATCAATCAAGAAGATGAAAGGTTACCTGAAGGATTCAGCTGGGGTATGTTTGCGGATGAGAATGGGAATTTTAAAGCTTTTATTACGAAGATAGTTCAAGAACCTGATATGTTTACCGAGTGGATGAAATCTATTGGTGTTAGTGTAAAGAATGAAGATGAAAAATCTATTTCATCAGATGAAAGCTCAGAAAGATCAGATGAGAGTTCAGAAAGAGAAATTGTATTTGATCAAACACCATCTGATTCTGGTTTTTCGGATGATAATTCTGACAAATCAGTAGAGTTTGATCAATCACCAACTGATGAAAGTAGTGATGATGAAGAAGAAAAACATATCAATATTTCAAAATCTCATCTTTCTCCTGAAAGTTCTCATTTTTATTTTGCAGATCGCTTGAAGAAGCTGAAGGAGAAACGAGCAGTAAAAGAACAAAAGCAAATGAAGTTTGAAAGTGAAAAGGATGAGATAGTTCAAAAGGAAGAAGTTAAAATCGTTGCTAAGGAGGTTGTTGAAACAGAAAAGGTGAAAGCAATAGAAGTTGAAAAGATTGTGGAAGTCATCAAACCATGCCAAAAGTGTTTGGAGACTTGCCAAGAATGTGCAGCTAAAGACGAAAAGCTAGCTGAGTATGAGAAGATGAAGGAACAATTACTATTCAATCTTAACTACGTGAAGGAATCTTACGATATTTTGAATAGAACAGTAACTGGTCTTCAAAAGACAAATTCAGAAAGAGAAGATGCGCTGACCATGATGAATCCTGTTTGATGACAAAGCAAAAAGCGATAAATCATTACATTGAGGAATGTGCCAAGCTACAAAGGGAGTTGGAGAATGAAAAGATTGAGAATGAGAGAATCAGATGATTATTACAGAGTTATTCTAGTTCTGATTATCTTATTGATCGAATTTATCCAACTGTTGCAGGTTTTGAAGCATTCAAAGATGATGAAAAGTCACAGAAGAAGGATACTGGTAAGAAATAGAGTGTTAGCTATAACAAGTGTCCACCTCTGATTTGGGAAGGTTATTCTCCCAGAAAACCAAATGAGGAGTAAGTTCAAAAGGCAGTCAATATAAAACTAAAATCCGATACAACTGATGGTTTACCAGAAAACATTGACGTCACTTTTACATCGTCTGACACTGATCATGATTCTGAGTTGATCAAAAAGGTGGTCGATCAGGTGTTGGATATAGATGAGGAGTCTGAGTCAAAGTCTGAGTCTGGAGGTTCAAGTTCGTCAGTCATCAGTCCAAAATCATCGGTTAAAAGGGCTTATAGTAAAGAGTTTTTGCTATCAAAATCTAATTTGAATGAGGAAACATTTGAAGTCGCATACACTTTGAATGATTCTGACAAATTATATTCTGATAAAGAATTCCCAATAAGAAGTGTTAGATTTGAAAAGATCAAAAAGGTTTTCAAAATGACAGAAATCAATATTTCTGAAATTGAAGATTTAAATCTTTCTGCAAAACCTAAAAAGTAAAATTCAAGAGTTCAACAGCGATTAAACAAGAAAAAAGGTTACGGTTCTAGTTCTGGTTTCCAAAAGAAACCAAACTATAACGATAATTACAAAAAGAAAGGATTAGGTTTTATTCCACCTGAAAATTATAAAAATGAGAAAATTTCTAAATCAACTACTAAATTTGTTTCAGGAGGAAGTGCTGAAGAAGAACAGAAGAAACCCTTCTGGAAACAATCAAACCAGGAGTTTCTTGCTGAGAAGAAAAGAATAGGAACTGGAGTTTTTCACAGAAAAGATACTCGAACCTGTTTTAAGTGCAATGAAGCTGGTCACATTGCATGGAATTGCCCGTTGGATACAAAGAAAAAACAGGGAGTTTCTGAAAAATTCAAAGATAAGGTTGTTGAGAAAAATGAGTCACCAACTGAAAATTTCAAAACTTTTGAAAATTCAACTTATGAAGTTGGTGAGTGTTCAAAGAAATTTTTTTGCAAAAAGAGAGCCAAAGAAAACCAAACATGGGTTGTTAAGAAGTTATCTGAGAAAGTCGGCGATGAATCTGATTCCACAAAATCAGTGGAGCCACAAGTTGAATTGAAAGAAGAAATATCAGTGTCTTCAGTGAATGATGATAATTTTCAATATTTGAAGGATAAAAAGTTTAAGCAGAAAATTGGTAAGGTTGAAACCTCAAATCAATTCTATTCTATGAATGAAGAATTTGATGTTGAGAAAACATTCAATGGAAATGTTAAGAAAATTTTTGGAAAAATGATTGATGGGAAAGTAAAAGGGGTTAAAGACTTTTATGCTACAAAGAAAGAAACTTATAGCCCTACTGAACAAGAGTTAAAAACACCCAAGGTTGGTAAGACTTGGGTGGAAATTCTTTTCCCTTAAAAATATGACTTGCCGGAGATCCCAAGTTTGTAATCGTGGATCAGGAATCGGCATCCTTCTTGATAATTGATTTTGTGAATGAATCTTATAATGGTTAAATTTTTACAGGTTAAGTGTGACTTGCCTGAGCTTCCAGGTTGGTAAGTGTGAAGCAGGAATTGGCATCTTTATTGGTAAAATGATTTTGTGTAGATGTAGTATTCCTACAAGTGGTTGTTGAAGGTTTTCACATACAAGTGGTAAATCAAGGACATTAAGTTGTACTTGTTTTTCATACAAGTGGTTAATCAAGGTCATTAGTGTCACACCCCGATTTCCACGTGTCACCGGTGGGCCCGGTAGGGGAGTATCGTGACGTGGTTGGCAACATAATAGTCAAACAACACAATAATTAAATGCACAGCGGAAGCAAAGTATAGATTCATTTCAACCAAACAATGTTGTAATATTAAGTATCACAAATAGTTGAATATAAATCCACAGTTAGATCAAAATAAAAGGAAACAATGTTCAACAGTCTATGACATCCAAGCTTGCGAGACTTATTGTGGATGCTAGGAGAAAAGCCAGCCTATTACGCGTAGTACCTGCACTTAACCTTTTTGAGAAAATACGTCAGTTTACACTGGTAAATACAATCAACCGACTCATTTTGTAAAGAGTTTAAGAAAATGCATTTAAGGCACAAGGCACAAATAATATTTTATAACTTGGGATAATTATTTGAATATAATACTCGTAAAAGATTTACATGTTTCTTATGCGTTCAGTAGCTGGGTTAAAGATCAATAAACACACCACATTATTTATATGAGACACTGACAGGTGTACGCCTACACCTGTGTGCTAATGTCCTGGCCATTTCGTGAAATGATGCCAGGGATATCCGGGACACGGTCATTAACCCCCCAAAGGCTTTAAGCAAACAAAACAGTTTAAACGGTCATCTCGATAATACTTAACCAACACATGATTAAGGTCGAATGCCCGACCAAGGCGGTATTTTATATACCGTACCCCAAGCCCGTATAAGGGAAAATAAGTTAAAAGTATTTACCTGAGCAAGTATAAATCACAATCAGCGAGTTCAAGTATCTTTTACCGGGTCTCCTATTCTGGAACGAAGGTTTATAATAACCTATTAGAATCCTAACGGGTCTTTAGTTAAGCTTAAGCTTAGACCGGTTAATTTTTAAAGATACGGTTCGTACGCACGATTAAGCGAAGACCGGATAGAATGTGATTTAGACCCGAAAAGTTTGAAGACTTGCTTAATATGGGTATATTATACACATTCTGGATTTTGAGATAAAACCGATAAGGTTTGACCCGTTTCGGCCAATTTATGTAAACTAGTTACATAAACCGAACCGAACGCGCATGGAGCGTAACGGGTAACCGTAAGAGTCCTAAACAGGTTTCCTAAGTTAACATGCCTTAAATATGTTGTGATATCAGTAGGATACCTTCCATTATGCCCAAAACGAGTTTGATCTATAATTAAGCCCCGTAGGGGTATTTTGGTCATTTTAAAGATTATAAAAGGGATCAATTAAGCTTCTGTGATCTGGGTCTGTATAAATCAGTAAAATAGCTTATTTTAACAGGTTATAACATTTGGTGATAAGTCTTATATGCCAAAATAGTTTTAAACCCAAACTATGCGTTTAATACGCGTATAACGTCGTTTTAAGCGATTTGCGGGTAAAAATAGGAATCTGAGTTTTCTGATCAATTAAACAGGTTCAAAACACTTCATTTATTATTTAAAATCAGTAGCAATTGGATTGGTAGCAAAAGGACTTGTAAAACTCATTTTATGGCCTAAAAGGGTATATTCGGTATTTACCGAATTAAGGCGGTAATCCTAGCTTATGATCAGTTTAAAAATAATTAAAAATCTTCAAAAATCCCAAAATATTATATTACATCAGTGGGTAAAAGGTTTGGTGTCAAAAATTGGGTTTAGATAGGCTTTACGCTAATGACGCCATTTAATTACTAAGAAGCGTTCTAATTACGTCATTAAGCATAACTCCTAATCTAGACCTCCAACTGATGTGACATTTTAGGGACATGTTTAATAATCAGTAACTAAGATTATTGTACTTTCATATTTCCAAAATTCTCGTTTTATAGACATAAGGGCATTATGGTCAATATTTAAGCACTTAACGGAAACGTCGGACAATTAAGGATTTAAGTGGTATAAACGCCGAGGGTTATACAAACATGTAACTAGGTCCTAATGGAACTTTAAGGCATGTCTAAACATAAATAAACCGGGTCAGAACTGAAGTCAAAGCGAAAGTCAAACTTTTGCGTCTTTCGGTTCCGAATCGGTTCAAAACAGAAAGTTGTCGAATCAAACAAGCTTAGACAAGTTCTTATACTTATTATCAAGTTATGTGAATGATAAAACAGGTTACACGCATTCTATAACACTAATTACGCGTTTAATGGTTCTGTTGACTTTTTCCTAAGAAGTTTGACCCGTCATTCGACCTAGTTAGATCGGGAATCAGAGGGTGCCCTTTTAAGGGTTAATTGCCCACATAATTACCCACTTATAACAACTTTCATTTCGGCAAAACACTGGACCGTTTGTGTTTTATCGCTAAGTCAAACCGTAATTACGACGGTTTGACTTTTAAGCTAAATACTAAGCATAACTTAATTAGAGAAGGTTAAACATACTTACACGTGTCTAATGGATGCTTAGGAAGGCTTGGGCCTGCTCTTGTGCTTCTCAAATGCTCAGAAGATTTAGTTGAAAGGAAGGATCATAAGTTGCAACTTTGGGTGACTTATATAGTGAGTCAAACTCACTTAGATTGATGACATGCAACTCTATAATTGATCAAGGATGCTTACAAGTGCCATCTATAGCCTATAAACCACTTCAGGACGCCCAAGGTATGCAAAACAACACATATAAGTCGATTACAAGGCTGAAACAGGCACCTGTCAAGTTTCTGTCACTGGTACCTGTCACGCGGCCCGCGTAAGATATTGTCAAGTCTTACGCGGCCCGCATGGGCCTTGTGTTCAGGTTATAAACTTTTCAAATATTGCACTTTTAGTCCCCGGTCCTCCTAAACGTCACTTTCACTTGTATTCTTGCATTATGAGGCTTTAAAATTGACATAAAGGGGCTTTAAGACTTATACCCACTTTGTCAAGTCCTTGGGTAACTTTGTGATCACCCGAAAAGCCCTAATTTCCAATGTTGATGATTCTAACCCTCACACACGAATTTTATCATAACTTTCTCATATGATAACGAAACTTGGTGAAATTTTTATGGTGCATTCTAGTGAGCATAATTAATCATTACAAGGCTTTGGGTTTGCTAAAAGGTCACTCAGAGGTATATCTTAACATGTTGACACATTTAACCCCTGTAGTTTGTAATCTCTCACTTTCTTTCACAATTCGCTTCGTATGATCCATGATCTATTCGTTTAAGGTTATAAACATCATGTAGGGTTATTGTAAAGTGTATTTATTCATTGTTGACATTTTGAACCCTTATATTTACACAGTTTCATTGTTTGTCAACTTTAGTCCCTTGAAAGTATTCTTTCACACGTTCAAAGGTTATGACACGTGTCAACACATTAAAAGACGTAAATTTTCGAGGTGTTACATCCTCACCCCTTTAAAGAAATCTCGACCTCGAGATTTACTGAAACAAATAAGGGTATTTCTCTTTCATAGTGGACTCTACCTCCCACGTGTATTCGGGACCTCTACGGGCATCCCATTTGACCTTTACAATCGGTACATGCTTCCTTCGAAGCTTCTTAACCTGTCGATCTTTGATCGACAATGGTTTTTCCACAAATTTCAAGCTCTCATCTATATGCACATCCGTATGTGGTATAACCAGTGATTCATCAGCGAAACACTTCTTCAGATTGCAGATGTGGAATACATTGTGAATACCACTGAGCTCTTCTGGTAAGTTTAACTTATAGGCAACCGATCCGACACGTTCGATTACTTCGAACGGTCCAATGTATCTCGGGCTTAACTTGCCTTTCTTACCAAATCGCATCACTCCCTTCCAGGGTGATACTTTAAGCAACACTTTGTCACCTATTTCGAAGCTCATAGCTTTACGCTTTGGATCTGCGTAACTCTTCTGCCTATCTCGGGCAGCTTTGAGATGGTCTCGAATCTGGACAATCTTGTCCATCGTTTCAAAGACTATCTCTGGTCCTGTTAATTGGACATCTCCAACTTCTGCCCAACAAATGGGCGATCTACACTTTCTACCGTATAAGGCCTCGAAAGGCGCAGCCTTAATGCTGGTGTGGTAGCTATTGTTGTAGGAGAATTCAATCAGAGGTAGGTTCTTATCCCAACTACCTCCCAAATCGATCGCACATGCACGTAGCATGTCTTCCAGCGTTTGAATAGTACGCTCACTCTGACCGTCAGTCTGAGGATGATAAGCCGTACTAAAATTCAAACGTGTGCCCAAAGATTGTTGGAAACTCTTCCAAAAATGAGACGTGTATCTAGTATCTCTGTCAGAGATAATAGACACAGGTATCCCATGTAAAGCTACAATCTTATCAACGTATAACTGGGCTAACATATCGGAGCTATAAATCTCCTTGATGGGTAAGAAATGTGCTGACTTAGTCAGTCTATCAACTATAACCCATATTGTATCATTTCCTTTCCTTGTCTTGGGTAACTTGGTGATAAAATCCATAGTTATCATTTCCCACTTCCAAGTGGGAAGTTCAGGCTGTTGTAGCAAGCCTGACGGCTTCTGATGCTCGGCTTTGACTTGCGCACATGTCAAGTATTTAGCTACATAGGTGGCCACAGACTTCTTCAAGCCTATCCACCAATAGTTTGCCCTTAGATCCTGGTACATCTTATCAGCTCCAGGATGAACGGAGTATTTAGAACTATGGGCTTCCTGGAGGATGACATCTCGAAGTCCTCCATAAATTGGAACCCATATTCGTCCATTTAATCTCAGGATTCCGTCCTTGCTAAGAGATAACTGCTCCTCAGTTACTCCTAGCTTTTCGTTAGGATAGTTAGCTTCCAACACAGCTTCTTTCTGTGCAGCTAACAACCTTTCATTCAAACTGTTCTTAATCTCAATGCTCTTGGCATTGATTCTTATCGGTTTCACTTTTTCCTTCCGACTCAAGGCATCGGCGACTACATTCGCCTTGCTGGGATGATATCTTATTTCACAATGTAATCATTCAGAGTTTCCATCCAACGGCGTTGCCTCATGTTCAAGTCCTTCTGATTGAACAGATGTTGAAGGCTCTTGTGATCAGAATAGATCACACATTTGATTCCATATAAGTAGTGCCTCCATAGTTTTAGTGCGAATACAACGGCACCCAACTCCAACTCATGGGTGGTGTAATTCTTTTTGTGCACCTTTAACTGGCGTGAAGCATAGGCAATGACTTTGCCTTTCTGCATAAGCACACATCCCATCCCGGTGTGTGATGCATCACAATAAACTACAAACTCCTCCATTCCATCAGGCAATGTCAGTACTGGAGCATTGCTCAACTTCTGTTTCAGAATGTCAAAGGATTCCTACTGCTTAGGACCCCAGTCAAACTTAATCTTCTTACGTGTCAGCGACGTCAGGGGTGCAGCAATCCTTGAGAAGTTTTCAATGAATCGCCTATAGTATCCTGCCAAACCTAGGAAGCTACGAATTTCTGTAGGCGTCTTTGGCTCTTGCCAATTCATGACAGCTTCAACTTTAGCAGGATCTACTTGGATACCACGCTCACTGACAACATGTCCAAGAAATTGGACTTCTCGAAGCCAGAATTCACACTTCGAGAACTTGGCATAGAGTTTTTCTTTATGAAGTAGTTCCAGAATGCAATGAAGGTGCTTCTCATGGTCATCTTGGTTCTTTGAGTAGATGAGGATATCATCGATGAAGACGATGACAAATTTATCCATGTAAGGCTTGCAAACGCGATTCATGAGATCCATAAATGCGGTTGGTGCATTAGTGAGCCCAAAAGGCATCACTAGGAACTCGTAATGACCATAACGAGTCCTAAATGCAGTCTTGTGCACGTCTTCATCTCTAACCTTCAGTTGGTGATAGCCTGACCATAAGTCAATCTTAGAGAAGTAACTTGCCCCTTGAAGTTGATCGAACAGATCGTCGATTCTGGGCAAAGGATAGCTATTCTTGATAGTGACCTTATTAAGCTCGCGGTAGTCGATGCACAGACGCATCGATCCATCCTTCTTCTTGACAAATAAAATTGGTGCTCCCCAAGGAGACGAGCTAGGTTTGATGAAACCTTTGGCTAGCAAATCATCTAACTGCGTTCTCAATTCCTTCATCTCTATTGGTGCCAACCTATAAGGCGCCCTTGCTACTGGTGCTGATCCAGGAATAATGTCAATTGTGAATTCTATTTGCCTATCTGGTGGCAAACCAGGTAGTTCTTCCGGAAAAACTTCAGGGTATTCAGAAATGACGGGGATATCCCCTATCTTGGGCTTTGGCTCATCAATATTCACTTGTGCCATGTAGATGACACAACCCTTCTTCAAGCACTTTGAGTCCTTGAGCATAGACATTTGCTCAGGTAGCCCATACTGGGTATCTCCCTGGATAGTAAGTGATTCACCAGACGAAGTCTGGATCACTACTTGCTTCTTATTGCAAACAATCTGGGCCTGGTTATGAGATAACCAGTCCATACCCAAAACTATGTCGAAACCGGCTAGTTTTAGAGGAAGTAGGGACAAAGGAAAAGAGTGGTTCTTAATGGATATGTAACATCCATCTAATATGGTTGAGGTGGTTTCTATGGTGCCATCTGCTAACTCCACTTCATATTTTACACTTAAGGTTTTAACAGGCAATTTCAACAATTCACAAAACTTATTATCTACGAAAGACTTATCAGCGCCTGAATCAAAAAGTACTCTCGGATAAACATCATTTACAAGGAAGGTACCTGTGATCACGTTATCGTCTTGCACAGCCTCCTTCGCATCCATCCTAAAGACCCTAGCATTGGTCTTCTTGGCCTCTTCAGGCTTCTTGGCATATTTAGGGCAGTTAGTTTTAATGTGCCCCTTTTCGTTGCAACCGTAGCAGGTCGCATCCTTCATCTTTTTGCAATCCAAGGTCTAGTGTTCCTTGGACTTGCACAACCCACATGCAAAAGTTTTCGACTGTGTTTGTGAGTTTGATTCAAACCTGCACTTCCCAAAGTGCTGTCTCTTGCAGATTTTACATCTGGGTTTTTCACCCGACTGCTGACCATCCTTCCTAGATCCTGACCCCTTCTTGTGGTCATTGTTTCCCTTATTCTTCTTGTTTGAACGCCGTGAGTTGTCATCCTCACGCTTCCTCTTTTCGGTATCGGTGTTCCTTTGCGATCTCTGCCTGACCGCGTCCAAGGTAAGGGACAAGGATATGTCCGCTGCAGACCGAAAAGTAGCTGGTCTGGAGGCCTTCACACTTGCCTTGATCTCCGAGGCCAAACCCCCAATGAATCGAGCTATTCGTTTGGGTTCCGGGGTTACTAAATATGGAACCAACCTTGAAAAGGTGTTGAAACTGTTAAGGTAGGCCTGACAGTCTAGGTTTCTCATGACCAGCGACAAGAAGTTAGCTTCAATCTTCTCAACCTCATGCTGAGGGCAGTAGTTTTCCTTGATCAGTGACATGAACTGTTCCCAGGTCATATTGTACAACGGGATTTTCCCTGTAGCTTGGATCAAAGATCTCCACCATGCTAATGCTTCACCTATGAAAGACTGGGACACGAATTTCACAATATCCCTCTCATCGCAACCACTGATATCCACTACCGTATCCATCTCGTCCAACCAAGTCATGCAATCTACAGCTCCTTTTTCCCCAGTGAAATCCCAGGGTTTGCACGAAACGAAGTACTTATAAGAGCAACCCTTATTACGAGGTTCTTGGTTTAGCATGACTCTTTGGGATGGATTACTCTTTTGGTTCGATGAGTGGTGAGAATTACTGTTGTGGGCAGTGTGGGTCCTGGAGGGTGTTCTAGAGTGTGGTGCAGATCGAGTCCTTGTATGGGTACCACTGGACTCATGGAGCTGTCTATCCAAAGCTCGATTAACGGCATTATCTATCATTTCCTGTAACTCTGCACCTGCTACATTTACTCGGGAATTATCATGCACTGCCCGTGGGTGACTATTTATCTCGCCTGAGTCGGCCATGCTGCTTGAACTGTTACATAATGACAATAATTTATTGGTGAGTTTATTATAGGATTGTCTTTTATGGCAATTTATTAACCGTGGTAAACGTAGACCATATATGGTTAATTTATTACTCACATTTATTTAGGATTTCTAATATAATTTATCCTAATTATAAAACAATAACAGTTTTATTAGTAGCACAAAGGCCTAGTCACAAGGACATTTTTAAATTATAAGCCATGATTTCAAAGAATCAAGGCATGAAGGTTTGAACATAGTTCATTACCTTTATCAGACAGGGTCACAGACTAATACTGTCTTTTGTCTCATATGAAAATGAGCAGGGCCCGTAGGCACTATATTAATAATGGATGGTCAACTTGTGATCATCTTAACTAATGATTTAAACCCATGATTTATATATCATTAGTTTAAATTAGGAATCTCTTGAAGAATCCTATTAAGAATGACGTGTGTGATTTTAACGAATCACGTCAGCCAGGAGCGTTAACATGTTTTCAGATGTTAACTGAGATTTGAATCTTTTAAATAGGCCTTACCATCTTGGCCCGGTCTTATAATGACACAGAGGCTAGGTTATACCGTTAAGATTCTTAATTAATATTTAAATAGGCAGATATATTTTTAGAAGGAATGATTTTTGATTCAATTTTTCACGTATAATATATAAATGCATAAATGACAGAAAAAATGAAATTTTCAAACTTATCATTCCATTAAAATTTTAAAGGTAGTACACTTTGCCCTAAACGGGACTTTTCACAGAAATACTTGCCCACGCAGGAGCTATACAGATAATACAAGTCCTCGCAGGGACTGTTTACAAAAATAAATGTCCACACAGGGACTAACAGAGACAAGTCCACGTAGGGACTAAGTACAAGATAGATGTCCACGCAGGGACTACATACACACATAATAAATGTCCACGCATGGACTTGATTTAATTAAGGAAATACAATAATACATATTGGGATTTAACGATCCCGTTTCTTCTTTCCTTTCAGCAAACTTACCAAGCCACTCATGAATCCCTGATTCTTCCTACGTTCTCTCTGGAGGTCTCGCTCAACCCTTTCCACTCTTTGACAGAGATCCTCCTGCTCCGGTGGGGAGAACCGTGGTGGCTGGTGCTGCAGGGGTGGCCGAGTAGGTGCTTGATACCCACGTGCTGGGTATCCCACTCCCCAAGGGGTTCCATATGGTCCCTCAGGATTTTGGGCAAGGTAGTTTGATGCCACTTGGTAAGGATCTTCGGCATAGTTATAGTTAGTGTATGCTGGCGGTCCGTATGGGTTGTAAGCTGCTGGACCTGTATATGCGGGGATAGGGTTACCAAAATCCGCTTGTGGTGGCGCAACAGGTGCCGAATCCACCTCCGACACTAGAACTGAAGGTCCATCCTCCTGTGGCTCTTCATATAGTGGCGGATAGTGGCTGCCACTAGAGTGTTGAGGGGTGCTGAAATGAAAATCCTCTCCTCGTGCTGACATCCGTGCGCCAGTCCTCCTACGTCTTGGTGTTTCTGGAGGCACTAGCTGAACTGGCGGTGGTGGAGGCGGTGGCGTGACTGCCACGAAACGTGGATCCTCAGAGGGATCCTGCTGCTGCTGTTGCTGCTGCTGGTGTTGGTGAGGCGATGAATGGTGAGATGGTGTATAGTACCACTCACACTGGTTGAACCGTACCATGTGACTATCCGGACCTTGGTAAGGTGATCCGTGAAAAGATGAACCATCAGAGATCTCAAAAGGATGGTTCGGGGTTCCGGTTGCTGGCTCAGCGGGATCTGTATCCTCGTCCATATCTATTGCTTGATCACCGGAAAAGTGATCCTCCGGTCCTAGTGGATTAAAGCCCCTTGCTCTGGTAGGTATTCTGCCGGGTTAAACCGGCCCTGAAATACAGGAGTAGGGTCGCCGAAGGAATGGTGCGATAAGGATTGCTGGAATGGTATGTATGAAGGTTGCGGGTTGTTGGGCTCATTCTCGGACTGAGGCCCAAAGGAGTGATGATATGGAGGCGTTGAGCTATGCGATGTAGATCGTATGGCAGGCTCCTCATAAGTCCTCCAAGGTTCTCGCGGATCGGCATTCCTTGTAGAAGAAGGAGTTCGCCGGTGCGAAGGCCCGGCCTCGTGGTCGTTAGGGGCGCTGATCAGCCCTTTTCCTCGTCCTCCGTGCCTGAATCTTGGCGGCATTGTTAACCTGTTAATATAAACAAAGGTAATAACAAGGAAAAATAATGGACAAAGTTAAATAAAAATAAAAACATTTTGGATTATTCCTAAGTTCTTTGTCTAGACTCGAAGATTTATGAATGTGCAATTGTGTAACTGAGATTAAACACAAAAGGCTAGTGTTTAATTCACTCAGCGTTGGCTCTGATACCAACCTGTCACACCCCGATTTCCACGTGTCACCGGTGGGCCCGGTAGGGGAGTATCGTGACGTGGTTGGCAACATAATAGTCAAACAACACAATAATTAAATGCATAGTGGAAGCAAAGTATAGATTCATTTCAACCAAACAATGTTGTAATATTAAGTATCACAAATAGTTGAATATAAATCCACAGTTAGATCAAAATAAAAGGAAACAATGTTCAACAGTCTATGACATCCAAGCTTGTGAGACTTATTGTGGATGCTAGGAGAAAAGCCAGCCTATTACACGTAGTACCTGCACTTAACCTTTTTGAGAAAATACGTCAGTTTACACTGGTAAATACAATCAACCGACTCATTTTGTAAAGAGTTTAAGAAAATGCATTTAAGGCACAAGGCACAAATAATATTTTATAACTTGGGATAATTATTTGAATATAATCCTCGTAAAAGATTTACATGTTTCTTATGCGTTCAGTAGCCCGGTTCGTGCCGGGTTAAAGATCAATAGACACACCACATTATTTATATGAGACACTGACAGGTGGACGCCTACACCTGTGTGCTAAGGTCGTGGCCATTTCGTGAAATGATGCCAGGGATATCCGGGACACGGTCATTAACCCCCCAAAGGCTTTAAGCAAACAAAACAGTTTAAACGGTCATCTCGATAATACTTAACCAACACATGAATAAGGTCAAATGCCCGACCAAGGCGGTATTTTATATACCGTACCCCAAGCCCGTATAAGGGAAAATAAGTTAAAAGTATTTACCTGAGCAAGTATAAATCACAATCAGCGAGTGCAAGTATCTTTTACCGGGTCTCCTATTCTGGAACGAAGGTTTATAATAACCTATTAGAATCCTAACGGGTCTTTAGTTAAGCTTAAGCTTAGACCGGTTAATTTTTAAAGATACGGTTTGTACGCACGATTAAGCGAAGACCGGATAGAATGTGATTTAGACCCGACAAGTTTGAAGACTTGCTTAATATGGGTATATTATACACATTCTGGATTTTGAGATAAAACCGATAAGGTTTGACCCGTTTCGGCCAATTTATGTAAACTAGTTACATAAACCGAACCGAACGCGCATGGAGCGTAACGGGTAACAGTAAGAGTCCTAAACAGGTTTCCTAAGTTAACATGCCTTAAATATGTTGTGATATCAGTAGGATACCTTCCATTATGCCCAAAACGAGTTTAATCTATAATTAAGCCCCGTAGGGGTATTTTGGTCATTTTAAAGATTATAAAAGGGATCAATTAAGCTTCTGTGATCCGGGTCTGTATAAATCAGTAAAATAGCTTATTTTAACAGGTTATAACATTTGGTGATAAGTCTTATATGCCAAAATAGTTTTAAACCCAAACTATGCGTTTAATACGCGTATAACGTCGTTTTAAGCGATTTGCGGGTAAAAATAGGAATCTGAGTTTTCTGATCAATTAAATAGGTTCAAAACACTTCATTTATTATTTAAAATCAGTAGCAATTGGATTGGTAGCAAAAGGCTTGTAAAACTCATTTTATGGCCTAAAAGGGTATATTCGGTATTTACCGAATTAAGGCGGTAATCCTAGCTTATGATCAGTTTAAAAATAATTAAAAATCTTCAAAAATCCCAAAATATTATATTACATCAGTGGGTAAAAGGTTTGGTGTCAAAAATTGGGTTTTGATAGGCTTTACGCTAATGACGCCATTTAATTACTAAGAAGCGTTCTAATTACGTCATTAAGCATAACTCCTAATCTAGACCTCCAACTGATGTGAAATTTTAGGGACATGTTTAATAATCAGTAACTAAGATTATTGTACTTTCATATTTCCAAAAATTCTCGTTTTAAAGACATAAGGGCATTATGGTCAATATTTAAGCACTTAACGGAAACGTCGGACAATTAAGGATTTAAGTGGTATAAACGCAGAGGGTTATACAAACATGTAACTAGGTCCTAATGGAAATTTAAGGCATGTCTAAACATAACTAAACCGGGTCAGAACTGAAGTCAAAGCGAAAGTCAAACTTTTGCGTCTTTCGGTTCCGAATCGGTTCAAAACAGAAAGTTGTCGAATCAAACAAGCTTAGACAAGTTCTTATACTTATTATAAATTTATGTGAATGATAAAACAGGTTACACACATTCTATAACGCTAATTACGCGTTTAATGGTTTTGTTGACTTTTTCCTTAGAAGTTTGACCCGTCATTCGACCTAGTTAGATCGGGAATCAGAGGGTGCCCTTTTAAGTGTTAATTGCCCACATAATTACCCACTTATAACAACTTTCATTTCGGCAAAACACTGGACCGTTTGTGTTTTATCGCTAACTCAAACCGTAATTACGATGGTTTGACTTTTAAGCTAAATACTAAGCATAACTTAATTAGAGAAGGTTAAACATACTTACACGTGTCTAATGGATGCTTAGGAAGGCTTGGGCCTGCTCTTGTGCTTCTCAAATGCTCAGAAGATGAAGTTGAAAGGAATGATCATAAGTTGCAACTTTGTGTAACTTATATAGTGAGTCAAACTCACTTAGATTGATGACATGCAACTCTATAATTGATCAAGGATGCTTACAAGTGCCATCTATAGCCTATAAACCACTTTAGGACGCCCAAGGTATGCAAAACAACACATATAAGTCAGTTACAAGGCTGAAACAGGCACCTGTCAAGTTTCTGTCACTGGTACCTGTCACGCGGCCCGTGTAAGATATTGTCAAGTCTTACGCGGCCCGCATGGGCCTTGTGTTCAGGTTACAAACTTTTCAAATATTGCACTTTTAGTCCCCGGTCCTCCTAAACGTCGCTTTCACTTGTATTCTTGGATTATGAGGCTTTAAAATTGACATAAAGGGGCTTTAAGACTTATACCCACTTTGTCAAGTCCTTGGGTAACTTTGTGATCACCCGAAAAGCCCTAATTTCCAATGTTGACGATTCTAACCCTCACACACGAATTTTATCATAACTTTCTCATACGATAACGAAACTTGGTGAAATTTTTATGGTGCATTCTAGTGAGCATAATTAATCGTTACAAGGCTTCAGGTTTGCTAAAAGATCACTCAGAGGTATATCTTAACATGTTGACACATTTAACCCCTGTAGTTTGTAATCTCTCACTTTCTTTCACAATTCGCTTCGTATGATCCATGATCTATTCGTTTAAGGTTATAAACATCATGTAGGGTTATTGTAAAGTGTATTTATTCATTGTTGACATTTTGAACCCTTATATTTACACAGTTTCATTGTTTGTCAACTTTAGTCCCTTGAAAGTATTCTTTCACACGTTCAAAGGTTATGATACGTGTCAACACATTAAAAGACGTAAATTTTCGAGGTGTTACAATTAGGTTGAACTTGATTGGACCATACTTACAATTGGTATTTGAAGGACAATGTGATGAACCAAACCCCTAATATATAAGTGGTAAAATCAACAAAACTTATTTTCCAGAAAAATCATTTTGGTTAAAACAAACTTAAGTGTTTTGAAATCATAATGAGAAAATAGTTTTGTGAAAGGGAGAATTCTGATTGTTTATGCCAAGTGGATGGCGATTTGAAGCAATTCGATATCGGTTGTCAAGTTACCTGTACAGTTTGTTTTCAAATTTCCTTAAATGTGTTTGCATTTTAGGGGGAGTAGAAATTTCAGAAAATCCAAAAACATTTGAAAATTTGAAAAAGACAAAAAGATGATAAAAAAATGAGTTTTGGTGTCAATGAAGAGGAAATGATAGTACATCAGTAGACAGTCACAGCATGCTAAAAAAATGTAATGTTTAAATAGCGTTAAACGGTCTCACTGATGATATGCCGATAGGTTTTTACACATTTAGTAAGCTTTTTCGGGATATAAACTTAAATTCAAACTTGCTTATTTCGTGGGGAACACTACTTGGATATATAGATAACCCCTGAAATCTCGTTTGAAAGGTCCCTCTTTCTGAGATACTAGGTCTTTATGCTCAGTGATATCTGGGGTATTATCCCGGGACTTCTGATTTTGCGGAAGCAAGGGCCTAGTCCCCGGAGAATACTTTACGCTTGCTTGAAATATAGCGCCGCCCTCAGCATAAATGATGAGACAATAAAATTGCTAATCAATGCTGTTGTAAAAAAAATCCTCTAAAGGGGACCCACCTAAAGTCTAACCGTCATCTCTCTGCTGAACGGAAGTTCTGACCTGAGCTCTCACGGTTTCGCAATCTAACCCCTTACAGATATCATCTATGGTATACTCACCTGTAAGACTGAATATTGGGATCTGGATACGGGAGTATATTCAAGAGGTGGGACACATGAATGAGTTTAAGTCCTTAAAACACCTAACTCATATCCTGAATTAGTTGAAATTTGTGTGAGAATTTAAGTGGATCAGTATATTGGCAATCTAAGTGAATTGTTTAATTCTTAATGTGTAATTAATCTCAACGGTACTTGTGACTTGTCAAAAACTGATATGATCCTCTTACACAAACTCATAAAAATATTGTCTGTAAATATTTCTTTACTGCATTTCATTTTATATCAAATATCCAAAAAGATTTTTGGAGTGTTTTAGCATAAATTTTGAACAATTCAAAAATATTTTTGACAACTGACGTTGGAAAGCTGATTTTCAAAATTCCAAGTGCTAAACATGACGACAATTGGTGTGGGAAAGTGTGTTTGAAATAAACATGACATTTTGTGAGGGGGAGTCGATGTTTAAATGAGAAAAGCTTGAATGAAGTTGATATTTTTGTAAATGGTTCATCAGAAACTTAATGTTAAATCTTTCTAAGATTTGCTCTACAAGTGGTTATCAGAAAATTTATTGTTGGGTAGAGTTTATGCAGGGTAGAGCCAGGAATCGATTCTGAACCTGTAGAAAGTGTGAGCCAGGTTTCGATCTTGGAACTGCTGTTGCTGATGAACTTAAGGAATCAAGAGATCTGATCAAGAGAGTTAGAAAGCTCAAGAGCCAGTCTCAGATCCTGGAGATTATTAACATTCGAGAGGGAGTTTAGCCAGACCGAGATCCTAGAAGAAGAAATCAGATAGAGACTATGAAAGCCCAAGGACTGATAAAGATGGAAGACATTCAAGACTCGACACTTTAAGACTCGTCAACATTCGAGGGGGAGTCTGTTGGTGCATGCGTCTGTCAACTTCGTCTTGTATCGAGTCTTATATTAGATGTGTTAGATCAGGGCACGAAGATCGAGTAAACAAGTCAAAGTGTTGTTTTCGCTTCAAGAGGGCATGGAAGGTTCAAGCGAAATAGCAGGTTTCACTTGAACAGATGATTTAGATTGAACAAGAGGTTTCGCTTGAGTGTAGGTTCGCTTGAATGTAGGTTCGCTTGAATGGCATTTCGCTTGAAGCATGTTTAAGCGAAATCGGTTGTCTATAAATAGGTTTCAAGCGATTTCATTTTGAGTCAGTTCTTGAAATTCATACCGAGGTGCTGCCGGTGTGTTTTATGATTGTACTAGTTGTTATATCAATCTACAAGGTGTTTAAAGTGAATTACAAGATGTGTCTAAGTCTATTTCTTATTTTCCGCATCTGAAATAGATCAAAACTTCTCCGAACGACTCATTTGGGTCAACAACACGATCCTACATTTAACAATGAATTTTTATTCTTGATCATCTCCGTACTTCCTTCGAATTTTGTACGAAGTGCTTCCCAAATCGAACGTGCACTATCATCTTGTTGAAGTAATATGAAAATGTCTTCTTTCGCAGCTTGTTGAAGTAAACTGATCATCATCTTTTCTGCCTTGTACATTTCTCTTTCTTTTTCCGTAAATTCAGAAATATTCTTTGTAACTCCCACATTATTACGAGGTCTAACATACTTAGTTTCAATACACTCCCAAGACCTTAAATGATTTGCTTGAACCCAGTTTTCAAAACATTCTTGCCAACTGTAATATTCTTCAATTCTCATCACCTTTGGAGGTTTTTGTAACGTTCCCGTTTCATTTTCCATAGTCACACTCTAAGCAACGGTAACAGGAGTACCCGAGGCAGTAGCAAATGCATTATAAAATTCAGAATCCATGTTACGGTATTGAAAGTTCACACAAACTGATTTTTCAAACGAGCTGAGAAATTGGAATGATTTGGAGCTTTCAAACCAATTAGATTTCACACAACCTGTTCAAATTTTAAATCGTGTGACCTGATTACTTATTTCAAATGACCTGGCTGTTCAGTTCGTGTGGACTGAATAAAACCCAAACGATCTGACCTAGTTCAAAACATCCTGAACTTTATGCGAACTGAATGAATTTCAAGCGAACTGGCACCTCTTCAAATCGTGCGAACTGAGGTGACTTCGTGCGACTTGGATGTGCACTCCATGCGAACTGAGGTTTCATGTGAACTGGACCTCTTCAAACAACCTCGTGCCAACTGATATCACCACACCATGCGAACTGGCATTAGACTGTGCGAACTGACACTTCCTCATGCGAACTGAAGATATCTCATGCGAACTGAAGAAGTTTCCTGTGACCTGGGATCAGACTACGCGCGAACTGGGTTCAAACTTCGAGCTCGTGCGAACTGGGTTGATTTTGGTGCGACCTGAGTTCAAACCACGTTAAGTGGATGTTCAAATCGTTCGAACTGCAATTGATGTCGAACAATCGGAAGGTTTTTTGATAAATTGATCAAGATTTAGTCTGAATTAGGGTCTAATATGTTCACGGATTGATTAAAACAGTGTTTCGCTTGTTATATGTAAAAATCAGGCCATTTTAACCGTAATATCTCGGTTAATTTTGAAAAAAATGTGAAGAAAATGAGTAGAAATGAGATTTTCGGATGAAAACAAGCTGAATCGGTAAGAACTCGTCCTCCTGAGCTCTGATACCACTTGTAGGATCGTTGAATGGATCAAATGAGTCGATCAGAAGAGTTCTCGATCAATACGAAAGGCGGAAACAGACGTATTGATGTTGTTGCAGCTTGATTCACACATAGATGTAGTTTAAATGTCGATTAGATTGTTATCTCAACGTTTTACAGACTTGGTGACACTTCGGCAGAGCTTCGCTACCGGAATCCAAAGTTACAAATGAAGAACCAAGAACATCTATATACAGGGTCAGCCAGTTTGTATGAAACAGTACATGCCAGTTCGCACGAACTGGCCAGTTCATACGAACTGGTCACTTCGTGTGGACTGGCTTGTTTTGACATGTTTCCCGTTTCTTTCATACTATATGTCTTGTTCTATTAATTCTATTACAAGACTCGATACAAGACGAAGTCGACAGACATATGCACCAATAGTCGGGTGGTAATCCGATCGGGTGGCAGCTCGATCTGCTGGCCACTCGATTCGAGTGCATGGCGCGATGAGTTTTGCGATTTCGATTCAAGTGTTGAGCGTTGCGATGCGATAGAGTTTCCTATTCAAATTACTTTTAATCCCAACTACTATATCAACATACAATCATCCTATTTAACTTTACGTTTAGCGTTTGTGATTGAGTTGCGATTGCGTTTCGATTAATCACCACATCATAAAACATAAATAACATGCACAAGTAACACATAAAGGGCACACACACATAAGAACAATAACCAAAACGCGTAATTCGAGTTGTGAGTGCTATTGCGATAAGCGATAAAGCGATAACACATGCGATAAATAGCGATTAAACCTCGATTATTAACAAATACTCAACATAATACAACTAACGTAAAAGCATAAAAAGTCTATCTACATGTCAAAGAAGCCGAAACAGGAATTGAGCAAGGAGTGACAGATCGCAATTAGCAATCCTGTCTCCCTTTGACTTCAATCTTGACTTTGACTTTGACTTTCGAAACACGAGGTGTTACAGCCCCCCCTAGTTGAGTGAATTTCATCCCGAAATTAGGCCGAAGCCATAACAAACAACTGTGGGTACTTCGCCTTCATGTCGCTTTCGAGTTCCCAAGTGAACTCTGCGCCTCGTTTGCCTTCCTATCGAACCTTCACAATGGGAATGCGCGAGCATCTGAGCTGCTTGGTTTGGCGGTCCATGATCTCGACAGGCTTCTCCATGAAGTGTAGTGTTTCGTTTACTTGAAGATCTTCTAGAGGTACAATTGAATCATGCCCAACCAGGCACTTTCTGAGGTTCGACACATGGAAAGTCGGGTGGACGTTGCTAAGTTCCTCCGATAGTTCGAGTCTGTAGGCGACTTTTCCGATCTTTTCCAGAATCTTAAAAGTCCAACATATCGAGGCGCTAGTTTCCCTTTCTTGCCGAATCTGACTACACCCTTCCAAGGTGATACCTTTAGGAGTACGTAGTCGCCGACGTCAAATTCAAGGGGCTTGCGTCGTCTATCGGCGTAACTTTTTTGACGACTCTGAGCTTTCAGCAGATTGTCTCGAATTCGGAGGACTTTGTCAGTCGTTTCTTGCAATAGCTCAGGACCGGTTAATTGCGAGTGCCCGATCTCATGCCATACAATTGGCGATTGACATTTTCTTCCGTATAAAGCCTCAAACGGTGCCATTTGAATGCTGGAATGATAACTATTATTATACGAGAATTCAACTAACGGCAGGTAAGCGCCCCAATTACCACCGAAATCTATGACACACGAACGGAGCATGTCTTCAAGGGTACGAATCGTTCTTTCAGTCTGACCGTCGGTTTGCGGGTGGAATGCGGTACTTAGATTAAGCATAGTACCGAGAGCCGTTTGAAATGTTTCCCATAGATGCGAGGTAAACCGGGCATCACGGTCAGAAATGATGTCGCGAGGCGTCCCATGTCGATAAATGATCTCATCGGTGTAGATTCGGGCTAATCTTTCTACCTTGTAGTATTCTCGTATTGGCAGAAAATGAGCAGATTTGGTCAAACGGTCAACGACAACCCAGATGCTGTCGTGACTTGATGGCGTACACAAAAGTTTCATTATGAAGTCCATGGCTATACTCTCCCACTTCCACATAGGGATCGGGGGTTGTTCAAGTAAGCCAGAGGGTCTTTGGTGTTCAGCCTTGACTTTCGAGCAAGTCAGGCACTTCCCAACATAGAGGACGATATCTCTCTTCATGCCCGGCCACAAGTACTTGTAGCGAAGGTCCTGGTACATTTTATCGGCACCGGGATGGATAGAATATCGAGACTTGTGGGCTTCGTCCATCAAAATCTATCGTAAATCGGTCCGCTTAGGGATCCAAATTCTGTCCAGATAGTGGAGTATCCCATTCGACTTATTCACAAGCTGGGCTCCATCGTGATAGATCATTTCCTTCTGCAAAGTGTGTTCATTAAAACAAGCATGCTGGGCTTCGCGGATGAGGGTTTCGAGATCGTATTGGGCTTGGAAATTAAGAATGCTGAGCAGATAGTTCTGTCTGCTGAGGGCGTCGGCAACGACATTTGCTTTGCCTGGGTGATAACGGATCTCACAGTCGTAATCGTTGAGAAGTTCTACCCATCGACGTTGACACATATTAAGTTCCTTCTGGTCACAGATATGTTGTAGGCTCCTATGATCGGTGAAGATCGTACACTTGGTACCATACAGGTAGTGTCGCCAAATCTTTAACGCAAAAACAACGGTGCCTAGCTCGAGGTTGTGGGTTGTATAGTTCTTCTCATGGATCTTAAGCTGACGAGATGCGCAAGCGATAACCTTGTCTCGTTGCATGAGAACACAACCAAGACCAAGGTTCGAGGCATCGCAATAGACAATAAAGTCGTCGTTTCCGTCGGGTAGAGTGAGGACAGGAGCATTGCAAAGCATGTGCTTAAGGGTTTGGAAAACAGACTCTTGTTCAGTTCCCCAAACGAAAGGTTTGTCTTTATGTGTGAGAGCGGTAAGCGGCACAGCGATTTTAGAGAACCCTTCGATAAATCGACGATAATAGCCCGCTAGTCCGAGAAAAGAAGGGACTTCAGACGGGTTCTTCGGCGTAACCCAACTCTTAACTACTTCAATCTTCGCGGGATCGACGTGAATACCTTGACTATACACAATGTGACCGAGGAATTGAACCTCCTCCAGCAAAAATTCGCACTTGGACTATACACAATGTGGCAGAGAGACGATTCCCTTGGAGTAGCTCGAGAACCAAACGTAGATGTTGCGCATGTTTGGCTTTCGATTTTGAATAGATCAGGATATCATCAATGAACACGATGACGAAGCGGTCGAGAAATGGTTTACACACCCGATTCATCAGATCCATGAAAACCACGGGTGCGTTGGTTAGACCAAAAGGCATAACAACGAACTCATAATGGCCGTATCGAGTGCGAAAAGTGGTTTTGGGTATATCCTCATCTTGGATGCGTAGTTGGTGATAGCCTGAGCGTAGATCGATCTTCGAGAAACACGTAGCACCTTGTAGCTGGTCGAACAAATCATCGATGCGAGGCAGGGGATAGCGATTCTTGATTGTCAACTTATTCAATTCCCAATAGTCGATGCACATCCTGAACGACCCATCCTTCTTTTTGACGAAAAGGACTGGTGCACCCCATGGAGAGGTGCTCGGGAAAATGAAGCCTTTATCAAGCAATTCCTGGAGCTGACTTGAGAGTTCACGCATTTCGGACAGAGCGAGTCGATAAGGAGCTCTAGCAATAGGGTTTGCTCCAGGAATGAGGTCGATACGAAAGTCGATATCACGACTTGGCGGAAGGCCAGGAAGATCATCAGGAAACACATTAGGAAATTCACGAACCACATGAATGTCTTTCACTCCTATCTTTCCTTTCTTTTCCTTCTCCGTGTTGGTGCACTACATCTGTCGACTTCGTCTTGTATCGAGTCTTAGTCTTAGAGTGTTAGATTAGGGCACGTATTGTGAGAAAACTGGAAATTGTATGTATTCTAGGTCAGGGTTTCGCTTATAGTGACATATATAGGGGTTCCACTTATATGTACATAGAGGTTCCACTTATATGTACATAGAGGTTCCACTTATATGTACATAGAGGTTCCACTTATATGTACATAGAGGTTTCGCTTATATGTCAGTTGGAGGTTTCACTCATACGTACATGTCTCTTGGAGCGAAACCTCATGCCCTATATATAGGTCACATAAGCGAAATCATAGAATAGTTCTAGGTGTTGTCTTCCGGTGAGCCACGAAGTGCTGCCGAAGTGTCGTCAGGTTGTAAACGTTATCCAGATCAATAATATCGACAGTTTATAGTGAATACTTGCTGAATTGTACTCGGTTTGTCTGTTTCCGCCGTTCAAACTGAGATAAACTCTTCTAAGCGACTCGTTTAGGTCCGAATACGATCCTACAATTGGTATCAGAGCTAGTGAAGAAGAGTTCTATACATTTCAGCTGCATATTCTGATATTCTACACCTTCTTTGTCATTTTTGAAAATTTTTCACGGTAAAACCAGTTCAATTTCACACACAGCACTCGTAATCATGCATTAATAAACCCTTGAAAGTTTCAAAGCTAAAATCGACCTAAAAGTTAGTATTTTTGAGGTTTCGCTCGTATTGACTCGTGAAAATGATGATGTCATCAGCTAGTTTCGCTCATATAAACAAGTTGGTTCCGCTCATTTGGACAACTTAGGTTTCGCTCCAGTGACATTCAGTGGTTTCGCTCCAAATAACACTTGAGGTTTCACTCTTAAGGCAATTAAAGGTTTCGCTCATAAGTCCTATTGTGATTTTGCTCCAGTGTCATTTGGGATTTCGCTTATTGTGACCTTGGGATTTCGCTCTTGTAACCATCAAAGTCAAATTCCGCTCCAAAGTGTTTAGTTGATTTTATTTGAAAGTTTTTGTCAGTCATCGAACAGGATAATCACGTGAATTGTTGTCAGTAGTTGGGAAAATTATCTCGTGTCTTGTGTCAATTTGCACGAGGTTGTATCGGATGATCAGATTTTGCATGTGATATTATCTTTTCGAGTCTCGTAAATTGAAGTTACTTGTTACATGTGAAGCCGTGTGTCAGCATCATTCATCAATTAATGTGATCATACTATTCAAGAATAGAGGTTCAATAGAATTGTTTTGTTATTAAAAGTGTGTCATGTGGCCATGTGAATACTTGGTTCAAGATTGCATGTTCAGATATGTTGTCGGCTAAGTTGAAAAGGGTAACAATGTGCATGTGACTAGTAGGTTGAGGTCCAATCATAGTTGTGTTAAGTTGTTAGCCCATGATGAATGTTTGAGGATATATGAAAGTCTCGACCCAAGTTTCAAAGTTGTTTGTCTCATTTTACAAGTATATCCATTAGAAACGGTTCAATAAAATCATTTTCTAGATTGTTGTTGTTGGCTCATGTGTTGTTAAAGAGAATCAAAGTCGTTTTTGTCGTAAACTAATTACAATCAAGTGGTCAGTTCGCATCCAAAGTTCAATTGAAAGATCATATCAAATCAGTTCTCAAAAGGTGGTTCAGTCAATTTGAATTCAGATTCGTTCAAGGTCGTGTGTTTTAGCCAGGTCATTGGAAAAGGTCAAAGCATTCGGCACAATGTGTCTATCTTCAGTCTGCACAAAATAATCATCAGTTCGAGTACCAGTCTTATTTTGTTAATCGATAAATTTTTAAACTGATTGTTGTTTGTTTGTTCGTCAGGTATTATTACAAGGTGATACAGTTCATTTGAAAAACCGAATCATGGACGAGGAATTCTACAACGCGTTCGCTACTCCTGTTACTCCAATTTCTCTTGCACAAAATACGATGTTGGAAAACAAAACGGGAACAATGCAAAAACCGCCCAAACTAATGAACATCGAAGAATATAAGGGTTGGGAAGGCCGTTTCGAGAATTGGGTACAAGCTAACTACTTGGATGCGTGGGAATGTGTCGAGACAAAATACATTCGACCGATGAATGATGATGAAGAAGTGGTTCCGATTAAAGATCTGAGTGCCGATGCTAGAAAGAAGTACAAATATGAGAAAATGATGCTGAGTTTATTGCAACAAGCTGTGAAAGAAGATATTTTGGTTCTATTGCAACATAATGGAACTTCCTACTCGATTTGGAAAGCTTTATGATCAAAGTTTGTTGGTAGTCAAGAAATGATAAAGAACAAGAAGTCACTTCTGAAGAAAGAGTTCGATCTGTTTCGTGGTTTGAAGAATGAAAGCACAAGGCAGATTATTGAAAGATATTGCAATCTTCTAGCAAACATGAAGAGATTGAGCATCGAGAAAGACAATGAAGAGTTGATCGAAAAGCTTGCTGATTCATTGCCAAACGAGACTTGGGGCACATATCTCATGATGCTTAGAAACAAGAAAGGTTTTACCAGTTTGACACTCAGCAAGTTCAATGAGAAGTTGGAAGCTCAAGAGATGGAGCAACGAAAGATTATTAGAATGAAAGATTTCGATGGTGAACAGGATATTGGATTGTATTACAAAGCAGGGGTGAATGAGAAATCTACAAATCTATCTCCAAAAATAGAAACTGCTTACAATGTCAAGAATTCTTCTGGAAGTTCATCATCAGGATCAAACAGCAAAACAAGTTTTACAACATTTCCATCTTTTGATCCAAATGTTTCAACAACAAGAAATGGCAAAAAGCTTCAATGCAACATTGTGTTGAACATTGAAAATGATCAGGAATATTCTGAAGAGTTAGCAAAAAGCCATATGTCTTTATTGGGAACTGTTCTTGAATCTTATGGTAGTTTTGTTGCAGGTCGAATCGGGAATCCAATGTTGACAAAGGAAGATTACGACCAGATCGATGCTGAAGAGATGGAGCTGATGGACATAAAATGGTGCTTGGCCAGCGTGTTGAGGAGAGCTGAGAAATTCAAGCAAATCACTGGAAGAGATGATCTACGTGAAGCTAATGTTTCTACTTTAGGTTTTGATAAATCTAAAGTTACTTGTTTTCGTTGCAGGGAAAAAGGACACTTCAAGAGGGAGTGCGAAAACCGCGAAGCAAGTGGACCTCAGAATCCTTTCAACAACAACAATGATTACTACAGAAAAGCCATCTACCATCAAGTTGCTCAGCAACCATCTCAACAACATCAACATCAAGCACAAAATGCACATGGAAGGAATGTGATTGAAGATTCTGGAAAGAGAGCTTGTGCAGTTAATCAAGATTCTTCAAAGAGAGCTGATGGTAGTGCATTGATAATAGATCAAGATGATGAAAAACTACCCGAGGGTTTTAGCTGGGAGAATTTTACTTGGGATAACTATATTCCTGATCAAGCCACAGCTTACACAGCTTTTGTTGCCAAAGTTGAAGAAGATAGTGATGATGATCATGAGTATTGGGCGAGAAAATTCGAAGCTGATATGAAACTGATTGCTGAAAGTGACAGTGAAGATAAAAAAGTTAAAAAGAAGAAGAAAAAGGTCAAGACTCCAGTGAGCAGTGATGACGAAGAAATTCCAGTGATCAAAAGGAAAGTAAAGATTGAAGTTCCAAAGTTCAAAGTTGATGAAGAAGTTGATGCTAAAAAGATTCCAGTGAAATGTGAAAACTATGAAGCAATAAAAAAGCAGAACAGCACATTGATCTATAACTTGAACAGTTTGAAGGAATCTTATGATGTACTGAACAAAGCAATGAACCAATACAATCTAACTAGTGAAGAACAAGCAACAGCGATGAAAACACTTCAAGGAGCTTTTATGACGAAGCAAAACGTGGTGAACAACTACATTGAGAAGTGTGCTGTGCTAGAACAAAAGTTGGAATTGCAAAGAATTGAGACTGAAAGAGTAAATCGATTGTTGAAAAGTTACTCATGTACTTCTTATGTCATTGACAGGATTTATCCAACTGTTGAAGGCATGAAGGCATTTGAAGAGGATGAAGTAACTGAAGAAAAGAATGATGAAAAAGTGGCTGAAGAAAAGACTC
The DNA here is from genome assembly GCA_030545235.1 of Helianthus tuberosus. Taxonomy (NCBI): domain Eukaryota; kingdom Viridiplantae; phylum Streptophyta; class Magnoliopsida; order Asterales; family Asteraceae; genus Helianthus; species Helianthus tuberosus. Next base: position 163,067,127 of record CM060423.1, read on the forward strand.
CAGAAAAGAAGAACAAGAAGAAGAGTGACACAAAGAAAAAGACTGACAAGAAAGATTCTGGTAAGAAACAAGATATTGGTTACAACAAGTGTCCACCCCCGTTTGAAAATGGATATTCTCCAAGAAATCCAAATTCAGAAAGAGTTGAAAAGGCAACAAATTTACAGTGGGAGTCGGAGTCATCAGTTAACTTGCCAGAAAATATTGATGTGACGTTTACATCATCTGACACTGATCATGAGTCCGAGTTAATAAAGAAAGTCGTCGATCAGGTGTTGGATAAAGATGAAACAGAGGAGTCAAAGTCAGAGTCTATGTCGGAGTCAAAGTCTGAGTCCAGCAATCCGAGTCAATCCGACAAACAGGGCAAAAGGGTTTACAACAAAGAATTCTTGTTATCAAAATCTAATTTGAGTGACGAAACATTCAAAGTTGCATATACATTGAATGATTCCGACAAATTATATTCTGATGAGGAATTTCCAATAAGAGGTGTCAAAACTGAATTGATCAAAAAGGTTTTCAAACTTACAGAAATTAATATTTCAGAAATAAAAGATTTAAATCTTAATGGTAAACCTAAACTTTACACCTCAAGAGTTCAACAATGTTTAAACAAGAGAAAAGGTTACAGTTCTGGTTTTCAAAAGAAACCAAACCATAACGGTAATTGCAAAAAGAAAGGAGTTGGTTTTATTCCAACAGAAAAACAGAAAAATGAAAAATATGTTCGTGATTTTAAAGCAAAGATGACATTTGTTTCAGGTACATCAGCAGAAGAAGAAGAAGAAAAGAAAGAATTCTGGAGACAATCGAACAAAGAATTCCTTGCGAAGAAGCAAGAAGAGATGAAATTTGCTGATCAGATGAAAGATACGAGAACCTGTTTCAAATGCAACAATGTTGGACATATTGCCAAAGATTGTTCAAAGGCAATATAGTCAAAACAGGGAGTTTCTCGTAACTCGAAAGACAAGGAAATTGTGTTTGAACCACTAATTGACAGAACCAAACTTTTCAAAAATTCTACATTTGAAATTGGTGAATGTTCAAACAAGTTTTACAAGAAAAAAGCTCAATCTGACAACCAGAAATGGGTTGTTAAAAAGTCTGGAGGTAGTTCTAGCGATGATTCTGATAGGTCGAAATCAGAGGAGCTATCTTCTGGCGATGAATCTGATTCCACAAAATCAGATGAGCCACAGGTTGAGGTAAAAGGAGAAAAATCAGTTCTGACTGTGGATGATGAAAATTTTCCATCACTTCGGACTAAAAACTACAAAAAGAAAATTGGTAAAGTTGAGATTTCAAACCAATTTTATGATGACAAAAAGGTTTTCGATGTTGAAAAGGCCTTTAACCCCACTGTGAAACACATTTTTGGTAAAATGATTGATCGAAAAGTTAAAGGGGTTAAAGAGTTCTATGAGAAGAAGACGAAGAAAGATAAAGTTGAACCATCCCTGGTTTGTGACTGGGATGGTACATATTACGAACAGTAAGTTTGTGGACTTGCCGGAGATCCCAAGTTTGTAATCGTGGATCAGGAATCGGCATCATTCATAAGATTGTTGTTTGTGAGAATTTTAAAAATTGTTAAAATTTTACAGGTTATGGACTATGCCAGAACTCCCAGGTTGGTAAGTGTGGAGTAGGTATCGGCATTTATCTTGAAACTTACTTTGATAAGTTCATTGTACAAGTGATACAAAGGTTTGTTTTGACATATTAATTACTCAAGGTCATTAATTTGAACTTGATGTAATTTTCATATAAGTGGTTGAAAGACAATATGATGAACCATACCCCTACAAGTGGTAAAAACAAACTTATTTTCCGGAAAAATCATTTTGATTAAAACAAACTTAAGTGTTTTGAAATCTAAATGAGAAAATAGTTTGTTGATAGGGGGAGTTCTGATTGTTTTTGCCAAGTGAATGGCGATTTGAAGCAATTTGATATCAGTTGTCACGTTGTTTGTACAGGTTTTTTTCAAACTTCCTAAAATGTGTTTGCATTTTAGGGGGAGTAAGAAATTTTAGAAAATCCAAAAACATTTGAAAATTTGAAAAAGCCAAAAACATGATAAATTGAAAAATGAGTTTTTGTGCATAAAAGAGGAAATGATAGTACATCAGTGGACTGTCACAACATGCTAAAGAAATGGAAAGTAAAAAAGTGATAAACGGTCTCATTGATGATGTGCCAGTAGGTTTTTGCACATTTAGTAGATTGTGACGAGATATAAACTTAAAATTCAAACTTGCTTATATCGTGGGGAAACATCTCTCGGATATATGGGTAACCCCCGAAATCTTGTGTGAAAGGTCCCTCTTTCTGAGATACTAGGTCTTTATACTCAGTGATATCTGGGGTATTATCCCGGGACTTCTGATTTTGCGGAAGCAATGGCCTAGTCCCCGGAGAATACTTTACTGCTTGCTTGAAAAATAGCGTCACCCTCAGCAGAAATAGACAATAAAATTGCTAATCAATGCTGTTGTAAAAAAGATCCTCTAAAGGGGACCCACCTAAGTCGAAGCCGTCATCTCTCTGCTGAACGGAAGTTCTGACCTGAGCTCTCACAGTTCTTCGCAATTTAACCCCTTACAGATATCATCTGTGGTATACTCACCTGTAAGACTGAATATTGGGATCTGGATACGGGAGTATATTCTGAGGTGGGACACGTGATTGAGTTTAAGTGCTTAAAACATTAATATCGTATCTCAGATCAGTTGAACTTTGTGTGAAAATTTAAGTGGACCAGAATACTGACAATCTAGGTGAATCGTTTAGAACTTAAAATTAAATAAAGCTTAACGGTGTTGGTGATTTGCCTCAACAACTGATATGATCCTCTTACACGAACTCACAAAAATATTGTTTGTAAATATTTCTTTACTGCATTTCATTTCTGCATTAAAAAATTCAAAAAGATTGTAGTATGTTTTAGCATAAATTTTGAAAAATACAAAAAGATTTTCGACAACTGGTGTTGAAAAGCTGATTTTCAAAATTCCAAGTGCTAAACTTGATGAACTGGTTTGGGAGTGTTGTGTGTGAAAGATTTTAAAGTCTTGTTACAAGTGGTTATCAGAAGTTTTGACTTTGATATTTCTTCAAATGGTTCATCAGAGACTAAATGTTAGATCATTTTTGTGATAATTACAAGTGGTGTCTATATGCTTAAATGTTTATCATAAAACTTATGTTTGTGGTAGAGTTGTATGCAGGATGAGTCAACATTTGAGGGAGAATGCATGTTGATGATGATGAATTTAAAGCTGTCAAAATCTAAGAGAAGAAGTTTGTTGATGATTTGAGAGAAAGAGATGAAGATAGAGAGAGAAAAAGCCCAGAGACTGATCAAGACTGAAGAAGTGAAGACATAGCATTGTCGTGACTCGATAGTCGACTCGTCAACATCTGAGGGGGAGTCTGTTGGTGCACTACATCTGTCGACTTCGTCTTGTATCGAGTCTTAGTCTTAGAGTGTTAGATTAGGGCACGTTTTACGAGAAAACTGGAAATTGTATGTATTCTAGGTCAAGGTTTCGCTTATAGTGACATATATAGGGGTTCCACTTATATGTACATAGAGGTTCCACTTATATGTACATAGAGGTTCCACTTATATGTACATAGAGGTTCCACTTATATGTACATAGAGGTTTCGCTTATATGTCAGTTGGAGGTTTCACTCATACGTACATGTCTCTTGGAGCGAAACCTCATGCCCTATATATAGGTCACATAAGCAAAATCATAGAATAGTTCTAGGTGTTGTCTTCCGGTGAGCCACGAAGTGCTGCCGAAGTGTCGTCAGGTTGTAAACGTTATCCAGATCAATAATATCGACAGTTTATAGTGAATACTTGCTGAATTGTACTCGGTTTGTCTGTTTCCGCCGTTCAAACTGAGATAAACTCTTCTAAGCGACTCGTTTAGGTCCGAATACGATCCTATGCTCCGCTACTACAATATTAGCCAAGAAAGCTCTGTATTCCTTACGGAGATACCTGCTAGCTTGGACGCATGACACGAGTTTAAGACCTTTCGAGGGAGTTTCACCATAAACACATAATACATCACCATTCGCGAGCGAGAATCGAATCATTTTATCGAAGCACACAACTTCAACATGGTTTTCACGAAGAAAGTCCATGCCTACTATGATGTCAAAACTTCCGAGTTGCATCGGAATAAGGTCAATCGGAAAGATGTGATTGTTGAGCTCAAGAGTACAATCACGAAGAACAGAATTGATGGTGACGGTTCTTCCGGTGGCAACTTCGACATCGAACGTCGAGGGGAGATGGGAGCGCTTACGATTAAGGAGCTTCTCGAATTCAAATGACACAAAAGAGCTGTCGGCTCCGGTATCAAACAAAAATGAAGCATAAATACCATTCACAAGGAACGTACCATTGACCACATTGTTGTCAGCCTGGGCTTGGCGCACATTGATGTTGAAAGTTTGGGCGCGGGCGGTTTGTTGCTATTGCTGTTGAGGTTGTTGCTGATGCTGTTGCTGAGGCTGCTGCTGCTGGCGCTCTTGTTTCACAACCCTGTTCGGGTACATGTTCGCGAAGTGGTTGGGATCACCACACGCGAAGCAGACTCTGGCATTGATCGCGGGTGCCTGAGCCGCTTGTTGGCCTTGAGGAGCTGGAAGTAGAGCTTGATGAGCAGTAACTTGAGCTGGTGCTTGTCGGGGGCCAGTACGGCAGTTGGTGGTGAAGTAGCCGTACATGTTGCAATGCACGTAAAATCTGCATGCGATACCCACCGGATGATGATAAGTACATGTCGGGCAAGCAGGGTGAGGGCCAGTGTATGCACGCTTTGCAGGCGGTGCATAGGTAACTGGTGCTGGAGCTAATCAGTGTTGAGATTGCTGCTGAGTCGGTTTGGCTTGAAGCGGAGCAGCAGTAGTAGTGACAACATAGTTCTTGTTGCTGGAGTCGCTATTGTTGTTCTTCCTCCTGTGACGAGAGGACTTCGATGACTGAGCGGTGGCGGTTTCGGCGGTTGATGCGGTGGTAGCTTGATGCAGGTTCTTGGTAGCTTTATCCCAAAATCCAGCTTTGACTCGCTTGTCGTTGATCTCAGCGGCAAGCAGGTAGGTTTCTTCAATTGTTGCTGGCTTTGAAGCATGCACAAAATCTGCAACACAATCCGGCAGAGCACGGATATACTTCTTGATTGTCATGTGAGCAGTCTTCACTTGGTCAGGATAAATAATACTGAGCTGCTTGAAGCGAGCAGTCAAAGCAGCGTTGTCACCGTCCTTCTGCTTCAGATGCCAGAATTCATCCTCCAGCTTTTGGCGCTCTTGGGGAGGGCAAAACTCTTCTAGCATGACGTTCTTCAACTCACCCCATGACAGACCATAAGCTGCGTCATTTCCGCTTTTGTTCCTCTCGGCCGTCCACCAGTCTAAAGCGTGGGACTGGAAGATGCCGGTAGCATTCAGAGTGCAGAGATTGTCTGGACATCCACTCTGACGCAGGGTGACCTCGATTGATTTGAACCATTGAAACAAAGTCGTAGGGCCATCTTCACCAGTGAACTCTTTCGGTCCGCAAGCTTTGAACTGTTTGAAACTAAAAGCAGCTTTAGGAGTAGCTTTAGGAGCTTCGGTCCTGGACTCTTCCGACGATTTACTCACATTCTTGTATAGTTCACTCACGATCTGAAGAACCACCTTTGCTATTTGCTTAGCGACGAGAGCAACAAGGCGTTTGTCTCTCTATTCTTGACAAGTAACTCGTGGGTGATGGGGTCCAGATGAGAGTCCAGATGACGACATTGTCTGCGGCAGACATCGTCATGGGACTCAGACACAATATAATCGAATCTCACCTCACACGTCTAATACTACTAAAGCTCAGGTATACGATCATGCAAACACGTGGGCACATAATCACAGATTCACATAATCACAGAAGCACATAAACACGTAAGGCACAGAAACACAAAAGCACAGAAGCACATAATCACAAGAGGCAGTCAGAATACAAACCTATCATTCAAAGTCCGCGAGCGTTCGAGAATAGCGATCGCGATTAACATAGCGAGTAGTACAGCATAAGCGAATAATATAGCAAGCAACATGGCGTAAAGTCGTTCCTTATGTAGTAGCGATTTGTCATCGTTTTGTGGTGGATGAGCAGTGCGAGTCGTGTGTGTCGATCAAATCGAAAAGTGAATAAATCACCAAAAATCGTAACATATAACAGATAAAATCACATAAAACACATAAAATCCACATAAAACAACATATATCAGAGTCGGCAGTAGCGAGCTTAGAATCGAAACACGTAAAAATCGAGAATAGATTGTCTGCGGCTATTTAGACGTCGACTAACCAAAGTGGTTCGACTATTCACAAGGACTTTTGGTACACACTTGGCCTTCGGGACTGTGCTCTCGCCTCGAATCTGGGCGAATGGCATGCATTCTTCTAGTCTCAGCGCGACCTCAAGTCGTTGGAGTCCGTCGAGAATTTTGTGAGAGTTTTGTAAAATAAAATAGAGATCAGAACATGTCATCGAGGTTCAGGTTTCACCCCTGACTTAACGACTTCATTCCTGTTTTTGATAAAATAAAGGAGAAATTATGCGTCAAAGTATGGATTTCACTCCTGATTCGGCGCAAATTCTCCTGTTTGTAGATAAAATGCGGGTCGAACAAGCAATTTAGTCAAGAGTTTGCGGTTTTCACACCTAATCTCGACCTAATTGCTTGTTCATTTCTGAAAACTAAAGTGCAGTGATAGTGTAGCGTAGGCGGGAGTAGCGAGAAATAGCAAGCAAGCTCGTACGTGACCCCTACAGGGTACGCACAAGTCGGTCTGTTGGTACCTAACTATAGACTAGGTCGTTTCTAAGATACCGACCCGGACTAGGTCGAGTCTTGCCTAATTCCCTATAGTTATGGCTCTGATACCAATCTGTCACACCCCAACCGATGGCGGAAACTTCGGGGCGTGGCACTGAGCGAAACAGATTGTTCAGAAGTTTCCATAACAACTATAATTACCAATTATTTAAACATCACGTCCCATACCATGACATAAAAAGTAACATAATTATTACAGACAAAATCTAGTCAAATTGTTCTGTTCCGACAACTCAGATTTCAAATACAGACAATTCGTTTATTTGTTTCTAGACCTTTCCTAGCCTCGATTTCACAGCAAGCCAAGCATCTAAACATCTTAAGCACCTGCCACATACGTTAAAGTAAAGGCCAATACACATAGTGTAAAGGTGAGCATACAAGTTTAATAGATATAATAGAGTTCGAATTCGATTACGCATAACCAGCACGTACACAATGTGAAATGAAGCACGTTAGTTATCGAGATGAACCTATCGATACCAATGACTGCGGGTTGACTGCCCAAGGCAGTTCGTAATACACACTCACCACTGTGAGCCATGTAACAAATTTTCCTTAACAACCCGTGAGTGAACAGGTGCTGAGTCCAAACTATAGTACTATCATTGCTAAGGCAGGTAGACATCATTCCATGTGTAAACATAACAAACAATCATTCATTAAGTCACGTATAACATGCGGTACGGTTAGCGTTAAAGTATTGCGTAGTGTGTTCGATGTGATTTTGAATAAGTAACGTATGTAACACCCAAAAGTGCGTAAAGCAAAAAGGGTTCGAGTATACTCACAGTGATGATGGATTGAAGTGAGCGCTAGAGAGTAAGGTTAGCCTGATTAGAATGATAGCATAAATGATAAGCAGTGCGTAAAATGAAGCAAAGTGTCAGTGGATCGGACGGCAATCCGATCGGGTGGCCGGTCGATCGGATGACAATCCGTTTGGGTGGTCGCCCGATCGGGTGGCCACTCGACTGGATTGTCATCTCGTTTGGAATGGATGTGTTTGTGTATGATGGCTTGTCTTTTGAAGTTTTCGTTGTAGCATTTAGAATACAGGGGAGTATCTCTACCTTTCAGGTCGGTCGATCGAACGGCCGTTCGATTGGACAACAATCTGATTGGCGAGGCTCCTCAGGTTGAAAACAAGTTCACCGCAGGACAGTCACTTGATCTGATGGCTATCCGATCGGGTGGCAATCCGTTTGGATTGAACATGTTGAAAAATTGTTTAAGTGTTTGAAGTCAAACATCACATGGTAGGATGGTAATCCGATCGGGTGGCAATCCGATCGGATGAAAATTCGTTCAATGTTCAAAACCTCAAATGTTGAAATAAAAGTTAAGTGTGGGACCCAAGTTGCAATCCGATCGGGTGGCAGTCCGGTCGGGTGGCAATCCGATCGGACGGCAATCCATCCAAGATGAGCTGGTCGTCTTCTTCCTTGGTTGTTTTGGTAGTTTGTCGGTTTCTCGAGGTCGTATGGTAACGTGTCAAACAACAGAAACCTCGTCAAGACTTAGTGACCCGATCGGACAGGAACCACCCTAGTCCGACCAGTTAACTGTTTGAGACGGTGTTCCATGTTTAACCCGAAATCAGTAACCTCGTGGATAGAATCCAGATCTTGAACCAACACATCCATAAGAAAGAGTAGAAGATTAGAAGAAGCTCCGATTCCATCGGTTTTAAGTGCATTGAGTGTAAAAGAGTTGAAAGAAAGTTGGAAAACCATATTTCAATCCTTTTCACCATGAATATGTTCAGATCTATGAAAGATCTTTGTTTATTCATGTCGAAATCGTTCAGATCTAAGTTGTTCTTGGTGGATTGAGGCCAAAACATGAAGTTCATAAGAACACCTTGATGACATCATCCTAGAACACCTCAAATCTAGTGATTTCACGGTTAAAAGTTAAGATTCAAAAGATAGAAAGGTGTAGGAGTGCGTATAGATCAAGAAAGTACAAGATTTAGGTTGAAAACTTACAAGAATCGTGAGAAATCTGAAGAAATAGCGGCTGGAGCGAGTGGGGAGGAAGAGAGCTGTCAACATCAAGTGAGGTTGACATATGGGGTATTTATAGGGTTTCCATAAATGGAAAGGGGAATAAGTGGCTGGTCGATCGAGTGGTAACCCGTTCGGGTGGCACCTCGATCGGGTGGCAGCTCGATCGGCTGGCCACTCGATTCGAGTGCACGGCGCAATGAGTTTTGCGATTTCGATTCGAGTGTTGAGCGTTGTGATGCGATAGAGTTTCCTATTCAAATTACTTTTAATCCCAACTACTATATCAACATACAAACATCCTATTTAACTTTGCGTTTAGCGTTTACGATTGAGTTGCGATTGCGTTTCGATTAATCACCACATCATAAAACATAAATAATATGCACGAGTAACACATAAAGGGCACACACACATAAGAACAATAACCATAACGCGTAATTCGAGTTGCGAGTGTGATTGCGATAAGCGATAAAGCGATAAGACATGCGATAAATATCGATAAATAGCGATTAAACCTCGATTATTAACAAATACTCCACATAATACAACTAACGTAAAAGCATAAAAAGTCTATCTATGTGACAACTAGCACCAAACCGGTAATTTTCGTACAATTTAATTATTATTTAATATCCGCAGTTATGTGCTTAAATGTCAACATAGTCTGATTTCAGGCTATACTTGTGAATTCATGCACGTTTCATACTTCAAATATTGCTTTATGCATTACTGTTAGCGTTGCGTCAAAAAGACTAGTAAACTCACCGGTAAGACACACTGTGTCAACAACTCTGCAGAAAGCAGTCAGATAATGGAATTAGGGCCAAGGAGTAGGTCGAACGTTTACAATACATTAAAACCCAAGTATGGATACAAGGGTTAACATATAGACTTTCCGGAAGCTAAAATATGCACTAAAAAGCACTCGAAACACACTTTAAATGCTGAGTTTTATATATTTCAGCAATAATTCAACTATAATTAGCATTTTAACACTGAAATATCATGCAAAATTTATGTTTTATTGTCCAAATTAACTTACAAAGTGTCGGGAATTGAAAGTGTCACAAAAGGGTACATAAAGAACACTAAACGGTATAGTTTGACACTTTAACGAACCGGTATCTAACCGAACAACCGGACACTACCCGAAACACCAAAATTATACTAGAAGCATTGTTTTATTATTTCTGAGCTAGTTACGGTCACAAGTGGGTCCCCCACTTATGATTCCTTTGGATTTCATTAGATCTCACAAGATTGTAATTAGAGATATGCTATGTACTTATGGAACATATGATCCATTGGATAAAAGATTAACATGTTATAAGAAGATCAATGCTCTCATTATCTCACACTCACTTCACACACCATCTTCCTCCCTCCTCTCCCCCATTCTCGGCCGAACATAGCCCACCACACCACCACCACCTTCATCCATTGTTCATCAATTCCAAGCTCATCCTAAGGTGCAAGAAGGTGACTAAGGAAATTTGGAGCTCTTGGAGATTGAAGGACCTTTCCCATTTGCTTTTATCCAACACATTTGTCATCTTCAACCTCTTCTGTTCATCCCTAGCCATAGAGCTAGTAGTAAGGCCCTTATGATCCCTTGTTACTTCATATTTTAATGGTTAAAATATGATGAACATTGTTAATCATGAAGAACACTAAAGAACATGATCATGAAACTTTAACATAAGCTTAATAACATAAGAATACATGTTGATTAGTGTTGATTTGTTTCTTGATGATTGATGATTTGTGTTAGTGACGTTAGACATCATATGAAACCTACTAGATTGTGATTTAACACATGATCTAGTAAGTTAAGGTGGTGATCTTGTGAAAGACCAAGATCATCATGCTTTATGTCTTCATAAACTTGAAGTATGAGGATGATTTTGTGAACAATGAAGCATATAACATGATTATTAGACATAAACTTGGATGATTTCAAAAAAAAAAAATAGTTTTCCAAAGAAACTAAGTTAAATAACAAGATTTACATAGACTTGGTTTTTACATAAACAAACACTATTTTTGGTGGTAAAACAAGTGTATAAACACTTGTGAAACAAGAAGATGTCATGAAGAAATGTATTTGTAAAACATGTTTACAAGTTGTAACACCTAAATCTTCCAAGAATGAAGTTTATAGAAAAGTAAATGTATTTTGGAGGGTAACTAAGTCTACTAAACACACAACCAAGTTACTACAAGTTTTTAGGAAAGTTCAAGTTCATGATGATTATGTAAATAGCATAGTTTTGGCACTTGGTAAGTGTAGGTTGTTTAAGGTTGATTGTTGATTACTTGTGATGATTTTAAAAAGAAAATAAACACATGTTTTGAAAACATGGGAAACCTAAAAATTTTAGGGGAAACCATGTAAAAATTTTTATAAAATTTTGACACCTAGAAAAATATAAGTTTTGGTGAAACTTATTCCCTAAAAATATTTACCAAGGTTTCCCTAATTTTTGTGTAAACTTCAAGTTAAGAAATGATGATTTCTTCAAGATGAAAATTGATATTAAGTATGTATATTTTTGAAGAAATTATATATATTTATTGATCACCAAATTTTGTGCTAAGTGTATGTGATATGTATTATATGTAATAGTGTATTAGGACATGAAAAATACACTATATACTCCTAAGGAGTAAAAATACAAAAATACACATACAAAATACATGAGAATACATAGAAGCACATGGACAAGTTATGAAATTAAAATGTATTTTTGGACGAAAATATATGTAACTCGGGTGAAAAATACAAGAAACTTATATTTATTTTTGGGAAAATAATATAAGTAAGATACATAGTTAAAAATATAAATTATTTTTAACAGCAAAGAACACATACATAAAAGATGGTGACTTGTACTTGTGCGATACAAGTCTAGTGACTAACGTTAATAAAACAAGTATAGGTCACGACGCTATAAAACCAACCGGTGAAGTTTACGGCGCAGGAAACGCAAAGTTGTGAGTTCATGTCCCCACTTTTAAACTTTTACTTGTTTTCTAACTTGGGGAAAATACATGTGCTATGGTATGTTGAATACAAAAACTAAGGAATGATACTTTAGATCATGTCACGAATAGGGTGTCATAAGCACCATTAATCAGTTACATACAAAGACCGCGGAACAAAAGGTTAGATCTAATGGGTTTCAGGCAGCCACACTCTTGGTCATTCTAGTACCAAGCAGTGCTTTTGTGTCTCTAGTCCTGAATCGACAGTCGTGGATTCGACAGCTAAAAATGCCTATGGTTTAGATGCTTCCTATGTCGTGTCACATGTTAATGGCCTTGCAAACCATTAGCGATCTCGATTTCCTTACATTTACAGAAGTACATATTTCAGTACAATTACATACCATGTTTTCATTCAAGTATACAAACGTTCAATACAAAAACTGCATGAATTCACACCAACATTATGTTGACGATTTTCCAAAACTCACATGTATTTCAGGTAACTAAAGTGGATGTGCGCGCGGTCAAACTCTTGCTCTTGGATGTTGTTTATGTTTTTAGCTATCTTGTGTCAAGACTCCGATGCCTGTTTGTGGGAATTGGTTATTATGTTTCACCTTATGTGGGATATAAGAACCAAGTTCTCGATGTTCGTCTTTTAAATAAAGTTGTAAACTTTTCAGACAATATGCTGTCTTGTGATGTAAACACTTAACCTATGTTATGTTTTAATTATGCAATGATGATGGCATTTGGAGTTATTTTACGAGCATGCAGTAAGTTTACCTTTCGTATGCAATGAGAACCTTTCAAGATCACACCTCGTGCTTCCGCCTTAGAAAGGGGTGTGACAGATTGGTATCAGAGCTGCGATTGTAGTGAACCAGGATTCCCTCTCGAGTCTAGGCTACAATCTTTAGGATCCTCTCACGAAAACAATTTTTTTCAAAAGTTTTCATTGCATAAAACGTTCCGCGACATCCATTACCTGAAACTATTTTCAAAGTGTCAAGTAAGGACACTACGAAACTTAGGGTGCACTGGAGTAGCACTTGTCTTTGACTAGAAATTACTTGCAACTATGTGTAATAATTGATATATACATATACTAGAAATAGTATATCTCAGGTATACGTGTCTTTGCCTGAAACCAGTGGCCTATCTAAAGGAAGTGATCCGGTGATGAAACGAACTGTACGGACTGTGAAAGGAATTACGTAATTATGGATGCATACATAATTATGGAATTCAGTGAACAGAAACCACAACAAGACTTGTAACGTATCAAACGAGATTCCTTCAGTGCAAGAAAAGGTCAAACGTGAACACCCTCACCCCTCCCCCAGCCTATTAAATACTCTATTGGAGTAATGTTTTAGGGCATAAAGACAAGAACCGCCAAAATGAGGAAAGATATTTTGTCATTTACATATGTTAAACTTGTACTATGGGGTGATGTAACCCTTATGCATTTTGTTTACTTCGCAAACAATGATGTAACAAGTTGTCCTGATATGTATAAATACTCGGTGAATATCTTAAGACACATCAGTATTTATCTATTTATGCATGCTTGTTGCTGTATGAATTGATTTGTACGTTTGGCGGGTTGTTTAATGTCACTTATGTGGTATATGCCCGTGTATATATACTACTACTGTCTCGTATGACGATATCAAACAAATGTCTAACCCTGTTGTGTTATGTTTTGACAGAACATGGCACCGAGGAGAGCTGTGAACAATCAGGGTTCCGATCAACCCCCTCCTCCTCTTCTACCGATGACTGTTGAAGAACTGAACTCCCTACTGGAAGAAAGGATCACCGCAACTATCGCCCAATACGAGGCGAACCGCACCGAACAAAGTGGAGGACCAAGCAAAGCTAGACGTAATAGACAGGGAGATTCATCTGGAGGAAACACAACTCAAGGCTACACCTTCAAGCAGTTTCTCGACTGCAAATCACTGAACTACGACAGAACTGGAGGTGCAGTGGCGTTTGTACGCTGGACGGAGAAGACTGATTCCACCATCCGTATGAGCAAGTGTACCGTGGATCAGCAAGTCACTTTTGTTACTGGGTTATTCATCGATGTGGCTTTGACTTGGTTGAATTTGCAAGTCCAGACTCTGGGCGACGATGTTGCGTATGGGATGACTTGGGATGAGTTGAAGGCGAGAATGAGAGAAAAGTATTGCTCTCGTGCTGAACTCCAAAGGTTGGAGACTGAGTTCTGGCACTTGACCATGGAAGGTGCTGACATTACTGGTTATACCCGAAGGTTCCACGATTTGTCAAGAGTGATCCCCTATATGGTGACTCCCGAATTTAAGCGCGTTGAACGCTACATCTGGGGATTGGCTCCAGAGTTTCGCAGCATGGTAACTTCGGCTAAACCTGAAACGATCACTCAGGCTGTAACTCTGGCTGTCAGCCTTACTGAAGATGCTATTCGTATGAAGAAGTTATCACTGAATCCAACTGAAAAGAACGAGATGCATGCTGAGTCGTCTGGTGACAAGAAAAGGAAGCATGCGGGCCTGAATCAAGCGACATGTAACAACAAGGGTTCCAACAATAAGAAGCACGACCCCAATCTACCACAGGAGGCGAGAACTCTTGCAGCCATGAATGATGCTCCTGCCAGGGGATATTAGGGCACTCTGCCCATCTGCAACCAGTGCAAGCGTCATCACGAAGGAGTTTGTCGCATCCCAAAATGCGACAAGTGTGGAAAACTGGGTCACCATACTGAGAACTGTTGTGGAAAAGGAAATGGAAGTGGTAATAGGAACGGGAATGGAAACCGCAACGGTACTGGTAATAGAAACGGTGGTGGAAATGGCAATGGCAATGGTAACCGGAATGGTAATGAAGCTGGGCAGAACCAAGGATGCTTTGGTTGTGGAAGCAAAGATCATTTCAAGATAGATTGCCCAAGGGAGAACACTGCTCAGGCTCGAGCATTCGTGATTGGTGCAAGGAACGCACGCAAGGACCCCAATGTGGTCACCGGTACGTTTCTCGTTAACAATCACTTTGCATCCATACTATTTGACACTGGTGCCGATTATAGCTTCATGTCTGTGGAATTTAAACGTATGCATGGAATAGAATCTAGTAGATTAGATATTCCTTATTCCATAGAACTGGCCGATGGTAAACTTGTTGAATCGGGCGAAGTTGTTAGGGGTTGCACATTAGAACTTGGTGAGCAAAGATTTAGCATCGACCTCTTACCTATTCAATTGGGTAGCTTCGATGTAGTGGTAGGAATGGACTAGTTATCCAAGAACAAGGCTGAAGTTGTTTGTCATGAGAAAATCATTCGCATCCCTCTGGCGAATGATGAAACTCTCATCGTGCATGGAGAAAAACGAGACGCGCCTCTGCGAATCATCAGTTGTATGAAGGCACAAAAGTGCTTAAGGAAAGGATGTGTCGCATTCCTGGCGCACGTTATAGATAAAAAGGCTGAGGAGCCGAAACTCGAAGACATTCCTGTGGTGAAGGAATTCCCTGATGTTTTTCCCGAAGACCTGCCAGGACTACCTCCACAACGACAAGTCGAATTCCATATAGACTTGGTTCCAGGAGCCGCTCCTGTAGCCAAGGCACCCTATCGGCTTGCACCATCCGAGATGCAAGAATTATCTACACAACTCCAGGAGTTGTTGGATAAAGGATTCATAAGGCCAAGCTTCTCGCCTTGGGGAGCTCCAGTATTGTTCGTGAAGAAGAAGGATGGAACACTGCGGATGTGTATCGATTATAGAGAGTTGAACAAGCTCACTATCAAGAATCGGTACCCATTACTGAGGATTGATGACTTATTTGATCAGTTGCAAGGATCAAGCTACTATTCCAAGATGGACCTTCGATCTGGATACCATCAGTTAAGGATCCAAGAGGAGAGCATACCAAAGACTGCATTCAGAACACGTTATGGGCATTACGAGTTCCTTGTGATGCCATTCGGACTGACGAACACGCCAGCGGTATTTATGGATCTGATGAACCGCGTTTGCAAACCATATCTCGATAAATTCGTGATTGTATTTATCGATGATATCCTGATTTACTCGCGAACAAGAAAAGAGCACGAGCAATGCCTCAGGAGCATTTTGGAACTACTAAAGAAAGAGAAAATTTATGCAAAGTTCTCAAAGTGCGAATTCTGGATTCGCGAAGTACAGTTCCTTGGTCACGTTATGAACGAGAAGGGCATTCATGTAGACCCATCCAAGATAGAAGCAATAAAGAATTGGGAAGCCCCCAAAACCCCAACTGAAGTTCGACAATTTTTGGGCTTAGCGGGCTATTACCGGCGATTTATCGAGAACTTCTCCAAGATAGCTCAACCGCTAACTACCCTTACGCAGAAAGACAAGAAGTACGACTGGGGTAATAAGCAGGAAGAAGCCTTCCAACTGCTCAAAAATAAGCTATGCGATGCATTGATACTATCCTTACCCGAAGGCACTGAAGACTTCGTGGTATACTGCGACGCTTCGCGTCAAGGTTTGGGTTGCGTGCTCATGCAATGCCAAAAAGTCATCGCTTACGCTTCAGGACAGTTGAAGGTGCATGAAAGGAATTACACCACGCACGACTTGGAGCTAGGCGCGGTGATATTCGCTCTGAAGATCTGGCGGCACTATTTATATGGTACTCGATGTACAATCTTCACAGATCACAAAAGCCTACAACACATGTTTGATCAAAAGGAATTAAATATGCGTCAACGGCATTCAGTCGAGCTGCTAAACGATTATGACTGTGAGATTAAGTACCATCCTGGAAAGGCAAACGTTGTAGCAGACGCATTAAGTCTAAAGGAAAGGGTTAAGACCCTCAGAGTTCGTGCATTGGAAATGACTATTCGGACGAACCTCCCTGCACGCATTCATGACGAACAACAAGAAGCCCTTAAGGGAGAAAATCGTAGAGCTGAATACCTCCGGGGTATGTTGAAAAATTTGGTGCCAAACGAAGAGGGAACCTTATACTTTAAGGGGCGTATTTGGGTTCCGCTCTATGGCGGTATTCGAGAAGTCATCCTTAATGAAGCTCACAAGTCGAGATACTCGATCCATCCAGGATCGGACAAAATGTATCAAGACTTGGTGGCTGAGGCTTAAAGGCGACGTTGCTGTTTATGTTGGAAAGTGCCTAACCTGTGCTAAGGTTAAGGCTGAATATCAGAAACCGTCTGGCCTACTGCAACAACCAGAGTTACCCATGTGGAAGTGGATGCAAATCTCAATGGACTTCATAACAAAATTACCCAGGACCCCTAGGGGGCACGATATGATATGGGTGATAGTCGGTCGATTAACAAAGTCTGCGCATTTCCTACCAATCCGAGAGTAGGATAGCACTGGAAAGCTTGCTGAGCTGTACTTGAAAGAAATCGTGGCACGTCATGGAGTGCCTATCTCAATTATTTCAGACAGAGATGGACATTTTGTCTGGAGGATCTGGCAATCCTTCCAGGAAGCCTTTGGATCTCAACTTGATCTAAGCACGGCCTTCCATCCGCAAACAGACGACCAGAGAGAACGGACCATACAAACGCTAGAAGATATGCTTCGTGCATGTGTTATGGACCTAGGCGGCAGCTGGGATACTCAACTACCTTTAGTTGAGTTTTCCTACAATAACAGCTACCATACGAGTATAAAAGCCGCACCGTTCGAAGCTCTATATGGCCGCAAGTGCCGCTCGCCATTATGTTGGGCAGACGCTGGAGACAAACGTATGGTTGGTCCTGAACTTGTTCAAAAGTCAACCGACAAAATCATGCAGATCCGAGAGCGCATTAAGGCGGCTCGAGATCGACAAAAGAGCTTCGTTGATCGAAGACGAAAACCCTTAGAATTCGAGGTGGGAGACAAAGTTTTGTTGAAGGTCTCACCTTGGAAGGGCGTAGTAAGATTCGAAAAACGTGGAAAGCTGAATCCACGATACATCGGACCATTCAAGATCTTGGAAAGAGTTGGTACCGTGGCTTACAAGTTGGAATTAACGGAAGAACTTAACGGAGTACATGATACGTTTCATGTGTCCAACCTCAAGAAACAGTGATCATCCCTGCGGATGAAGTGCATATTGACAACACACTCTGATTTACAGAACAACCCGTTGAGGTTACAGACTGGAAAGTCAACAAGACCTGGAGGAGTAGTGTCAAACTTGTCAAAGTACGTTGGAACTCTAAGCACGGACCCGAGTACACGTGGGAACGTGAAGACCAGTTTAAAGACAAGTACCCCCACATGTTCAAGAAAACTCCTGCGAGAGTTAGCTCAGCCTGAATTTCGGGACGAAATTCTTTTAACGGGGGGAGACCGTGACAACTGGCACCAAACCGGTAATTTTCGTATAATTTAATTATTATTGAATATTTGCAGTTATGTGCTTAAATGTCAACATTGTCTAATTTCATGCTATACTTGTGAATTCATGCACGTTTCATACTTTAAATATTTCTTTATGCATTACTGTTAGCGTTGCGTCAGAAAGACTAGTAAACTCACCGGTAAGACACACTGTGTCAGCAACTCTGCAGAAAGCAGTCAGATAATGGAATTAGGGCCAAGGAGTAGGTCCAACGTTTACAATACATTAAAACCCAAGTATGGATACAAGGGTTAACATATAGACTTTCTGGAAGCTAAAATATGCACTAAAAAGCACTCGAAACACACTTTAAATGCTGAATTTTATATATTTCAGCTATAATTCAACTATAATTAGCATTTTAACACTGAAATATCATGCAAAATTTATGTTTTATTGTCCAAATTAACTTACAAAGTGTCAGGAATTGAAAGTGTCACAAAAGGGTACATAAAGAACACTAAACGGTATAGTTTGACACTTTAACGAACCGGTATCTAACGGAACAATCGGACACTACCCGAAACACCAAAATTATACTAGAAGCATTGTTTTATTATTTCTGAGCTAGTTATGATCCTCAAACACCCTAAAACACTATATAAAACATCATATGTATAACACCTAATCATCACACTTGAAATCTAACTAGAATACCTAACCTACCATTAAACCCCAACCAAGACCCCCCCCCTTTCAATTTACGGTCACAAGTGGGTCCCCCACTTATGATTCCTTTGGATTTCATTAGATCTCACAAGATTGTAATTAGAGATATGCTATGTACTTATGGAACATATGATCCATTGGATAAAAGATTAACATGTTAAAAGAAGATCATTGCTCTCATTATCTCACACTCACTTCACACACCATTTTCCTCCCTCCTATCCCCCATTCTCGGCCGAACATAGCCCACCACACCACCACCACCTTCATCCATTGTTCATCCATTCCAAGCTCATCCTAAGGTGCAAGAAGATGTCTAAGGAAATTTGGAGCTCTTGGATATTGAATGACCTTTCCCATTTGCTTTTATCCAACACATTTTTCATCTTCAACCTCTTGTGTTCATCCCTAGCCATAGAGCTAGTAGTAAGGCCCTTATGATCCCTTGTTACTTCATATTTTGATGGTTAAAAGATGATGAACATTGTTAATCATGAAGAATACTAAAGAACGTGATCATGAAACTTTAACATAAGCTTAATAACATAAGAATACATGTTGATTAGTGTTGATTTGTTTCTTGATGATTGATGATTTTTGTTAGTGATGTTAGACATCATATGAAACCTACTTGATTGTGATTTAACGCATTATCTAGTAAGTTAAGGTGGTGATCTTGTGAAAGACCAAGATCATCATGCTTTATGTCTTCATAAACTTGAAGTATGAAGATGATTTTGTGAATAATGAAGCATATAACATGATTATTAGACATAAACTTGGATGATTTAAAAAAAAAAATAGTTTTCCAAAGAAACTAAGTTAAATAACAAGATTTACATAGACTTTGTTTTTACATAAACAAACACTATTTTTGGTTGTAAAATAAGTGTATAAACACTTGTGAAGCAAGAAGATGTCATGAAGAAATGTTTTTGTAAAACATGTTTACAAGTTGTAAACACCTAAATCTTTCAAGAATGAAGTTTATAGAGAAGTAAATGTATTTTGGAGGGTAACTAAGTCTACTAAACACACTACCAAGTTACTACAAGTTTTTATGAAAGTTCAAGTTTATGATTATTATGTAAATAGCATAGTTTTGGCACTTGGTAAGTGTTGGTTGTTTAAGGTTGATTGTTGGTTACTTGTGATGATTTTAAAAAAGAAAATAAACACATGTTTTGAAAACTTGGGAAACCTCCAATTTTAGGGGAAACCATGTCAAAATTTTTATAAAATTTTGACACTTAGAAAAATATAAGTTTTGGTGAAACTTATTCCCTAAAAATTTACCTAAAAACATTTACCAAGGTTTCCCTAATTTTTGTGTAAACTTCAAGTTAAGAAATGATGGTTTCTTCAAGATGAAAATTGATATTAAGTATGTATATTTTTTGAAGAAAATATATATATTTATTGATCACCAAATTTTGTGCTAAGTGTATGTGATATGTATTATATGTAATAGTGTATTAGGACATGAAAAATACACTAAATACTCCTAAGGAGTAAAAATACAAAAATACACATACAAAATACATGAGAATATGGACAAGTTATGAACTTAAAATGTATTTTTGGATGAAAATATATGTAACTCGGGTGAAAAATACAAGACACTTACATTTATTTTTGGGAATATAATATAAGTAATATACATAGTTAAAAATATAAATTATTTTTAACAGCAAAGAACACATACATAAAAGATGGTGACTTGTACTTGTGCGATACAAGTCTAGTGACTAATGTTAATAAAACACGTATAGGTCACGACGCTATAAAACCAACCGGTGAAGTTTACGGCGCAGGAAACGCAAAGTTGTGAGTTCATGTCCCCACTTTTAAACTTTTACTTGTTTTCTAACTTGGGGAAAATACATGTGCTATGGTATGTTGAATACAAAAACTAAGGAATGATACTTTAGATCAAGTCACGAATATGGTGTCATAAGCACCATTAATCAGTTACATACCAAGACCGCGGAACAAAAGGTTAGATCTAATGGGTTTCAGGCAGTCACACTCTCGGTCATTCTAGTACCAAGCAGTGCTTTTGTGTCTCTAATCGTGAATCGACAGTCGTGGATTCGATAGCTAAAAATTCCTATGGTTTGGATGCTTCCTATGTCGTGTCACATGTTAATGGCCTTGCAAACCATTAGCGATCTCGATTTCCTTACATTTACAGAAGTACATATTTCAGTACAATTACATACCATGTTTTCATTCAAGTATACAAACGTTTAATACAAAAACTGCACGAATTCACACCAACATTATGTTGTCGATTTTCCAAAACTCACATGTATTTCAGGTAACTAAAGTGGATGTGCGCGCGGTCATACTCTTGCTCTTGGATGTTGTTTATGTTTTTAGCTATCTGTGTCAAGACTCCGATGCCTGTTTGTGGGAATTGGTTATTATGTTTCACCTTATGTGGGATATAAGAACCAAGTTCTCGATGTTCGTCTTTTAATTAAAGTTGTAAACTTTTCAGACAATATGATGTCTTGTGATGTAAACACTTAACATATGTTATGTTTTAATTATGCAATGACGATGGCATTTGGAGTTATTTTACGAGCATGTAGTAAGTTTACCTTTCGTATGCAATGAGAACCTTTCAAGATCACACCTCGTGCTTACGCCTTAGAAAGGGGTGTGACAGATTGGTATCAGAGTTGTGATTGTAGTGAACCAGGATTCCCTCTCGAGTCTAGACTACAATCTTTAGGATCCTCTCACGAAAACAATTTTTTTCAAAGGGATGAAGATGACACCGACTCCTTGGATTTTGAGCTCCAGTTTAAAGGGCAAATCAGGGAAAGATTGACGAGAGAATAAAGATTAAAATAGGAAGTGTTTTGGCATCATCTATTCTAGGGGAGATTGTTGGCCCATGTAATCCTTTCTTGAAGAACAGATGATACAAAAGCCAAAACTGGTTCTCAACAGTTGATCCACAATAAGCAGTGTTTGAACTTAATTCCCTTCAATGGCAGTGGCTTCTAACAACTGATGATCCTAAAGACTATTATGCACAAAGACTGTTCTATCAAAGCCCTGTTGATCACAAAGACTGTTAAGGCCTATCAATTGCTGATTGTCAAAGTGCTGTTAAAGACAAAGTACCGCTGGAATCAAAGGCCTGATCAACCTAGAGGAAAGCACTGCTCAGACTCATCAGTGATTAAAGCATCATCAGTGGATTGCTTCATCAGTGCTTAGTATTGTTTGTTTATCAATGTAACAGTATTTATTTAGCATCAGTGTTTAGAGGTTGTTATAACTGTTAGCTGTCACTTTCTAAGTGACGTCAGCTTAGATGCTCAGTGGTTAGGATTTGAACTATAAATAGACAGTGCTTATACTATTCTATTTAGCTCTTTTGCACACACACTCATCTTGTACGAACAATCATAGTGAGCTCAGGCTAAGGGGGAGTTAGTGTTCATGAATGCATAAGTCTGAATATTGTAATCTTTCAATCTTTTGACTATGAAAGCATTATATGAACAAAGCTAATTTTTCCTTGATTGTGTTACAAAGTTTTACATTCATTTCCCTTGCAATTATTCTCTGGTTTAACTTCTTTCATTACCATCTTAATTAAAACAACACAATCAAGTCAAACTCCGATCCTAACAAATCATTTTTAGAACACATTGGGGAAAATGTGTAATTTAACTGGGGGGGGGGGGGATAATAAAACCTTGAATCGTTTGTCCTAAATCAAGCCTTACACAAAACTCGCATTGGAACCGCTAAACACCCCAAACTTTTTTAAAAAAAATTCTTTTCATTTTTTTACTTATCATAAGTTTAGTTGGGTAATCAAGTTCTAAAATTATGTTTTTACAAATTTACAACTGATAGCATTGTGATAAAAAGAACCAATTTAGAAAATTACGAAAATGGGCTTGATAAATCTTTGTAAAATTTGATTATATACATATTTTTACACTATAAACCTTTTTCCCACAAAAGTGAGTTTTGAGCCATTACCGAGAATAAAAATATATATCTTTACTAATTGCTCAATTTTCGTTTCTTGTGTGAATAGCCCGGTTGATTCTCACGAATCTAGAACTTGACAACCCTATGCATTCCAAGTCCTAACCGACAAAAATCCAAGTAAGTAAATGATAGAGGCATTAGGACAAACCATGTTTCAGAACAAAACCTTTATTTTCTTTGATTTAGCTAAAAACAACCCCCCTAGTTAAACCCTTTGAACCTTTAAATTATTTTTTTCAAACCCACAAAAACTACCCTTTTCATTTTTCACCTTTCATTTTTTGTAAAGTTATCTGTTATGAAGTTACGATTTCGGCTCAGTTTCAACTTTCGCAAAAAAAATCAGAAAATTTTGAAAAATATGCCAAAGTATTTTTTGCTAAGCCAAAAAGATATACAAAAACCAATAGTTTACGATTTTCACTATTTTCCGAATAAAACCTACCAAACCCAAACCACCACCTACCCTTCAAAGTCCTCTTGATACTTATAAGGATTTAACGTCAAAAGGAGGAGGCTTGATCGATTGTCAAGCCTATGGTAGGAGTGAGTTCCAATCTGGCACGAGCGTTTCACTTAATATTGGTCGAGTGTTGAGTGAATACTTGTGAGGTGTGTAAATTTGTATATAACTAAATAGAATTTTATAAAGGCATATTATGCCCAAAGTAAATAATTTTTCATAAATTGAGTTTTAAATTAATCATGACGAATAGGATTATAAATAAAAAACAAAATAAATTTAAAACTTGGATACCCGACACTCTAAAGATAGGACCCAAAAACCTTTTCTTCTACCTATTTCGTTTGGGTGTGTAAGCAACGTAATAGAGTTTTGCTTGAGGACAAACAAAGATTCAAGTGTGGGGGTATTTGATGTGATTAAAATACAACATATAAATTATGTTAAAAACGGCATAAAACCACCACTTTTTTAGTACTAATGTTGGAAAAATCTCGTGTTTTCGTTCCTTTAAATTTTTAGGAATAAAAGAGCTTAAGTTTGCAAAAGGAGCAAAAAGACAACAAAATCCAACATAAATGTAAAGAAGAAGGAATTGCCGCAGCTCGCCAAGCCCCAATTCAGATCCAAACCTCAAAATAACAAGAACAGAAGGCTGACATGGGGCCGTGTCCGAAGATGGACACTGGGCAGGAGAAAAAGACAACTGCAAAAGAAAAAAATGGCAGCCAACACGGGGCCGTGTTAAGCCAACACGGGGCATGGTCAACTCAAAGATTTTCAGAATCTGCGAAAGTACAGCAAGTACTATGGCCATGCGTCGTGCCGTTGACACACAGGGCTGTGTTAGTACAACATCTGACAAGCAATTAATGAGGAACAGAGAGAGAGATGGACATGGGGCCATGCCAGCGGGGCACGGCCCGTGCCGAAGCTTCTGAAGATAGCTATAAATAGAAGTGCTTGGTTTCACTTCAACTTATCCCTTGGCAAACCACTTCTCTCTCACTTGCCACCACTACAACACCATCATCCACCACCATCATCCATTTTTCCATCTTTAGGGTGTGTCTTAGGGGTGTGCACGGTTTGGTTCGGTTCGGTTTGGGGTAAAACCAAAACCGTAACCGAAAGTTCGGTTTTTGGTTTTTAAAAACCGTTCGGTTTCGGTTTTTTTGCTTTCGGTTATTTTTTTTTTAGCAATGGTTCAGTTCGGTTTTTCGGTTTTTTCAGTTTTTGAAATAAATTATGTAAGATTCAAAACTTAAAAGTATAATTCAAAGTTTAAGAATCTCTCTTAAATGTTTACATTTAAGTTAATATATTTAGTCTTTTAAATTAATATTATTCACGTAAACCTAATCTTCTAATCTATTTTAATGTTTCTCCAAAGTTTTTGTTAAGACTTTTTCATTTATAATACTTTGAAAACCATTTAATTTTTATATTAAACTTTGTAAGTTCTTGTAAACAATGGATAATTTTAATGATAAATAAACATGGTAATGTTCTTATTATAAATATTTAACAAACAAGAATAAAATTAATAATTCTTAGTAGGATGGGTAAATACTTAAAGCACTTAAACATAAAAAGATATAGATTTGGTATATTATTAAAACCTATCGGTTCGGTTCGGTTATTAAAAATAAGAAAACCAAAACGTCGGTTTTTGTTTCGGTTCGGTTTTTTCGGTCTGGATTTTTCGGTTATTTCAGTTACGGTTCGGTTATTTCAGTTTTCTGCTAACCCCTAGTGTGTCTGTAGTCTCGGGATCCCAGATTGATCGTAAGAATCTTTGTCAAACAAAGGCCATGCTTGGCTAAATTCTTACATCACTTGGTGAAGACATATCTTTTATGTATTTCTTTTATGATTTCCAATCTTTGGCTACTTTTTAATTGGGTTAGTATTAATGACTTTAATAATTAGTTTTTTATATTGAAGGCGAATTTTTTCACCCATTCTTCATATGTTCGTTTACTCAACATATTCATGTCTTTACGGTCTATATAAAGCATGTTAGTTGTCTGTAAGGGGGTTAGAAGGGTGAACGGGATATTTCTATGTCCCGTTCAGTGTATAGATCCGGAGAGAACCTGGTGCAAGTTTAGTACTACTCCATGGATTGGCCAACTGGTTGAGGGTGATCGCCGCGAGGAATGTATCCCTGTTGACTCAGACCAACGGGTTGAGGGTGATCGCCGCCTCGTAAGGGGGGTCCACCACATTTTGCATTAATAACTTACTTAATTATCTTTCAATATTCCGACCTAGTGGGATTGTATCCTTGCTGACTCAAACCACTAGGTTGAGAGTAACGTCGCCTCCAAAAGAGGGGCCTACTACTATAACTAAAATAATCTCTTAAAATGCCCAAAGTGCGGAAATCATCAAAAGGGTGCATGAAAGATAAGTTAGATTCAAGTGATTCTTTCTTGTCTATATTTTATATTTTATTTTTATTTTCTGTTTTTATATTTTTATTTGTTTAAAAATCTTTTCTAAAAATTTGGTTCGATTAGACGTTGACGATAAGCCGGTATTAAAAGCTCTGGTGTCCTTGGACGACCTCGGTATCTTGCCATCACTATACTACGTCCGCGATGGGTGCACTTGCCCTAACGTGTGTAGAGTAATAGTAAAATATCGTGTTTTATAAATTTAAAACTTGAAAATCGGCGAGTTAAAAATGAGCTAAAAATATAACTAAAAATATACTCAAACCGACACACGTCAGTTTCTCTGTTGATAATAGTGAACAAGTGCTTGCTTTGCAAAACTTAAGTAAGAAGGTAAGAAGGCAAGGTGGCCAAGGAAAAACGAGAAGTTAAACTCCTTCAAGGATAAGTCCAAATGGTGTGAATACCATGAGGATTTTGTGCATTTGACAGACGAATGTATTAAGGAGAGAGATATGCTATCTTCTCAGCAAGGGGCATTTGAAAGAATTGCTAGGCAAAAAGAAATCAAGGATCCAGGATCCTGAAAATGTCCCAGAGAGAGTTGCTCCACCTCTAGCCGATGCCTAAGTGATCAACTTTATCTCAGGAGGATCAGACATTTGGGGCACCTCCTTCTCGGCAACTAAGAGACATGCAAAGGAAACTAAATTGAAGAATGGTGATAGACTCATCAGGCCTTCCACGTTGATGGATCAGAAAATAATATCCTTTAACGAGGATGACAGGGTCAATATCCAAGATCCTCACCACGACGGTCTAGTTATAACACTATTTATCGCTAACTATTTTGTTCCCAACATTCTCATAGACGGAGGAAGCTCCGTGAATATTGTGCAGCTTGATGTGCTGAAGAAAACTAATATCCCAGAAACTAAGATCATCCCAAGATCCTTAGTACTTGTTGGTTTCAGTGGTGAAACCAAAAATACATTGGGGGACATCAAATTACCAATATATATAGAAGGATTAAACTCTATCCAAAAATTTTGTGTCGTTGACAGCTTGTCCTGTTGTAATGTGATTCTTGGCAGGCCATAGATCCATGAGATGAAGGTTCTTCCCTTAACATACCACCAGTGTGTAAAACTCCCAACTCCTTGGGGGAGTAGTGAAGATATATAGCAACCAACAGGAAGCTAAGAATTGTTATACCTTTTCGATGTAGCCAGCTTCAAAGACTAGAGTGGCATAGCAATTACAGAAACCTCCAAGGGACGTACTGGAGGCAAGGGCACATGATATCAAGGAAGTAATACTGGAACCTGAGAATCTTGACATCAAAGTATTCATAGGATCAGGGATCCTTCATTCAATTGAAAAGGATTTGATATCCTTCCTTAAAACAAGGAAATCAACCTTCGCACGGAAGCAAGCAGACATGACAGGTATTTCCAAAGATGTCATTACACATAAATTAGGTATAGACAAGTCTTTCAGGCCTATACACCAGAAGAGGAGGAAATTTGCGCCTGAGATAAATGACTTTTTACAAGAAGAGGTAAATAAACTCTTAAAAGCAGGTATGATTACGGAAGTAAAATATCCTAGGTAGTTAGCCAATGTTGTGGTAGTTCAAAAGAAAAATGGAAAGTGGAGGGTATGTGTCGATTTTATAGATTTAAATAAGGCATGTCCCAAGGATCCTTTCCCATTGCCACACATTGACTCATGGTGGATGCTACCACTGGTCATGAATTACTGACCTTCATGGATGCTTCATCTGGATTTCAACAAATACAGATGGAACCATCTGATCAAGAGGATACTACATTCATGACCCCTACTGGTATATATTGTTATATTGTTATGCCTTTCGGACTAAGAAATGCAGGTGCAACATACCAAAGATTTGTCAACATGATGTTCAAAGACCAAATTGGTGATACTATAGAGGTCTACATTGATGATATGGTAGTTAAGTCAAAGAAGGCTGTGGATCATCTCAAAGATCTAGAAGTTGCATTCAACATACTTGATCGCTACAACATGAAGTTGAATCCTTTGAAATTCCATTTGGTGTCAAAGCTGGGAAGTTCTTGGGCTACATGATGATAAAAAGAGGGATTGAAGCTAGCCATGAGCAAATAAAGGCGATTATAAACTTAAAATCTCCTACCAATGCAAAAGATCTCCAAAGGCAAACATGAAGGATTGCAGCTTTAAACAGGTTCATTTCAAAGTTCTTAGAAAAGTGCAGGGATTTCTATGACATCCTGAGGAAGAACAAGAAGTTTTAGTGGACCGAGAAGCATGAAGTTGCACTCAAAGCTCTCAAGGATTATCTATCCTCAGCACCAGCTCTGATAAAACCGATGGATTGTGAGCCATTATCCTTGTACTTGGTTGTCTCAGGTAATGCGGTAAGTGCAATATTAGTTAAGGATCATGAAGGCTAACAACATCCAATATATTATGTAAGTAAAGGCCTTCTTGATGCTGATGCCAAGTATTCCCATTTAGAAAAATTAATTCTTGCATTAATCGTGGCATACACTAAACTAAGACATTATTTTGAAACTCATACTATTATTGTGAAAACTAATTTTCCAATCAAGAATGTTCTCAGGAAACCAGAAATGTCAGGTAGAATGGCAAAATGGACAGTTAAGCTTAGTGCATATGATATAAAATATGAACCAAGGACTGCCATCAAGTCTCAAGCATTGGCTAACTTTGTGGCGGATTTTAGTAGTGATTTACAAATAAGATGCTGAATTAGAGGTTCAACGACTTGGAGAGACCAAGGATCCTTGGACACTCTTCACTGATAGAGAATGTCAAAGGGACTGGATTAGGAATACTACTAAAACCGCCACAGGGGGTCATAATAACCTAGTCCATTGCCTGTGAATTTCAAACCACCAAAAACGAAGTAGAATATGAAGCTCTAATAGCAGGTTTGCAATTAGCCAAACAAATGAGGAACATGTATCTTCAAGTTTATATAGGTCCATTGCTAATTACTAACCACTTTAATGGCTTATATACTGTGAAAGGTGAGAAACTAATCAAATATTTAGAAATAGTCAGAGAACTGGCAAATTCTTTCGATTATTTTAGCATAACATAGATGCCTAGAGAGGAAAATGCAGGGGCAGGCTTTAGTAAATTTAGGATCGACCTTAAAAGAACCAGAAGATGTGAAGATACCTATCATCCACATTCTCTTTCCTGCAATTGAGGAGAATGATATAATGGAGGTAGCAAAGGATACTACAACAACACCCAGTGATTTGCAAAGTGGTTCAGATCATGGATCCTTCCAATTATAAAGGTTATTTAGAATGGATAAATTCCCACATGGGAGAATCCGAGAGCCTTCAGGGTCAAGGTATCTCCGTTTACTATATTAAATAACACTTTATATAAAAGGTCTCTTGCAGGTATCTATTTGCGATGCATTGAAGATCCTGAAATTCAAGAGGTGTTAAAGGATTTCCATGAAGGAGACTGCGGAAATCATACTTGGGGCATAGTATTATTTTCCAGAATCCTTAGAACAGATTACTTCTGGCCCACAATGAAGAAAGACACAGTAGACTATGCAAGGAAATGTGACGCTTGCCAAAGACACAACAATATCTTACATGTAACACCCTGAAAACGGGTTTTATAATTAAACCACGTTAATATAAAAGAGCGGGTAAAATACGGTTAGTGGTAAAATTAACCTGGTAAATATTAGGATTTAAATAAATAAACCGAATATTAAATAAAAGGAGAACGACTGCTTTTGAGAAAATAAAGTTTACAAGAGGCCTGAGTTAACGGGACTTAAAATAAAACGGGTTGTTGATGTGTGGTAAAATATACATATTTTCCCCGTGTAAAGTGTATTATTTTTGTATAGTTTTTATTTAGTTTTAGTGTTATTTTATATTATTTTGTGTTTTGTTAGGTCCTGGTGCAAATGGAGCGAAAACGAGTAAAATGGAAATAATCAGCCAGTTGGGAAGAGTGAGATGCCAGAGACCGAAGTAAAATTGCCGCTATTTTCCGTGATTGGGTCGAGCCCACTATCTCTATATTATTATTGGAGGCATTAATATATATTATTATTGTTGAAAAAGTGGCGGATATAATATTTTCATATTATATTGAGTAAACTACAATTTTACCCCCTGGGGTTTAGACCAATTGGTACCCTTACCCCCTAAGGAAATAATTGCAATTTTACCCCCCAACGTTCGCTGTTATGTCGCAACTTTACCCCCTGGCATCAAATTTGTTGACCGGTCAACTAAACTATGGAAGGGTCAAAGGGTAATCTTGTAATTTCACCAAAATTAGTACTTTATATATTATAATAACCCCTAAATATAACCTTCTATACCAACCTTACCCCCTAAGTTTCCACCCAATCCATCTTCTTCACTTCCCCCACCGGCGACACTTCCCCCACCGACGACACTCCCCCCACCCACCGCCGACACTCCCCCCACCGCCGACGGAGACTACATCTTCTTCATCACCCACTCCGTCTTCTTCATCACCCACATTTGGGCCAGCAGACATGAGCGAACCACCGGCTACAATCATGCATTCACCTCCACCGGCAGAGCCAGTGCCAGCGACCACACCACTGGCCACCGTCGATCCAGCTGTGGTCCGGTGATCCTCCCTGTTTTCGCAATTTTCAGGTAAAATCAAACCAGTATTTTGATTGTGGGTTAAAATCAGGTCAGAACTAGTAATGTCTGGTCAGAACTAGTAATGGATGTTTCTGTGTTTCCAGTGGACATGAGGATTCATGTTTCACTACGATCGATTATGGTCTCCTTGGTTGTCAAGATGCGAGGCCGCCCTTTCCTGCATTTCCAGTTTCCCCCTCAGTAGGAAAATGGTTGTGTAGTGTAGTTGATTGTAATTATATATTAGGATCTTTTGGTATGCTTGATCAGGTATAATTGATTGTAAAGGTTATGTTTGATTAGGATCTTTTGGTATGCTTGCTGTTAAGTTATATGCTGCTGTTAAGTTATATGCCACTGTTAATGTGTCTGTTAAGTTGCTGCTGTTAAGTTGCATTACAAGTTGCTGTTAAGTTATATGCTTGATGTTTGTTCTTGAACATGTGTATTTGGTTACTCTGGTAAGTTGCATTACAAGTTGCTGCTGTTAAGTTGCATTACAGCTTTATACTGCTGTGTAATATGAGATTAAAGTGACTAAATAGTTTTGAGTAACATGCCAAATACTGTAAAACGAACTAGTGCTTCTGATACAAAGTAGCCAAACACACAAGTTAGTGTTGTCACCCAAATGCTTCTGATATAGATTCCAGTTTCTGATGCGGAGGTTCAGGGCTACTGCTTCTGATATAGATTCCAGTTTCTTTGCAATCCAAATGCTTTTGGAAAATTCTAATTCATTCGAATTCCAATTGCCTGGACAAAACCATTACAGAAGGCCTTTAGCAATGGTTTTAAGCTGTGGCTGAAGGTTCTTCAGGTTGAGGCCTTGAGGGTATATATACACAAAACTCCAATCAATTCATGTTTGGTTCAAAGTAAGAATTCTGTTACAACTTTTAATAATCGAATACGGGGGGTGGAATTGAATATGGGTGGTGGCGGGAAAGGTTTTGGAAGTTGCAGGGGGTAATATTGTTTCGTAACACAAAGTATAGGGGGTAATAAGAAAGGGCATTTTAGTAATTTACCCCAAGTCAACAGATCAGTCAACATATTTGATGCCAGGGGGTAAACTTGCGACATACCAGCGAACATTGGGGGGGGGTAAAATAAAAGGGTAAAATAGTCATTTCACCCCCAAGTCAACAGATCAGTCAACAAATTTGATGCCAGGGGGTAAAGTTGCGACATAACAGCGAACGTTGGGGGGTAAAATTGCAATTATTTCCTTGAGGGGGGGGGGGTATGGGTGCCAATTGGTCTAAACCCCAGGGGGTAAAATTGCAGTTTACTCTATTATATTTTAGGACGAATTAAAATAATTAAAAAAAAGAAAGCTACTATTATAATTTTGGAGGATTGCCATAATATTCTTGGTCCAGCAAATTACTAGAGATTATGATGTATTGGGGCTTATCAATTATCTAAAAATATTGTTGGGCCTTATCAATTATCTAAAAATATTTTAGATAATTGATAAGGCCCAATGCATCATAATCTCTAGTAATTTGCTGGACCAAGAATATTATGGCAATCCTCCAAAATTATAATAGCAGCCTTCTTTTTTTTATTTCTTTTAATTCGTCATAAAATATAATATGAAAATATTATATCCGCTACTTTTTCAACAATAATAATATATATTAATGCCTCCAATAATAATATAGAGATAGTGGGCTCGACCCAATCACGGAAAATAGCGGCAATTTTACTTCGGTCACTGGCATCTCACTCTGCCCAACTGGTTGATTATTTCCATTTTACTCGTTTTCGCTCCATTTACACCAGAACCTAGCAAAACACAAAATAATATAAAATAACACTAAAGCTAAATAAAAACTATACAAAA
This sequence comes from Helianthus tuberosus, assembly GCA_030545235.1. Lineage (NCBI taxonomy): Eukaryota > Viridiplantae > Streptophyta > Magnoliopsida > Asterales > Asteraceae > Helianthus > Helianthus tuberosus. The sequence continues at coordinate 163,099,541 of CM060423.1, forward strand.
ATAATACACTTTACACGGGGAAAATATGTATGTTTTACCACACATCAGTTGTAATCTCCCCGAACCCACTAAGTTAACTAGGAATGTTTAACCTAGTTAATAAGAGGAAATATTGTTGGAACTAAGTAGGTTGTGGCCTACTTAATAACTAACCAAACATGAGGGGCCAAAGTGGGATAACTTGAAAAGTTAATAATAAAAATAAAAAGAAATACACAACACATACTAGGTGTGTGTGCGTGTATCGATCAGGAGGAAGGAGAACAGAGCCAAAACCCTAGTTGAACAAGAATCATCAAATTAAAGGATGAATTAGGGCTCAAACTCATAAAGGAACATGAATTAATGATCACCCAAGCTAGGGGATCATAAGATATGTAGAATTTTGGATGTTTGTTGAAGTTGTAAAATTTGATGAACATCACAATGTGCGATTTATGCATGAATCATAGAGTTTATGGTTGGATTAGAGATGTATACTTGCTTAGGGACAAAACACTAAGTGAAAATTATACATATATTGCTATGATTTGAATGTTTAGATAAATTACCACACTTAGATAAGTGGGTTTTAATAATATGATGAAATTGATGATATAATCATGTTTAGAATCGTCAAACATGATAGTTATAAGATGATGCTTGAATAAATTATGAATTCGGGTATATGTTCATACTTGTCGTAGAGTGGGTTTTGTATGATATGAAGGAATAAATGTTATATTTAAGTGAAATGATGTTTGAGATCATCATGTGTTATGAATGATTAAAGTATTTGGCTAAACTTGATGTTTAGGTGAATTCTATATATATACAATGCAATGAATTGTTTCATATTGATAAAATAATCCCAAATCCTTGTATGATATTAATAGCTTAGCATACTATGATTGATGTTGTGTTAATTCAATGATTTACGGTTACATGAACTTGGTTGAGAAAGTAGTTAAAACGGTGGCGTAAGAATAATGACTACTGGATACTTGACAAAGTGCTTAAATGAATTGTTGAGTTTCATAGCGTAATCACTTACGCTAATAGGCAGTTTGATTAAAGTCAAACTTACCAAAATGAGATCAAATGGTAATTTTGATATAAAGTCCATAAGGTGAGATAGTCTCAATAATGATGACTAATCTTACCATCTTACAAATGATAAAAGGTAGTTTGACGCTTGATAAGCTAGGTGGAATCTTGGGAAGGAAGCGGGTCAAACGAATCAAGTATGAAGGAAAATCGTAATTTGGATGCAATGTAAGTAAAGCTTACACCCTTTTTTATTTTGTAGAATATCTCCTAATTGTATTGATTTCGAATAAGGTAAATAAGTATTTGGAATATGATGTTCCGACGTGTAGTAAATCGGGACGAGTTAAATGAAAATAATAAGAAACCATGTTTAATGGTTAAAAAGGAGTAAAACGGTAATTCGGTCATGCAATGACAAATAAACAATGAGTTTTGAATAAACATCAGTTTTTGAGAAAGACACTCTATGGCGTATGCCATGATGGGTAAAAAGAATTAGGAAATGATTTTTAAGTAATATGATGGTATGGTGTAAACTGGAATGGGTGACTTGGATGAGATGGTAAATAAATACTATCTCACAAGGATAAAATGGTCATTTAGATCAAAATGGGTCAAAAGGTGATGATATCATCATTTGACAATATTGACTAATGATTGTTTGTTGAGTCTTATGGTCATAGGAGTGAATAGCACATGGAAATTTGTATTGCTATCAATTAGCGGTTATTAAAGCAATGTATTAAAATGGGTCTATACTTTGATCCGAGCCAGGTATGTGTAAATAATATTATAGTTAAAATGTGCGATTTTGGTCAAATACGTTGTTGAAAGTCCTTCGTCGTAAAGGAAGGGACTAAAGTTGACCAAAACGCCCTTGAACGATAAACCGGGCAAACGACCCTTAAAGGTTGTTTGGAAAAAACTTTTATGATCGAGTAAGTCTTTTTATAAGTGTAAAAAGTTAAAGGTATAAGCATTTTGGGTCAAACGCCTCAAAATGGGTGTTTTCCGTAAAATGACAAACCGAATGGTAGAATTCGGAATAAATAGTTCACTATATTAAATCCATCACAATTATAGTTGTGGTGGAAGATAAGTAGATATCTTAATGTGGAAATGGGATGTGTGAAAAGGAAGAGCGAGATTTAAGCTTAAATGCTTAAATTCTCTTAACGGGTAAAAAATGATTTATGCGCATAACTTGGGTAATGGCCGCGTAACTCATAAAAGTTATGAACCCGAGTTAAAGATTTTGGGTTAAATACGTTGGTACATACTTTATGATTATTTAGAAACGAGTTTGTTTAATAAATCATAAAACGTGTCAAAAGTTTAATAATTGAATTTTAAGCCGAGGGCATAAAATCTAGAAAATTGTTAATCCGGATGTCGGATTTTAACTCTATATAATAGAGAACCAAATTATGATCATGTAGGATGAAACACGAGGAAAAACGGATCAAAATTGAAGGAGATATGAACGTTTTTGTGAAAAATGGTAAAACTGGGAGTTGCAGCTCCCAGCTGCACACTTTCTGTGAAAAGGGGGCTTCGCGCAATAGGGAATAGAGTACTGCAGACTTACTAGATCGCTTCAAGAATCCAGGTGATCAGCTGGGTGAGGGAACAAGTCTCACCACTTAAGTTTGAAAAGGAGATGTGTAGATAAAAAGGATGTGAATGACATCGTCGATTCCTTCCAATCCTTGCTAGTTGCTCCATACATGGGACAAAATCGTTGTGCAGTTGTGCCATAACAACTTGATTGATATAGGACTGTAAAGACCTCAACCTTTTGAAAGAAACTAGAAAGCTTTCATTTGACAAAATTACAAACGGGCCGAATAATCCATAAGTAAAAAAATTCTACATTTAACTTCATGGTAGCTAACATAGTGATTACAAAAGGGGTTTTCAACCCAAACGTTTCAAGACTAACAACATAGTTTAACATCTAATAACTACCGGGTTAAGTTACTTACAAAAGACCCATTTTTAACAAAGACATCATTTAACAAAAGTTTTAACTACAACTAGAATCTTTGCGGAAGCGTGCATCATAAGTGTGTTCGGTCCAAGAAGTGCCATCCATCAAGTAGCTTTACCTACATACAACCAAAGAATTAGACATTGAAATTAGATATTACATACGACACCAAGTTACTAGTCGGGCTACAAGGAAACCCTTTGAAAAACTTCATTCGAACATGACTTTCTCAACTTAGCTCATTATCCTTTCTAACTCATTAAATCCACATTCATATCATGTATTCGATTTACACTAACCCAATACAAGTATACGGCTTCGACTATAAAAATAATAGCGTTTTTCATAAATTTCATGCTAATAATATTTTGTAAGCAAAGAACTTACCTTTGTCGTTGTTCGTTTGCGATCCGGAGTGACTTGAGCTTTCTTCTTTTATTCCTACAATTCCAAATCAACTTACTTTAAATCTCACGTCTTGTTTAAATTCCTTTCTTATCATAATTGCATTAACAACTAAAGTTTCTAAATTCTAGCAATGTAGTATTGCCTAACATGAGATTCATTTGGTTCAATCATTTTAACAAACACTTGGCGTGCGTACTACTAATCAAGCATAATGTACAAGTATCATTTGCATAACTTAGCCATTTTGTTTCAATATCATCAAGATCATCAAACTCTATAATTTTCCATGTGACATTCATTTTAAATCGTTTCCAACTAACAATCTCTTGTTATGAACTTCATCATATATAACCATTGTGCTAATTTACATAAAACTCTACATAATTCTTCTTAACATTACACTTTCAAGTGGGTTTTCATATTGACTATCAATCTAGTTTATTTCAAGCATCAATCAGGTTCTAAATGATGTTCTTAATCCTTATTCATACCAATTCCACACAAGATTGTGAATTTCTTGAAAACCCTTTACATACAAGATCATAAAATTACAAATTTCGACTTACCTTATGTTTAGAGTGCATAGATGATCAAGAATTAGTGTTCATGCATACAATCAGGCTTCAATTTCCCTTTCAATTTACTGATTTTGTTGAGTTAGAGGTTTCCCCTCCTTCCTTCTTGTTCCAATCGACCCACACACACGCCAGTATGTGTGTGTGGTGTGTTTTTTTGTGTTTTTAATGAATTAACTTTCATTATTTACATATCCCACCCCTCATATTAGCATACTTATTTTTCAATGGACAAAACTTGCTTCTCTTAGTTAAAAATTCTAATTTACTTTCTAATTAGATTCACTTCCTATTTATTTCTTAAAACATATTATAGCAATATAAATATGCACACATATAATTAAAATTAGGGGGCGTTACAAGTCCACCCCCTTAAAATAGGTTTCGTCCCCAAAACCTGATTACATACCAAACAAGGACGAGTAGAACCTTCTCATTTCATTCTCCGGTTCCCATGTGAGATCTGACCCTTTTCTGTGTTGCCATTGAACTAGAACTTGCTTGATTTCTTTGTTACGAAGAGTCATTACCTTGGAATCCTTTATAGCTACCGGTCTTTCTATGTAATTCATTTTCTCGTCTATTTCAATGTCTTCAAGCGGTATATGAGCCGTTTCATCCGCAAGACACTTTCGTAATTGTGACACATGGAAAGTGTTGTGAATTCCTTCTAATGTTGAGGGTAGTTCTAACCGGTAGGCTACCTTTCCAACTCGAGCTAAAATCTTGAATGGCCCAATATATCGAGGACCCAATTTTCCTCGCTTACGAAATCGAATTATGCCTTTCCACGTGGACACTTTCAACAATACTCAATCCCCCACTTGGAACTCAATAGGGCGCCTTCTTTTGTCCACATAAGACTTTTGTCGATCTTGCGCTGCTTTTAATCGGGCCCGTACTATGTCGATCTTTTCGTTAGTTATTGCTACTACATCTTTAGGTGTGAGTTCTCTTTGTCCCACTTCTCCCCAACAAACAGGGGTTCTACACTTTCTCCCATACAACATTTCATACGGCGCCATTTGTATGCTACTTTGGTAGCTGTTGTTATACGAGAATTCCACTAATGGCAAATGTTCATCCCAATTTCCCCCGAAATCCATAACGCACGCTCTCAACATGTCTACGAGAGTCTGAATGGTCCGTTCGGATTGACCATCCGTTTGTGGGTGATATGCGGTACTCACATGCAATTGGGTACCCATTCCTTCATGAAATTTCCGCCAGTAACGGGAGGTAAATCGCGTATCCCGGTCTGACACAATAGACACCGGTACACCATGGCGAGAAACAATCTCATTCACATAAATTTCCGCTAATCTTTCCGAGGAATAAGTCTCCCGAATAGGTAGGAAATGGGCGCTTTTGGTAAGGCAATCGACCACGACCCATATCACGTCATCCCCTTTCCTTGTTTTAGGAAGTTTGGTTACAAGATCCATGGTTACATTTTCCCATTTCCATACCGGGATTTCTAAGGGTTTCAATTTCCTGTATGGTTTTTGATGTTCCGCCTTCACTTGGGAACATGTCAAGCATTTAGATACGTACTTAACAATGTCGCGTTTCATTCCCGGCCACCAAAAATTTTCTTTCAAATCCCGGTACATTTTAGTGGCTCCCGGATGAACCGAGTAACGGGACTTGTGTGCTTCTTCCAATAATTGGGTCTTTGCTTCACAATGTCGCGGTATCCAAACCCGCCCATACCTTGTTTTTAACCCGCTCGCGTTTACTTCAAGTTTATTTTCGAACCCTTTCGTCCTTTCACTTTTCGGATCACCAACATTCAAGGACTCATCTTGCGCTTTTTGTATTGCTTCGAGGAGGTTTGGCGTGACTATCATTCTCATCGACTTTACCCGGATAGGCGGTGGGTATTCTTTCCGACTTAATGCATCCGCCACAACATTGGCTTTACCTGGATGGTAAAGAATGTCGCAATCGTAATCCTTGATCAACTCTAGCCACCTTCATTGCCTCATATTAAGATCTTTTTGTTCAAAAAAATATTTAAGGCTTTTGTGATCTGAATAAATTGTACACTTTGTTCCATACAAATAATGCCTCCAAATTTTTAAGGCAAAAACTACCGCCGCCAGTTCTAAATCATGGGTTGGATAGTTGATTTCATGCTGTTTCAGTTGTCTTGAAGCGTTGGCAATAACTTTGCTTCGTTGCATCAAGACGCATCCCAACCCTTGATGAGATGCATCCGCGTAAACCACTAAGTCTTCCGTTCCCTCTGGCAAGGTTAATAAGGGAGAGCTTGACAATTTCTCTTTTAACATTTGGAAAGCTTTTTGTTGATCATCACCCCATTCAAACTTTTCTTCCTTCTTTGTCAGTTTGGTTAAAGGGATGGCTATTTTGGAGAAATCTTGTATGAATCTTCGATAATAGCCGGCTAGACCGAGGAAACTTCTTATTTCACTAGCATTCTTCGGGGGTACCCATTTTATCACGGCTTCCACTTTAGAAGGATCCATCAAAATCCCTCTTTCATTAATTACATGGCCTAAGAATTGCACTTCCCTGAGCCAAAACACACATTTAGAAAACTTAGCGTATAATCTTTCCTTTCGAAGCATTTCAAGTACCTGACATAGATGACTCGCATGTTCAGACTTGCTACGAGAGTATACTAAAATGTCATCAATAACACTATGACGAATTGATCTAACATATTTCGGCATACTCTATTCATTAGATCCATAAAAGCGGCCGGAGCATTAGTTAACCCGAATGACATTACTAAAAATTCATAATGTCCGTAACGGGTTCTGAACGTGGTCTTAGGTACGTCCTCTTCCCTTACTCGTACTTGATGGTAACCTGATCGCAAGTCGATTTTTGAGAACCAATTTGCCCCTTGCAATTGATCGAAAAGATCATCTATTCTCGGAAGGGGATATCGGTTCTTTATCGTGAGTTTGTTGAGCTCACGATAGTCGATGCACATTCTCATCGACCCATCCTTCTTTTTGACAAACAAAACGGGCGCTCCCCACGGAGACACGCTAGGGCGTATGAAGCCCTTGTCGAGAAGTTGTTGCAATTGGACCATTAATTCTCGTACTTCCGCGGGTGCCAACCGGTAAGGGGCCTTGGCTACAGGTTTGGCATTTGGTTCCAACTCGATACGGAATTCGACTTCTCGTTCGGGTGGGAGTCCCGGCAATTCATCCGGAAACACCTCCGGGTATTCATTCACAATCTTAGTATCTTCAATTCTTAAGGCACCTAATTTTGTGTCGACAACATAGGCTAAGAATGCCTTACTTCCATTCTTCACATACTTAACCACTTCTAAGATAGTACATAATTTCTCCTCTACCCTTCTTTCCCCATGAATACTTACCCGTCTTCCCTTAGGAGATGTTACATGAATGATTTTTCTTTCACATAAGATTTTCGCATGATAGCGGGATAACCAATCCATACGTACAACTACTTTAAACTCTCCTAAGACCATGGGAATCAAATCAATGTCAAAATCCTCATCCTCAATAGTAATTTTACAATTTCTACATATCTCATGCAAAAGGTAACTCTTACAATCGGCTATTTCTACCTCTAATGGTGTAGACATTCTTTCTACCATGAATAAAGGGGAATGTATAAACTAAGTCGAAATGAACGATCTACTAGCCCCGGTATCAAACAGCACATATGTAGGTATAGAGTTTATCGTAAAGATACCTGACACCACATTCGGGTGAGCTCTAGCTTCTTCCGTAGAGATTTGGAACATTCTTCCTTTAGCTTTAGCGGGTTCTTCCTTCTTTCCTTCTTTCTTCACCCCTTGTTTGAGTTTTGGGCATTCAGCCTTCACATGGCCCGACTCATTACAGTTGTAGAACACCCTCTTGGGATTTGGGCAATTATAATACGGATGCCCTTCTTGTCCGCAGTTGTAGCATCATTTCCTTCCCAATAAACATTCCCCCGAATGGGGTTTTCCACATGTTTTACATCGTGGAAACCCTCCTTTAGAAGCTTCTTTCTTTCCTTGATCTTGTGTCTTAGGTTTCTTGGAAGAACCTTGTGTTGAACCTTTCTCAACTTGCCTTTTCTCCCCGCGTTCATCCTGTCTCTTTAGCTCAATTTCCCTATCCCTCACCAAATCGATAATCTCGTCCAAAGTTTCATATTTAGAAGGAGTTATGAACTCCCGATATTCAGCCTTAAGCATGCCATGATAACGGATAATCTTCTTCCTCTCCGTTCCGACTATTTCTCCGCAAAACTTCAGCTGATCAAGAAAGGTATTTGTGATCTCATTAATTGATTCATCCTTTTGTCGGAGTCGGAGAAAATCTTCTTGGATTCGATCCATCGCTGATTGTGGACAATGGTACTTGACAAAAGGTTGCTTGAATTCTTGCCAAGTTAAGGTTTGAACTCTATCCTCGTCGATTTGTTTACTATACGTATCCCACCAATCTTTGGCCCTTCGTAAAAGTTGCCCCGTGGCAAACATGACTTGATCTTCTTTATCACAATGACTACGAATGAACACTCCCTCCATATTGGATATCCATCTTTGACATTTAATGGGATCGATTTCTCCACTATAAGTCGAAGGCTTGCATGCCATGAAATCCTTGTAGGTGCACCGTCGTGCTTCCTTCTTACCTTGAATCCCGGTTACCATTTCTTTCAACTCATCTATCTTACTCGTTATCATAGTTTCCACCGTGCTTAGTACTTGGCTCTCCACTTCTTGTGCTAACTTCGAAACATTTGCATCAAACGCCTTCACTACTTCATCCGAAATCATCTTGTTTAACTCGTTTCGAGTTATCCGTTCCGGGTTTTCCGTGTTTCCTCCACTTGCCATCTACAATTTAAATACTCATGTTAAACATTATTACATTCGTTCTCCTTATCTTTCTATACATCATTCGTTCTTAGTAATTCATTCTCATAAGTCATAAACCCATCCGATCTTCCTTTACAACATTCTAAATGCGTTAATTACTTCATTTGTTCGTGTTCGAGACTTCCTATTCTTTCCCACATTCATCATTAAAACATGTTAGCTATCTTAAATCCTTAGTTTCATAATTAATTTGGGGTGTTTCTAGCGTTTAAACGAATACTAGTACTGAATTAAAGAGTCCCGCATAACAACAAGCAAATCAGGAAAAATTAGACAAAGAGGTGCCGTCGCTGACGGTCCCTAGATAGTTGCATCGCTGTCTTTTGTCCGTAGGCAGGAAGTAAGCCGTCGGGTGAAGGGGTGCCGTCGCCGACGGCACATGGGTGCGTCGCCGACGGTCTCTCCATTTTGCAGACGCTGATTTGTTTAAAAATTTCATTTCCAGGCCTTTATTCAACCCGAAACGGTCCCACGGAGTCCCGGAGTCCCCCGTAACATTTCTAAACATCTAAACCAGATCATTATTGTAAATTAACCATAATTCCCTTCCCGTTTCCCATTAAAACATAGCTCAAAAACCTTAAATCACTTACTTGCGTGGCGCTTTGGGACGATCACACCTTCACAAGAGTTTTCGGTTTGAGTCCAAGCACCATAACTTGCTCGAATCTCTCAAACCTAGGCTCTGATACCAACTTGTAAAGACCTTAACCTTTTGAAAGAAACTAGAAAGCTTTCATTTGACAAAATTACAAACGGGTCGAATAATTCATAAGTAAAAAAATTCTACATTTAACTTCATGGTAGCTAACATAGGGATTACAAAAGGGATTTTCAACCCAAACGTTTCAAGACTAACAACATAGTTTAACATCTAATAACTACCGGGTTAAGTTACTTACAAAAGACCCGTTTTTAACAAAGACATCATTTAACAAAAGTTTTAACTACAACTAGAATCTTTGCGGAAGCGTGCATCATAAGTGTGTTCGGTCCAAGAAGCGTCATCCATCAAGTAGCTTTACCTACAACCAACCAAAGAATTAGACATTGAAATTAGATATTACATACGACACCAAGTTACTAGTCGGGCTACGAGGAAACCCTTTGAAAAACTTCATTCGAACATGACTTTCTCAACTTAGCTCATTATCCTTTCTAACTCATTAAATCCACATTCATATCATGTATTCGATTTACACTAACCCAATACAAGTATGCGGCTTCGACTATAAAAATAATAGCGTTTTTCATAAATTTCATGCTAATAATATTTTGTAAGCAAAGAACTTACCTTTGTCGTTGTTCGTTTGCGATCCGGAGCGACTTGAGCCTTCTTCTTTTATTCCTACAATTCCAAATCAACTTACTTTAAATCTCACGTCTTGTTTACATTCCTTTCTTATCATAATTGCATTAGCAACTAAAGTTTCTAAATTCTAGCAATGTAGTATTGCCTAACATGAGATTCATTTGGTTCAAGCAATTTAACAAACACTTGGCGTGCGTACTACTAATCAAGCATAATGTACAAGTATCATTTGCATAACTTATCCATTTTGTTTCAAGATCATCAAACTCTATAATTTTCCATGTGACATTCATTTTAAATCGTTTCCAACTAACAATCTCTTGTTATGAACTTCATCATATATAACCATTGTGCTAATTTACATAAAACTCTACATAATTCTTCTTAACATTACACTTTCAAGTGGGTTTTCATATTGACTATCAATCTAGTTTATTTTAAGCATCAATCAGGTTCTAAATGATGTTCTTAATCCTTATTCATACCAATTCCACACAAGATTGTGAATTTCTTGAAAACCCTTTACATATAAGATAATAAAATTACAAATTTTGACTTACCTTATGTTTAGAGTGCATAGATGATCAAGAATTAGTGTTCATGCATACAATCAGGCTTCGATTTCCCTTTCATTTTACTGATTTTGTTGAGCTAGAGGGTTTCCCCTCCTTCCTTCTTGTTCCAATCGACCCACACACACGCCAGTATGTGTATGTGGTGTTTTTTGTGTTTTTAATGAATTAACTTTCATTATTTACATATTCCACCCCTCATATTAGCATACTTATTTTTAAATGGACAAAACTTGCTTCTCTTAGTTAAGAAATTCTAATTTACTTTCTAATTAGATTCACTTCCTATTTATTTCTTAAAACATATTATAGCAATATAAATATGCACACATATAATTAAAATTCAGGGTGTTACAAGGACTGACTCTCCTTCGTTGTGTCACTCTTGTGACATCCTTCTTGGATTCGCAGCAGGCTACTCATAAGTAGGTGTTCTTTGCGTTGGTTCTTTCAAATCCCGGGGTGAGATGGGGAAGTCTGTAGACTAGGGTTATGAATAACTGATTTCTCATAATTAGAATGTTGTGACGAGAAGATGTTATAATTGCCAAATCAAAGGACATGTTGCCAGAGACTGCCCAAGGAGATCAAATGAAAGATCGAGGGCTGATTCTCAGAAATTGGCAAAGAAATCAGTTACTGTCAAGCACAAAGAACAGAAAGTTCAAGAACGTAAAGTTCAAGAACAGAAAGTTCAAGAACCGAAAGTAAAGCTTTCACAGGAACAAAAAGACAGATTGAGAAAGAAGAGGAAGAAGGCGAGGGAGTATTTGGAGAGTATTTTGTCCTCGGGTTCATCTGTTGGTAAAAATAAGAGTTCTGATAAATCGCTTCCCTCGACTGCAAATTCAAGCAAAACGCATTCATCAGATACAAATCTGAGGACGAAAGAGGGAAAGAAGAAAAAGAAAGTTATTGGCAATGAATTTGTTTCTTCGGAAACAAAGGAGCCAAATGTTGGCGATGAATCTGGCTCATCAAAGTCAGACAAGCCACATTCAGGCAATGATTCTGGTATGGTAAAACCAGAAGAGCCTTGTGTTGAGGTAAAAGTTGAGAATTCTGGTTTAACAATGGATGATGCAAATTTTCCACCATTGTTGAGCAAGAATTCGAAATCACCCAAGGACCGTCAAGCTTGGGTGAATCTGTTTAAATAGAAAAACCTGACTTGCCGGAGATCCCAAGTTGGTAATCGTGGATCAGGAATCGGCATCATTCATAAAAATTGTTGTTTGTGAAAATTAAAAAAAAATGTTTCAATGTATACAGGTGATGGACTATGCCGGAACTCCCAGGTTGGTAAGTGTGGAGTAGGTATCGGCATTTATCTTGAAATTTACTTTGATAAGTTCATGGTACAAGTGGTACAGAGGTTTGTTCTGACATAGTGATTACTCAAGGTCATTAATTTAAACTTGATATAATCTTCATACAAGAGGTTGAAAGTCATATGATGAACCATGCCCCTACAAGTGGTAAAAACAAACTTATTTTCCGGAAAAATCATTTTGATTAAAACAAACTTAAGTGTTTTGAAATCTAAATGAGAAAATAGTTTGTTGTGATGGGGAGTTCTGATTGTTTATGCCAAGAGGATGGCGAATTGAAGCAATTCGATATCGGTTGTCACTTTATCTTGTACAGTTCATTTTCAAATTTCCTAAAATGTGTTTTCATTTTAGGGGGAGTAAAAATTTCAGAAAATCCAAAAACATTAGAAAATTTGAAAAATACAAAAACATGACAAAATGAAAAATGAGTTTTGTTGTATAAAAGAGGAAATGATAGTACATCAGTGGACGATCACAGCATGCTAAAGAATTGGAAAGTTAAAAGTGATAAACGGTCTCATTGATGATGTGCCAGTAGGTTTTTGCACATTTAGTAGATTGTGACGAGATATAAACCTAAATTCAAACTTGCTTATATCGTGGGGAAACATTTCTTGGATATATGGGTAACCCCCGAAATCTTGTTTGAAAGGTCCCTCTTTCTGAGATACTAGGTCTTTATACTCAGTGATATCTGGGGTATTATCCCGAGACTTCTGATTTTGAGGAAGCAATGGCCTAGTCCCCGGAGAATACTTTCCGCTTGCTTGAAAAATAGCGCCGCCCTCAGCAAATTGATGAAACAATAAAATTGATAGTCATTGCTGTTGTAATCAAAAGATCCTCTAAAGGGGACACACCGAAAGTCGAACCGTCATCTCTCTGCTGAACGGAAGTTCTGACCTGAGCTCTCACGGTTTCGTACTATAATTTATTCCCTTACAGATATCATCTGTGGTATACTCACCTGTAAGACTGAATATTGGGATCTGGATACGGGAGTATATTCTGAGGTGGGACACGCGATTGAGTTTAAGTGCTTAAGACATTAATATCGTATCTCGGATCAGTTGAACTTTGTGTGAAAATTTAAGTGGACAAGTATACTGATAATCTAGGTGAATTGTTTAGAACTTAAAATGAAATGAAGCCTAACGGTGTTGGTGATTTGTCTTAGAAACTGATATGATCCTCTCACACAATCTCACAAAAATATTGTCTGTAAATATTTCTTTATTGCATGTCATTCCTTTAATCCAAAAAGATTTTCAGTGTGTTTTAGCATAAATTTTTGAAAATTCAAAAAGATTTTCGACAACTGGTGTTGGAGAGCTAATTTTCAAAATTCCAAGTGCTAAACTTGACGAACTGGTTTAGGAGTGTTGTGTGTGAAAGAATTTAAAGTCTTGTTACAAGTGGTCATCAGAAGTTTTGAATTTGATATTTCTTCAAGTGGTTCATCAGAGACTAAATGTTAGATCATTTTTGTGATATTTACAAGTGGTGTCTGAGTGTGTTAAAGTTTAATATTAGAAAACTTATGTTTGAGGTAGAGAATGTACAGGTTTGAGGAAGAGCCAGGTTCTGATACCTGAGGACTCTGTGAGTTTAACAAGCCAGGCTACGATCCCAGCATATCAAAAGGGGGAGTCTGAAGACACTTAAAGGAAGGAGTATGTTGGTGATGAAAGGTGAAAGAGAAGATAGAGATTGAGGATACTTACAGCGTCAAATACTTCAAAGAGAAGCCCAAAGACTGATAAAGACTGAAGTTGCGAAGACTCGACACTGAAGACTCCATCAACATCCGAGGGGGAGTTTGTTGGTGCATCTGTCTGTCGTCTACGTCTTGTATCGAGTCTTGTATAGAATGTATTAGTTCAGGGCACGAAAAACGAAATAGTGATTTTTAGGGGTGATTCCGCTCGAGATGTTAATGTCTGATTCCGCTCGAAATGACACCTTGTCATTTTGAGCTAAATCAGAAACTCTATAAATAGGTCATTTGGAGAGGAATCAGAAAATAGTTAGTCTTCCAGTTTGTAACGAAGTGCTGCCGAAGTGTCGAGTCATTGTAAAAGTCGTTCAATCAATATAAATCGACAGTTTAAAGTGTATACTTGCTGAATTGAACTCAGTTTATTTGTTTCCGCCGCTCAAACTGAGAAAAGCTCTTCTGATAGACTCGTTCGGGTCTGAATACGATCCTACATGATGTCAAATTAATGTTAAGAGAATTCATGCCTTCCTAAGATATATCGTGTTTTCAATTTTTGTTTACGTATGTGTAACGGTGTTAGATACTAAATATACGTATGTATACACGTTTATACATATATCATGCACAAGTAAAGGTTGAATGGTACAATTAACAAGTAACCAGCTAAATCCAGCTATAACACCTCGTAATTTCATGTCCAATATAATAACGACATGTGTCATAAGCTTTAAACGTGTAACAGATTACTTATGAGGGACAAAAGTTGACAAACGAAGAATGTACATGTATAGACGGATTCAAAGTGTCAACAATTGATAATTATACCTTTCAACAACCCAACACGATGCTTACAACCTTAAACGAATGATTTATGAGGCGTATGAAGCCATTTGTGGAAGAAAGTGAAGGATTACAAAACGCAAGGGTTAAAAGTGTCAACATGTTTAAGTTATACCTCTAAGTGACCTTTTAGTGAACCTGAAGCTTTGTAACGATTAATTATGCTCATGAGAATAAATGATAAAAATTTCCCAAGGTTTCGATATCGTATGAAGAAGTTATGCTAACATTCGTATATGAGGGGTTAAAAGCGTCAACTTGGAATTTAGGGCTTTTCGGGTGGTCATAAAGTTGATCAAGGACTTAACAAAGTTTGTTTATGGCATAGGGTCCCTAAAAGTCAATTTAGAAGGTTAAAAGTGCAAAATAAAAGGTTTAAACCACTTCAAAAAGGACCAAGGGCCTAAAGTGCAATTCCTAAAACTTATTTAACCTGACCCGGGCCTCATACCGGCCGCGTAAGACCCTTGTGGTCACTTACGCGGGCCGCCTCAACCTGTCAGCGATAGAAACATTGCACAGGTGTCTGTTCCAGCATGTTAACCGACTTATATGATGGTTTTTGGATTCTAGGAGCGTGGACAGTAGTTTTATATGTATAGGGACACTTGGGGGTGATCTAACATCAGTTGTAGACTTGTTTGGCACCATCTTGTTGCATTTAATCCCCTATATAAGAAATTCTAAGTTGCAACATTGAACTTGCACTTTGAAAACTTTCATAACTCAAATTCTGGAGATTCCTGGAGCTCAAGGCCACTTCCTAGAAATCATTAGTCGTGCATAGGACTTCAGTAAGTGTCCTTAACCTTTCTTAATTCAATTTTGATTAGTTAATGGCCCAAAGTAAAACCGTCGTAATTAAAGTTTGACTTCGTGATTAATCACAAATTGTCCAGTCAAATCTCAAATTGAAAGTACATATGAGTTGGTAATTATATGGGTAATAAACCCTTAAAAGGGCACTCTCTGATTCCCACTCTAACTAGGTCAATTGTCGGGTCAAACTTGATTATAAAAAGTCAACAGAAAGCAAATTTTCAAATAAACACATAATTAACAATGTAGAAGCCATGCAACCTGTTTTATCATTCATATAACTTGGTAATTAATGTAAGAAAATGTCTAAGCATGTTCAACCTGACAATTTTCAATATAAGCTCGGTTCGAAACCGAAAGTCGCATAAGTGGACTTTTGCTTTGACTTTCTGTTCTGACCCAATGTAGCATAATTTAGAAATGCCTTAGAGCTCTATTGGGACCAGGTTTTAGATTATTCTAACCCTCTGGGGTTATACAACTTGGTTCATTAGTTATTTGATTCATATGCATGTTCCCGTTATATTCCTAAATGTTGACCATAATGCCCTTTTAACCTTAAAACGAGATTTTTGAAAATGTGAGAGGACAAAAACCTTTATTACTGATTTATAAACTTGTCCTAAAAATTTGACGTCAGTTTGAGGTCTAGATTAAGAGTTATGCTCAATATCGTAAATAAGAAGCTTTTTATTAATTAAACGGCGTAATTAGCATAAAGCCTATCTAAACCCAAATTTTGACACCAAAATTTTTACCCACTTATGTAAAATAATATTTTGGGATTTTGGAAGATTTTTATTTATTTTTAGGCTGAGCATGACATAGGGTTCTAGCTTTGATTCGGTAATTGTC
Organism: Helianthus tuberosus; assembly: GCA_030545235.1. Classification (NCBI taxonomy): domain Eukaryota; kingdom Viridiplantae; phylum Streptophyta; class Magnoliopsida; order Asterales; family Asteraceae; genus Helianthus; species Helianthus tuberosus. The sequence goes on from CM060423.1 coordinate 163,115,883, forward strand.
GGTTTTGCCCTTTTGGCCTATAAAATGAGTTTTACATAACATTTTGATACCAAACCTTTTGCTACTGATTTTATATGATAAATAAAATATTTTAATCCTTCTAGAATGATAAAAATATCATCTTTTCTTAAAAAACCCAGAAATCGCTTAAAACCGCCTTTTTACGCGTTTAAAACGCATAGTATGTATTAAAACCATTTTTCCCATATAAGACTTAATACCTACTGATGTTTTAAGCAAAGTTTTATATTTTAAAAGTAAGCAAAAGTTTTAAATTCAGATTTCAAATTTTGACCTTTAAAGCTTATGTGAAATTACCAAAATGCCCCTACGGTGCATAGTTGGTTATGAAAGCTAAATTTCACATATATGTCATACCCTACTGTTATGACTTATAAAAATAAATATTTTTACTGATTATATCATACCTGAAACTCATATTAGTATTTAAACTCTTTTATAACCTTTAAAATAACCAAAATACCCCTACGGGGCATAATTTGAGTTTAAATCCATTTTGGGCATTATGGAAGGTATCTTACTGATATCACAGCATATTTAAGTCATATTAACTTAAGAAACCTGTATATGACTCATTTGGTTACCCGTTACGCATTATTCGCGTTCGGTGCGGTTTATGTAACTAGTTTGCATAAATTAGCCGAAACGGGTCAAACCTTATCATTTTTATCTCATAATGTCACACCCTGACTTTTGCGGAAGCGTGATTATGGTGTGACTTTCTTGTTATCATTGCATTCAACCATATCAAACAACTATATGAAGAAAACCAAAGATTTGTCATCCATAAAATGAGTTTAAAACATAACAACACTGTCTAAAACGTAGACTTCAAATTTAAGTTTTACAAACCATATGAATTGTGTAAAAGTTCGCTAAGGACCCGTCAAAAGATATTAGTTGTAATCAAAGTTTGGATGACGTGTCTCGTCCAGGAGTAAGACACACTGACCAAACCCAAAGACCATGGATGACATCTTTATGCTTAACATGACTTGAAACTCCAACGCCAGCCAGATCCATACTTAATTTCCTGAAATACATGTAGTTTGAAAAACATCAACAAAAGTTGAGCGAGTTCATGTGTGTGTGTTTGAATAAGCCTTTAAAGTATGTCTGTATAAATGTATGTCCCTGGTATGTAGCAATAAGGAAAAACAGATCAATTAATGTGTAGCTAATACATTAATAAGTGACATGGCCTAGGAAGCACTCAAACCTGTATGTGTATTTCGTACCGGCCCCTCTGGCGGAACGACATAGTCACCACATGCAGCCAACTCGCCGGCCCATGGGTGGGGCACGCAACACCCAATAGATCTATCACTCATGCCCCTCGGTCCTTATACAAGGATTAATGGTCTTAAGTCAATAGCCTACCCATTCACGTGATCTAGTAGTACATTCCTTAGCTAATCATACCATGTATAAAACGTTTGTAATCAGTATGTAACATGTATTTCACCCCCGAAGTTGTAAACTGAAAACAGTTAAAAGAAAAGGGGGACATGAACTCACTGTTTTGCGTTCTTAGAATCTGCCTGTAACTCAAAGTGTCCTCTGGTGTACACGACTACCTACAATGTACTATGGTCTTATTAGACGAGCGGGTCGTGCCTTTGCTTAGTATGAAGGTTTTTAAGTTACGTTTCTTGTGTTCCCAATATTATTCCAAGTTATAATTATTTGTTAAAATAGTTATTTTAACTCTAAATTATATTTCATTTTGGAATAATTGATAAACAATATTTCTGTATTAGTACTTCTCAAGTATTTTAACTTCGTATTTCCTTCCCAAGGATGGGGGTATCTCATACATGTGTATTCGTATTTTTGTATGTGTGTCTTTAGCCATGTATTGGCGTCGTATTCCGGTGTATTATTAAATTAAAAATATACCAATATATTCTCAATATATACTTCCAAAACAGTATATTTTCGAGTCTCACTTAGAAAATATATATAACTTATTTGCCAAAAATAATGTATTCCAAGAAAATATATATTTTTCCCAAAAAATCATATATTTTCTAAATATACTTAGGAAAATATATTTTTAACTCCCCAAAAATAATACATTTTCTCTTTGTCGAAAATATGATATACTTGGTAATATTTACAAATCATATTTTCACTTCTTTCATTTCCAAAATAATATTTACCAAAAATATAGTGTAATGGTACATCCCGGAATATTTCATAAGTTACGTTTTTGTGTTCGGTTTCACAATATTACATGTGTAACTTAAATATTAATTCCTTGTAATTTTTGGTATTATTTTGGAGTTGTAATTTCCATGGTAATTTGTAAGTTATATTATTTTACCCTAAAATAATATAACTAGTTCACAAAATATACAAATATTCACACAAGTGTCTTAGTATAAAATATATATTCTAAATATATATTTATCCACTTTTACTTATAAAATCAACCTCCGACACTGTGTATTTTTGTAACAAATATTATGGCGAAGTTATATTCGAAACACAAGTTATAAAATATATTTGTAACACTTGTTTAGAAAAATAATTTCTAAGTGTTGGAATTTTTAGAAAATTTCGCCAGAGTTTCCTTTGTAAACGGAGGTGTCCATGCTTATTAGCATATCATTTTCTTTTCAAAAATTCATTTAATCAATCAACAACAAATTATTAAACAACATTACACTAACCAAGTGCAAAAACGATGCACTTTTCATAATAACATGAACTTGTTTTTTCGTAAAAGCGCGTAGTAACTTCGTGGGGTGTTTAGTGGGTTTAGTTACCCTCCGAAGTGTGTTTACTTTTGTTAAAATCTTATTCTTGGGATCTTTAGATGTTCACAACTTGTGAACTTATTTTACAAAAATATTTGTTTCCAATATTTTCTTGTTTTACTACACTTATTTTGTTAATAAAATAGTGTAGGTTTAACAAAAATCATAACCTTTCAAAAATCATAACCTTTCAAAAATCATAACCTTTCAAAAATCATCTTCTATTCTTAGTTTATTTAGGAAAACCATTTGTAAACCTTGGATCCATATGATCACCAACTTACTTTGTTTACTAAGTTTTCAAGAAACCATCTTGTTATCAAGTTCATGCTTAAACATGGAGGTGATTCTTTTATGTAAATCACTAATCACCTCCTAACTTGTTAACTTAAGTTTTTAATCTTACTTTAACAAGTTCCACCATGATGTTTAACATCATATCACTAGTAATCATCAAGCAAGCATCAAGCAATCATCAACAATACAAAACAACATCATACTTAACATTACTTCTTCATTTTAACAATATTTCATCATCAAGTTAGCTTTATGTTCAAGACTTTTGCATATGATCTTTTAGTGTTCTTGAGACATCATCTTAATATAACTATTAACCACCAAAAATATGAAGTAATAAGGGTTAACAAGAAGCTTACAACAAGCTTAAAGCTAGGGAAGATCACAAGGGAAAAATGAGTGGATAAAAGCAAACGGTGAAGGTCCTTCAACTTCCGAAAGCTCCAAGCTTCCTAACTTAGCTTCTTACACCTTAATATTACTTGGGAATGGATGGAATGGAAGTGAAAATGGAGATGTGTGGGAGGTGTGTGTGAGCCGTAGGTATGGAGGAGGAAGAAGAAGATGGGTGTTGGTGATGATGGTAATGAGAAATAACTAAAGACCTTTGGTTTATATAAACTAATTTCCAACATGTAAAGGAATATGGCATCTTATGTGTAGAATATGCCCAACAAGATCTAATTAATAATTAAAAGAAGATTTTCTAGGTGGGTCCCTTGTTGGGGCCGGATTTGGTGAAGGCGGGGGGGGGGGGGTAAAATGTAAAATTTTGGAAGTTTGGGGTTTAAAGTGCAAACTAGAAGGTTTAAGTATGTTTAAGTGTGTTTAGGTGTTTTTATGATTTTTAAGGTGTTCTACCACCAATACAAGCTTAATATCATAAAAACATTACTTCTCGTAAAATTTTGATGTCCCGGTTATTGTCCGGTTGTTCGGTTCGTTACGATTCGTTAAAGTGCTGAATTGCGCAGTTTCACTAGGTATGAAGCCCTTTTGTGGCAGTTTTAATTCCCGACACTTTGTAAGTTATTTTGGATAATAAAACATAGATTTTGTAGGATATTATTGTGTTAAATAGCTGGTTATAGCTGAATTGTGCTGATTTTCTGCAGAATTCTGCAGTTTATGTGAGTTTTAGGCATTTTCCGGCACTTAAACTATCACCTAGTGACGCAGTTTTATGGTCCTTACTTCCCTACACTCTGTACTAGTGTAGTACCTTGACTCTGGCTCATACTAGGCCTCAATATATTGTCTGTCTATGTGCTGGCATTGTCAGAATGTTTCTAACTTATCCGATCACTGTGCTAACTGTGCTTTGTGCATCAAGTATGTCACTAAAGTTTGTATGTAATGAATGTAGTGACAATATGAAATGTGATACATATGTATGTATGTAACAAAAATCAGAAAGCAGTTTATTCATCAGTTGAAATCAAGCACAGTCATTAAGCATAAATCAATATTAATTAAACGTACGGATGCATGCAAATTTAACAGTTGTCACACATAATCCAGAATGTGTTTAGTTTCCCCATATTATGCAAGTATACAAACTTATCGGGTCTAAACCATATTCTAATCTGGGATTCGCTTAATCATGCGTTTCGAACCGTGCATCTTCTTTTAAAAACTAACCAGTCTAAGTTTAGGCTTAATTAAGACCCGTTAGGAATCTAATAGGTTATTAAAAACCTTCGTTCCAGATTAGGAATCCGGTAAAAGCTACTTGCACTTGCTGATTGAATACGGTTGAGATAAATTTGAATATTTGCTCAGGTAAATACTTTTAACTTATTTTCCCTATACGGGCTTGGGATACGGTATTATAATAATACCGCTTGGTCGGGTATGTAGTTTTTTAAATCGGATTGTGATTAATATATTTACATAACCCATTTTAATATGTTTTATTTGGTATATGGCCCTTGGGGGGTTAATGACCATGTCCCGGATATCCTTTGCATCATTCATTGAAATGACCACGACCTAAGCACGGGGTGTAGGCATACACTTGACAGTTGCATATGTAAAAATTGGTAACCCACTTTAAGGAATCAACCTTGTGGGCATTATACCTGTGGCGTGTCAGTTAATCTTGTCCGGCTCTTCTAACCGGCCCTGACGGACGACAAATAAGTAAAACTGTATACAAGATTATTTTAAATAATTGTCCCAAGTTATAAAAGATATTTTGTGCCTTGTGCATTCAAATCAATTTTCTTAAATGTTTCAAAATAAGTCACTTGATTGTATTTACCAGTGTAAACTGACGTATTTTCCAAAAAGGCTAAGTGCAGGTACTAGACGAAATAGGCTGGCTACTCCTGGCATCATTAACCAAGTCTTGCAAGCTTTAGATGTTAAAGTCTGTTGGACAATAATCTTTTCATCTTTTGATCCGCCTGTGGATCCATTACAGTCCGTTTGTGATACTTTGATATTACTATTTTATTCGGTTGTAATGTGATTCATCTTTTGCTTCCGCTGTGCATTTAAATTGTGTTGTTTGACTATGATGATATCAACTACGTCACGATACTCCCCACCGGGTCCACCGGTAATACATGGAAATATCGGGGTGTGATAGGTTGGTATCAGAGCCAACGTTGAGTGAATTAAACACTAGCCTTTTGTGTTAAATGTCAATGAAACAGTATGCACATTCCTCGACTTTCGAGTCTAGACAAAGAACTTAGGACTAATCCAAATTTGTTTTATTTTAATTTTGTCCTTTATTTTTCTTTGTTGTTTCATTTGTTTGTTTTGACAGGTTCAAAAAGAATGCCGCCAAGGATGTGAGGAAGAGGTAGAGGTAGAGGTAAGGGGCCACTCGTAGCCCCCAACGATCACGAGGCTGGGCCTTCGCACCGGCGAACTCCATCCGACTCCTTAAGCAAAAGTCCTCAGGAAAACTGGAGGACCTTTTTAGAACCCGTGAGGCGTTCAGTCTCGCTGAGCTCCTCACCTTCTTACCTAAACTCTTACGGGCCTCAATCAGAAAATGAGCCCCACAACTCACACCATTCTTTCATACCCCTGCAAAGCCACAACTTACCCTTCAACGACCCAACACCGTACTTCCAAAGCCGGTTCAACCTGGCAAACTTAATTAATGAACCAATGGGTTATAACCCGTTGGGACCGGAGGACCATTTCTCCATGGATATGGACGAGGGCCCGGAACCTGCCCAACCGCCATCCGGAATGCCTACTCACCCCATCGAGATTTCGGATGGGTCACCCTTTCTTGGATCACCTTATAGTGGTCCCGATAGCTACGAGGCAAGGTTTACCCAATATGACTGGGTGTTTACTCCTTCTTATCACTCGTCTCCGCATCAGTAGCAGCAGCCACAGCAGGATCCCTCCGAGGATTCCCGTTTTGTAGCGGTCACTCCACCGCCACCACCGCCAGTGCAGCAACAGCCTCCGGAGCCACCGAGGCGTAGGAGATCAACCGCACGGATGTCCGTGCGAGGGGGAGTCTGAATCAGCACTACTCAACCATCTAGTGGCTGTCATTATCCGCCACTATACGAAGACCCACAGATGGGTGGGCCTTCGAACCCTGTTTCTGAGGTGCAGTCTACGCCGGTCGCACTGCCACCAGTGGGCTATAACAACCCAATTCCTACGTACACTGGTGTATCGGTGTATAGCCCTTTCAAGCAGCCGGCCCATACTAACTACAACTACGCCGAGGCTGACCCAGACCTAGTAACGGCAAACTACAACGCTTATCATCCCGAGGGGCCCTTTGGAGTCCCATATCAGACTGGGTATCCACCCTATGGGTACCAATACCCGCCACCACCTCAACCTCTGCAACATCAGCAGCCGCCGCAGCCACAATTGATACCACCAGAGCGACAACAGGAGGTTCTCGAAAGGTTGAGCCAGGTTGAGCGGGAGGTCCAAAAAGAGCGTAGGAACAACCGTGGATTTCTCAAGGGCTTGGCAAGCTTAATCAAGGGGAAGAGCAAAAAGGATCATTAAATCCTTTATTTGTTTATTTGTATTTCTTTAATGTTTAATCAGTCCCTGCGTGGACATCTGTTTCTGTAATCAGTCCTTACGAGGACTTGTATTTCCTGTTAGCCCCTGCGTGGGCATGTCTTTTCTGTTTAGCCCCTGCGCGGGCAAGTTATTTCAGTTAAAGTCCCGTTTAGGGCAAAATGTACTCCTTTTTAATTTTAATGGCATGTTATAATTAAAATTTTATTTTATCATTATATGCATAAATGTAAAATGTATGAAATAAATAAATAAATAAAATTCAAAATATGTCATTCCTTTTACAAGGTCTGCCTTTAAATATTAAATAAGAATCTTAAAGGCTATAACCTAGCATGCATGTCATTATAAGACCTGGCCATGATGGTAAAACCTGTTTAAAAAGATATTCAAATCCTTGTGAACATCTGAAAACATGTTAACATTCCTGGCTAACGTAATTCGTAAAATCACACGTACATTGGATTATTCAAAATCCTTCTTTATTATTTAATCATCCATTTGTGATGTAGGGCCTACGAGCCATAATTATTGTCATATAAGACAAAAGACAGTCGTAGCCTATAACTCCCTGTCAAGAAAGGTAATGAAATATGATTCAAACCTTAATACCTCGATTCTCTGAAATCATGGTTTATAAATTAAATTTGTCCCTGTGACTTGGCCTTTTTGTCATTATTATATTTAATTATAACTATGGGTTATTAATGAAAAATCCTGAATAAAATACTTAATAAATTAACCAATATGGTTCTTTAATACCATGGTTGATAAGTTAATAAGATGACAAATCTATTATAAACTTCTAAGAAGTCATTGTCATCATTTTAGGTAGCAATCCAGCTACATGGCTGAGTCTGAAGAAATCAACAGTCACCCAAGGGAAAATCATGATACCACCAGGATCAACATAACTGGTGCGGAACTTCAAGCATTGATTGATAGTGCTGTTACCAAGGCCATAGATAGACAGTTTAATGAGTCGAGTGGTACTCGAAGCACGACCTTATCAGTACCCCATTCTAAACCCAAGACTCACTCTGAGGCTCCTAGTAAGCCACCTCCTAAACATGATGGATCAAGGAGGGATGACGATCATCACTCCTCAAATCAGCATAGTGTTCCGTCGAAGAAGATTGAGCTTAAACAAGAACCACGTGGTAAGTCCTGTACATATAAGTATTTCGTCTCCTGCAAGCCTAGAGACTTCACGGGGGAGAAAGGAGCCGTCGATTGTATGACTTGGCTCGATGAAATGGACACCGTGGTTGATATCAGCGGATGCGCTGATAAGGATGTTGTGAAGTATGTATCTCAGTCGTTTAAAGGAGAAGCGCTAGCTTGGTGGAGGTCTCTGATCCAAGCTACTGGGAAAGTCCATTTATATGGCATGTCTTGGGAGCAATTCATTACTCTCATCAAAGAAAATTACTGCCCTCGGCATGAGGTTGAGAAGATCGAGACCGATTTCCTGACATTGGTTATGAAGAGTTTGGACTGTCAGGCTTACCTTACTAGCTTTAATACCATGTCTCGACTGGTTCCATATTTGGTAACACCGGAGCCCAAGCGAATAGCTCATTTCATTGGGGGTTTAGCCCCAGAGATCAAGGCCAGTGTCAAGGCATCATGACCTGCTACTTTTAGGTCAGCAGCTGACCTATCTTTATCCCTTACCTTGGATGCGGTCAGGCTAAGATCACATAAGAACTCGAAGGAAGGTAAGAGAAAACGTGAGGACGATAACTCACGACGGTCTGAGAAGAAGTTTAAGGGAAACACAGACCACAAGAAGAAATTTGGGTCTGGCAAGGGTAGTCAGCAAGCAGATGAAAAGCCAAAGTGCAAAACCTGCCAGAAACGTCACTTTGGAAAATGCAGGTTTGAATCCAAGTCTCAGTCAAGACCGTCTGCATGTGGATTATGCAAATCCAAGGAACACAAGACATTAGACTGCAAGAAAATAAAGGATGCGACGTGCTACAATTGTAATGAAAAATGGCACATCAAGACCAACTGCCCTAAGTATGCCAAAAAGCCTGAAGAAGCCAAAAAGACCAATGCTAGAGTCTTTCGAATGGATGCACGAGAAGCCGTTCAGGATGATAATGTGATCACAGGTACCTTTCTCATAAATGATGTGTATGCAAGGGTGTTATTTAATTCAGGTGCAGATAAGTCATTTGTAGATGATAAGTTTTGTAAGTTGTTAAATCTGCCTGTTAGAACCCTAAACATAAAGTATGAGGTTGAATTAGATGATGGTACCTTAGAAACCGCAGCAACCGTGTTAGATGGATGTTTCATATCCATTAGGAACCACTCTTTTCCGTTATCCTTACTTCCTTTAAAATTAGCTGGATTCGACATAGTAATAGGCATGGATTGGTTATCACATAACCAAGCCCAGATTGTTTGTGACAAGAAACAAGTGGTGATCAAGACTCCGTATGGTGAGCCACTTACCATACAAGGAGATACTCAGTATGGTTTGCCTAAGCAAGTGTCTGTGCTTAAGGCATCAAGGTGTATGAAGAAAGGATGTGTCATTTATATGGCACAAGTGACTATTGACGAACCAAAGCCCAAGATTGAAGACATCCCTATCATTTCTGAATACCCTGATGTATTCCCTGAAGAACTACCTGGTTTACCCCCAGATAGGCAAGTAGAGTTTAGAATCGACATTATACCTGGAGCAGCACCTGTTGCAAGAGCACCTTACCGATTAGCCCCAACTGAGATGAAAGAGTTGAGAACTCAGTTGGATGATTTGTTGGCAAAAGGATTTATTAGACCTAGCTCATCTCCTTGGGGAGCACCTATTCTGTTTGTTAAGAAGAAAGATAGATCAATGTGGTTGTGCATTGATTATCGTGAGCTAAACAAGGTTACATTCAAGAACAGATATCCATTGCCCAGTATCGACGATCTGTTCGATCAACTGCAAGGGGCAAGTTACTTTTCCAAGATTGATTTAAGGTCGGGTTACCATCAACTGAAGGTTAGAGATGAAGATGTGGACAAGACTGCATTCAGAACTCGATATGGTCACTACGAGTTCTTAGTGATGCCTTTCGGACTCACTAATGCACCAGCAGCATTCATGGACCTCATGAATCGCGTTTGCAAACCCTACTTAGACAAGTTTGTCATTGTCTTCATTGATGACATTCTTATTTATTCAAATAATCAGGCTGACCATGAGAAGCACCTTCGGTGTATTCTTAAACTTCTTCAGCAAGAGAAGCTTTATGCCAAGTTTTCAAAGTGTGAATTTTGGCTTCGTGAAGTCCAATTCCTTGGACATATGGTTAGTGAGCATGGTATCCAGGTGGATCCCGCTAAGATTGAAGCTATCATGAATTGGCAAGAGCCAAAGACGCCCACAGAGATTCACAGCTTCTTAGGTCTGGCAGGATACTACAGATGTTTTATTGAGAATTTCTCAAGGATTGCAGCACCCCTAACTTCGTTGACTAGAAAGAATATTAAGTTTGATTGGGGTCCTAAGCAACAAGAGTCCTTCGATATTCTTAAACAGAAGTTAAGCAATGCTCCTATGTTGACATTGCCTGAAGGTATTGAAGAATTTGTAGTTTACTGCGACGCATCGCACACTGGCATGGGATGTGTGCTAATGCAGAAGGGTAAAGTTATTGCATACGCTTCCCGACAATTAAAAGTACACGAGAAGAATTACACCACCCATGATTTGGAGTTGGGTGTCGTTGTGTTTGCACTAAAACTTTGGAGGCATTATTTGTATGGTACCAAGTGTGTGATCTATTCTGATCACAAGAGCCTTCAACATCTATTTAATCAGAAGGATCTGAACAAGAGGCAGCGACGATGGATGGAGACACTGAATGATTATGATTGTGAAATCAGATACCATCCAGGTAAGGTGAATGTGGTCGCCGATGCCTTAAGTAGGAAGGAAAGATTTAAGCCCATTAGAATCAATGCCAAGAGCATTGAATTAAAGAACAGTTTAAATGAAAGATTGTTAGCCGCTCAGAAGGAAGCCGTATTAGAAGCTAACTATCCAAATGAAAAGTTGGGAGTAACTGCTGAGCAGTTATCTTATGGCAAGGATGGAATCCTAAGATTGGATGGACGAATATGGGTTCCAATCTATGGCGGACTTCGGGATGTTATCCTTCAAGAAGCCCACAGTTCTAAGTATTCCGTTCATCCTGGAAGTGACAAGATGTACCAGGATTTGAAGAAAAATTATTGGTGGATAGGCTTGAAGAAGTCTATAGCTACTTATGTAGCCAAATGTTTGACATGCGCGCAAGTTAAAGCTGAACACCAGAAGCCGTCAGGTTTGCTACAACAGCCTGAACTTCCCACCAGGAAGTGGGAAATGGTGACTATGAATTTTATCACCAAGTTTCCAAAGACAAAGAGAGGATATGATACTATTTGGGTGATAGTGGATAGACTGACAAAGTCAGCCCACTTCTTACCTATTAAGGAAACACACAACTCAGATAAGTTAGCTCAGCTGTACGTGGATGAGATTGTATCTCTCCACAGAGTGCCAGTGTCTATCATCTCTGATAGGGATACGAGGTATACGTCGCATTTCTGGAAAAGATTTCAGCAATCCCTAGGAACTCGATTAAATTTCAGCAATGCATATCATCCTCAAACGGATGGTCAGAGTGAACGTACTATACAGACGCTTGAGGATATGCTACGAGCTTGTGTTATTGACATGGAAGGAAGTTGGGATGATCATCTTCAATTGATTGAATTCTCATACAACAATAGCTATCATTCCAGTATTCAAGCTGCACCATTTGAAGCTCTGTATGGAAGAAAGTGCAGAAAGCCCGTTTGTTGGGCGGAAGTTGGAGATGTCCAACTGACAGGACCTGATATAGTCCTGGAGATGACAGATAAGATTGTACAGATACGAGATCGTCTCAAAGCTTCCAGAGATAGGCAGAAAAGCTACGCAGATAAAAGACGTAAACCTCTAAAGTTCGAGGTTGGTGACAAAGTGTTACTGAAAGTATCTCCCAGGAAAGGGGTAATGCGATTTGGCAAGAAAGGCAACTTAAGCCCAAGGTATATAGGACCATTCGAGATCATCGAATGTGTCAGAAAAGTGGCTTATAAGTTAAACTTGCCTGAAGAGCTCAGTGGTATTCACAATGTATTCCACATCTGCAATCTGAAGAAATATCTAGCTAATGAATCACTAGTCATACCACATAAGGATGTGCACATAGATGAGAGCCTGAAGTTTATTGAGAAATCTTTGTCAATTGAGGATCGACAGGTTAAGAAGCTTTAAAGGAAGCATGTACCGATTGTAAAGGTTAAATGGGATGCCCGTAGAGGTCCCGAGTACACGTGGGAGGTAGAGTCCACAATGAAAGAAAAGTACCCTCATTTATTTCAGTAAATCTTTAGGTCGAGATTTCTTTTAAGGGGGTGAGGATGTAACACCTCATAATTTCATGTCCAATATAATAACGACACGTGTCAGAAGCTTTAAACGTGTAACAGATTACTTATGAGGGACTAAAGTTGACAAACGAAGAATGTACATGTATAGAAGGATTCAAAGTGTCAACAATTGATAATTATACCTTTCAACAACCCTACACGATGCTTACAACCTTAAACGAATGATTTATGAGGCGTATGAAGCCATTTGTGGAAGAAAGTGAAAGATTACAAAACGCAAGGGTTAAAAGTGTCAACATGTTTAAGTAATACCTCTCAATGACCTTTTAGTAAACCCGAAGCTTTGTAACGATTAATTATACTCACGAGAATAAGTGATAAAAATTTCACAAGGTTTCGATATCGTATGAAGAAGTTATGCTAACATTCGTATATGAGGGGTTAAAAGCGTCAACGTTGGAATTTAGGGCTTTTCGGGTGGCCATAAAGTTGATCAAGGACTTAACAAAGTTTGTTTATGGCATAGGGTCCTTAAAAGTCAATTTAGAAGGTTAAAAGTACAAAATAAAAGGTTAAAACCACTTCAAAAAGGACCAGGGGCATAAAGTGCAATTCCTGAAACTTATTTAACCTGACCCGGGCCTCATACCGGCCGTGTAAGACCCTTGTGGTCACTTACGCAGGCCGCCTCAACCTGCCAGCGACAGAAACATTGCACAAGTGTCTGTTTCAGCATGTTAACCGACTTATATGCATGGTTTTTGGATTCTAGGAGCGTGGACAGTAGTTTTACATGCATAGGGACACTTGGGGGTGATCTAACATCAGTTGTAGACTTGTTTGGCACCATCTTGTTGCATTTAATCCCCTATATAAGAAATTATAAGTTGCAACATTGAACTTGCACTTTGAAAACTTTCATAACTCAAATTCTGGAGATTCCTGGAGCTCAAGGCCACTTCCTAGAAATCATTAGTCGTGCATAGGACTTCAGTAAGTGTCCTTAACCTTTCTTAATTCAGTTTTGAATAGTTAATGGCCCAAAGTCAAACCGTCGTAATTAAAGTTCGACTTCGTGATTAATCACAAA